>JANBXA010000372.1:26070000-26405000 GCA_030556225.1 Cricetiscus sungorus | reverse complement strand
GTCATCTACATGAGCTCAATGGTGGGCAACTTAGGCATGATCATTCTCACCATAGTGGACTCCAGGCTAAAAACACCCATGTACTTCTTCATCAGACACCTGGCTATGACAGATCTGGGTTATTCTACCGCTGTGGGACCCAAGATGTTGATTAATTTTGTTGTAGAGCTAAACATCATCTCCTACAATCTTTGTGCTACACAGTTGGCTTTCTTTCTTGTGTTTATAATTAGTGAACTGTTTATTCTGTCTGCAATGTCCTATGACTGCTATGTGGCCATATGTAAGCCTCTGCTTTACACTGTCATCATGTCACAAAGGGTGTGTAACGTGCTGGTGGCAGTCCCTTATCTCTACTGCACATTTGTTTCCCTTCTAGTCACCATAAAGATTTTCACTTTGTCTTTTTGTGGCTACAATGTCATCAGTCATTTCTACTGTGACAGCCTTCCCTTGCTATCTTTGATCTGTTCAAACACCTATGAAATTGAAATGATTATTTTGGTGTTGGCAGCTTTTAATTTGATGTCCTCTCTTCTAGTTGTTCTTGTGTCCTACCTGCTCATCCTCATAGCCATTCTTAGGATGAACTCTGCTGAGGGCAGACGCAAGGCTTTCTCCACCTGTGGGTCCCACCTGACAGTGGTAACTGTCTTCTATGGGACTTTGATATTTATGTATGTGCAGCCCCAGTCTAGTCACTCCTTTGACACTGATAAAGTGGCTTCCATCTTTTATACCTTGATTATCCCCATGTTAAATCCCTTGATTTACAGTTTGAGAAACAAAGATGTAAAATATGCACTACAGAGGACATTGAGAAAGATATGTAGCATACTTTCTTAAATAATACATAATTGATAAGTTTTACCAGAAACAATTGGATAAACCATCTGCTGTCTTTTTAAGAATGATTTCCCAGAACAAATGAACATCTTATATATTTAAATATTGTTCCCCTTAGTGCTAAAGCATATCATAATGTTCTAAATACAACCTTAAGAATGTATTTGCCTTTTTAAAATTATATATTAGCATGCATATCTCAGCATGAATGAAGACCAGAGGACAACTTGTGAGTCATTTCTCTACTTCTACCATATTGGCCTTTAGGGTAGAATTCAACAGCAAGGCCTTCAACCTGATGGGCAATCTCCTTGGCTTCCCTGAACAAGAGGAATGGATTTTAGCATAACAGTAGAGAAATTTATCTAGTGTAACAGACTGTGTTCAGTTCTATATTTCATAAACATGAAGAACAGTGAGTATGCTAAATGTTTGCAAAAAGTAACTGTGGATAGGTATGGGGAATTGAACTGTTCTTTCCTACATTCCTATTGCAAATGATTTTTAGCATGAATTGCATATATATATATATATATATGTATATATATATGTATGTGTATATACATGTATATATATGTATGTGTATATGTATGTTTATATGTATATATATATGTATGTGTATATACATATATATATATATTTCCTTTTCAGTAAGCATAATACTTCTGTTTATAATTCTTATGTAGATTGTTTTAAAGTCACATTCTGATGTACTGTTAACATATTCATGGTCTCAAAATGACTAGAAAACCTATAATATACACATAGGCTCAAATGTCCCTATGCTATTTGGAATTCTTCAGGTTATTGTTTTATTTTGGTTTTGTTTATTTTTTTGGAAGCAACTTTCTGTTCTTTTAAATAAAGATTAAGAGATGTTATTAACATAACACAACTGGCTTTTAGTAACATATAGCTTCAATTTAGCATCTAATTTTGTCTAATGCAATGTACTTGTGCATATTAGTGAATAAATTCATTTTAACATACTTCCTGAGTTCTGACATAGAAACTTCCAAAATTATGCTTTGCTTTGCTTTTTTTTCTGACTTGACTTTTATGTCCTTAGTGCCTATTTTCTTCTAATGGGTAATCTGTACCTTTGATGTCCAAGGGAAAATGGCATTAGATGCTGATATGATTTTCAAAGGAAGCACACTCATATATTTTACCATGATGGGAATTCATTCAACATTTTCCATTTGAGTTTTTGGGCTGCACATCAAATTAATACTTAATATTTCAGATAAAGTACTATGCACAAATAATTCTTAGAAGATTGTGGCAGTACATTTTTGTATAACTGAAATTCCATGTGTATGTATTAATAAATACTCATTTCTCACACCTACATTTCTTTGAACCCAATATTTGATATTAAAGGTTACATTACTCCAGACTCCTCATGTGTGTGGTAGGCAGGATTTTTTGTTCTATAACTGATATATTTTATTCAAGGTCCATAAGATTAATTTTGTTATTACAAGTGGCAGGACATCTTGATTTAAACTCCATGATAGTCTATTTGAAACTGCCAATATTGTTGGATAAAACCCAGTAAAAGGCTTTAGGAGAGAGAGAGAAAGAAAGAATTAACATGGTTAAAAAATTGTCCCTGACAATTATGGAACCATATGAAATACTCCAGGGTAATCAACAAATTACTCAGCAATTCCTTAGGGAGTGTCTTTAAAGTTTTTTTTTTAAGCTATAAATTATCTTAAAAGTTCCATATTAAGGAAAAAATAAAAGAATTAGCAGAGAAGCTTTATCCCAGGTAACAAAGACAGAAAGTTTCCTAGTGTTCTTGTATGGAGACTATCAGTGCAAATGGCCATCTGTTGCTGTGGCCTTCTTGCGTAGTGTCAATGCCCATATATGACCAGTCTGTGTTTCTTACTTTTCCATTCTGTGGAGCAATAGCCAGATCCATTTGCACTATTCTTTATTTTTATTTTTTATATCTTCTAGTAAGTTTGCAGTGTGGGAAATGACACTTGTTATTTCAGTTGAGGAAGAGGAACCATTGATTATAAAGTACATTCTGAACGGTGAGATTTTTGTTTACTTGTTTTGTTCTGTGTTATGGGAGAGAAATTAGGGAAAAGAAACCATTCAACTTCTTTCCAAACAGTGATGTCTTTAGAAGCTTTGTCAGTCATTCTGTAAGTAAAAGTTTGTGTGAGACTCGTTGCTAATCTCCTTGAAATACTAACAGACTGTTAGAGTCAAAAGATTTTTAATATCCAGATATGTGGTAATTGCCACTTGCTCCATGGTGATAACTGGCTATATTTTTCTTCATCATTTCATCACATCGAAAACATAAGTACTCAATATGAACAGTAAAGTTTGAAAGAGCTATGCATTACTTTCTATTGAAAATCAATACAGCTGAGATAAAACACCACCATCTCCTTTTACTTAGTAGATAATAGATGCTTAGTAGATGCAGCTAAGAGTGTTGTAGTTCATGTTTATAAAGCAAACAGCACCAAGAATCAGAAGCAAGACTTAAACCCTATATAAATTCACCATTTAATTAAGGTACTTCCCCAATATTATGACCTGTTATACTGTAATATTTGAGGAAGATGCCTAGATGAGAGCAGGATAAAAGAAAGTCATATTCATGCAATCCATTAAATGCAAACTTATATACAATCAATTATATATATAATTATTAAATTTGTGTGGTGTTATTTGCAGGGATGACATCCTTCAAATTTCTGTTATAAACTGTTTAATTAAATACAAACTTAGGAATATTGATGAGTGTAATTTTTGAATAATAGCTTTTGAATAATAATTTTTGAAATAATAGCTGCTTTATTTGATTCATTTTTCTGGTTTCATGATTTGAATTTTTCATAATAATGTGCTGTAAACATGGAGCTAATTTCTCATGTTCTTTTGTGCAGAGAATTCCAAAATGCAGTTAAACATTCATATTACTATATATGTATATATATACATATATATTTATATTAATATATGATATATATTATTTAATATAAACACATTAAACATATGCTTTACCTCTATAATAACACAATATAGAGTTATATTATGAATAACTAAATGTCAATTCTTTATTCTTAGAATACCATTCTAGAGAATAAAAGGGAATGTTATAAGCCTTAATTTTGTAACGCAAAAACAAATGGGCTTTTCTTTTACTCATTTGCTAAAGTTGTACATTACAACCCTGAGTTCTGCATAAGAAAATGAATATACTTTGCTGTACACAAGTGTACATATTTCATTCAGCATTAAAAAGTATATGGACATGAATGGTATTTATGATAATTCATGTAACAATAATAATTCATGGTAGCATGGTATTCAGTAAGTAATGACTGAATTCACTCTGATGGTCAACACTAAATAGCTAGTATCCATGCAGTCACAATTAGAATCCTTACAAAGAATATACACACACACAATAACCTTTCAATTAAATTACTGCTACCATTTAGAAATATGAGTATATACACAAATACCTTACTGATGATAATGACTTGTATATACCATGTTTAAAATGAATAATTTTTGATACATTTTCCTTTCCAACAACACAGAAATATTTCTTTCGTATAAGACTATAAATCCTTATATAAATTGTTTTTTGTTTTGTGTTTTTTAATTGTTTTATTAATAATATAAATCAAAAATTTTACATGTCGATCCCAGTTCCTCACCCTCCCTCCCTTCCACCCACTTACCTTCTTTCTCCCCCCCCCATATGCACCCTGATCACCATCCCCTCCCATCCCCCCAACCCCATTCCACATGTAGGGCTATGCTATCCAGGTGGGGTCATTTAAATCTGTCAAGTAATTTGAAGTAGGGACTAGGACTTCTCTCCTGTCTCTAGGTTAAGGGAGTATCCCTCCATGGGGGATGTGTCCACAAGGTCCTTTTGTGCACCAGGAATAGATCCTGTTTCTACTGTCTGAGGTCCTTTAGACTGCTCATATTCAGTCTATATTCCCATATTCAGGGGGTCTGAGTCTGTCCCATACTAGATTCCCAGCTATCAGTCTGGGGGGCCCAATAGCTCCTTCTTGTTCAGGTCAGCTGTCTCTGTCTGTTTCTGCAACCTAGTCTTGTCTTCTCTCTCTGCATTTGGATTCGAGTTCGACTCAGTGTTTAGTTATGGGTGCTTGCTTCTGTTTCCAACAGGTACTAGATGGGGGCTCCATGTTGTTGGATAATTTAGTTGATGATCTCACTATCAGGGAAGGGCATTTATGGTAGCCTTTCGATGGTTGCTCAAATTGTTACTTGGAGTCAGTCTTGTAGGTCTCTAGATCTGTCTTTACGTTCAGTTTTCTCTTCAAACCAATAATGGTTCTATCTTTTATGTTCTCTCTCTCTCTCTCTCTCTCTCTCTCTCTCTCTCTCTCTCTCTCTCTCTCTCCCTCCCTCCCTTTTTTGTCTTCTATTCTCCATTCACTGGACCCCCCCCGTCACTTCCCATGTGCTCTGGGGGAATTATCCATTCCCCCTTTTGTGAGGAACCATATAAGGAGCTCTTAGAATACTCCTTGTATCCTAGTTCCTCTGGTAGTGTGAATTATAGGGTGGTGATCCTCTGCTGTAGGTCTAAAATCCATTGTTTAAGTAAAATCTGTGAAAAAAATCAACATGGGTCCTAGATCATATCTATATGATATATACTAGGATTATTTTATCTCATAATGACAATGTCATATGTCATATGATCTGGAATTTAAAAACTATCACACTAAAATTTGTCATTTTTAAAAACACTTCATGATAACCAACTGTACCTATAAGTATTATTATTATTTTCTTTATTAAAGTTACACATTTGATATCAGCTTCCTTATAGACAAGACTGGCCTCAAATTTGCTATGAAGGCAAGTATGACCTTTAATTCCTCAGCTATATTCTGCCAGTTCCCAAAAGCTGTGATTTTAACACATACACTGTCATTGACCATGAGATACTTAAAAATATTTTACTATGTATTAATTGTAGAAAAACTGGTTCTAAAAATGACATTTAAAATATAAGTATGATAAATTCTAACACACTCAACTTCACATTGTTCTATTTTGT
Source organism: Cricetiscus sungorus (assembly GCA_030556225.1). Taxonomy (NCBI): domain Eukaryota; kingdom Metazoa; phylum Chordata; class Mammalia; order Rodentia; family Cricetidae; genus Cricetiscus; species Cricetiscus sungorus. Next base: position 26,399,065 of record JANBXA010000372.1, on the reverse strand, counting down.
TTCTGTCTCTTCCACAATAATGACAATGTTTTTATTTATGAAAACTCTATACTTTACAAATTTATCCACAGAAATTCTAATTTATGTAAATATTTAATTTAAAACATTATTTCTATTATCACTAAATAATTGTATTTATATGAAAGTAACAGCTAAAACTTTGAACTATAAAATAACAATTTACTAAATCTAAAATCATTTTTATTGATTTTATATTTATAATCAAAATATATAATAACATTTTCTCTACTTTTCTCTTCCTGTAGCCCATCCCATGACCTTTTCCTATAAAACATCTCACAATCCCTTACTCTCAAATTGATAATCTCATTTTCTTTCATTATTATTGTTACACACACACAAATAAATAAATAAAACCAGGTGTGCCTTTTTTGTTGGACAACAAATGAAGGTATTCATTAATTGCCTGCAAGTTTTGTGTAAAGATAGGACACTGTCCTATTTTTCTTTTTCCATAGTGCCATCATACACAATTTTTAATAGACAAAAATTTTAATGTTAAAATATTATTTTATGTGTACTTATTTTCAATGGTAAATATTTTATGTCTATGTATTTAACCCATCTAGTTATCATATCCTATATATATATATATGTATATATATATATATATTACATGTACCTATCTCATGTTTTCAAATACTTCATTGCAATTTATTGGATGCAATGTGGTATTCACTGTCTTATACAGTGTTTAGGTATTACTTATCAGTTGAAGCCTTTTCAGTGTGTCATATAAATACCAATATAAATATAATAATTTAATCTGTTGAGTCTGTCCATATTGTTAAAATCAGTCCTCTATATGTTTATGATTCTGTATTTGTGGATGTCTTCTTGTTTTTCTTAAGCTAAATTTGAATCAAGCTTTATTAAACACTGTCCATGATATTGGCCATGTCAATATCCAGGATTGGAAGAATATTGACACCAAAATATCTTATTCAGGTACTTGTAAAAGCCAAATGAACAAGGTTATGTACTTACCACCATTGTCCAGTTGAGGTCAAACATACATCCTACAATACTTCCTGCACAAGTACTTTCAGTCTACCTTAATTAAGTACATTCTGCATTGGGGCACCAAGCTTGTTTAGAAAAAGCATATGGCTTGTTATCTGACATGAACAGCATTCCAGGATGTCATCTGTCCTTGGTCAAGTGGTATTTACAGATTAGAGGCACTTTTGTTTTATAGATTTCTTAAGCACAATAACTAAACAAAATACAACTTTAACCATCACAGGAGACCATTGTGTTGCTAAAAGTACTTGCTGTGCAAGCATGGAGACAAGAGTTCAATCCCCAGTACACATGTAAAAATATGGATAGGTTGATGACCCAGCTCAGATAAAAGAAGCAGCATAAATTAACACACACACACACACACACACACACACACACACACACACACACATACACAAACACACCTGCCCCTTCTGAACTGCCTAATGGTGGAGGAGGAATTATGAGAAGGTGTAGCATGTAAGTTTCCGCCAGCCCGCCCGCCGCTGGTCTGGCGTCCTGGCCCCCAATAACACGCAGGAGACTCTATATTTGATATAATCCTGTCGGCCAGTTACCATTACTGTTTATGGGCTAGCTCTGTCTTAATTATTAACCCATTTCTACTTATCTAAGTATTTCCAACGGGTCGTCTTATCGGGGAGCCGCGGCTGGCGTCCTGCTCCTTCCCTGGGCTACATCTTGACCCCACCCTACTACTTCCTCTTTCCTCCTTCTAGTCTCCTAGCCCCGCCTATCTTGCTATCTCATTGGCCACAGTGCTTTATTAACCAGTATGAGAAACATATATACAGAATAACATCTCCCATCATCTCCTCTTTTCTGTCTAAAGTAAAAGAAGGGGTTTAACCTTAACATAGCAAAATACATCATATAACAGTTATCAAATAAGAATCACAGTTAACAATATTTAGCCCATTAACATTTTGTAAGACTTAAAGAAAATATCATCAATCCTATCTTTGTGAGTCTAAAGTCCTATATGTAACTTATCTTTAATCCTAACTAAGGGAAACTATAACTATAACTATGTGTCTTCAACTCCTTCAAAGACCACAGAAGGATAATATATAAACTCTAGAAATGACAGAGACAACTCATTGCCTGGTCAGTCACCCGAAGTTCTTCTGTAATGTTCCATCTTCAGCCCATAGGCCATAGTGTGTGTGCAGACTCCTCAACAAAGTAGAACACTTTTCTCTGTGTCCTGTAGACTGTCTGGCTGTCTGGCAGCCTCTTCCATGAAGCAGGAACCCTGTAGCAATGTCTATTCTTGCATCAGCAGTCATCTTTTTGTGGGTCCTGCATGTCCAGTTTCTACAACATAAAGTCAAACAGTCCAGAAGAGCAGTACCTTGCCCAAATGGCTAGTCTTGCCATATTAGAAGCAAACTCCATAATGTGTTTCTTTGATGTCCATCTTCCTTTCTTCTGTAGGTGGTGTTACCAGGAGCAGTTGTGCCTCATTGTCAAGAAAATCCCTAAACCATTTTAAATGCTATATTCTGTAGGTCTTTGAAAGGTTTGAAGAATGCCTATTCACCTCAAATACATCTCTGTATATCTAGAAATCCTAACTAACTTAACACCAAGTTTTAATTGTCAAGGTAACTCTCTATAATCTGTACTAAATTATACATTACATTTCTAAATGAGCTATATAAACACAATACCTAAACAAGAGGAGAAATATACATATCACAAAATTGACCTTAAATTGTATCAATAAAAGAAAATCCATTCCAAAGCAAAGTATTCATATCTATACCATAATTCCCTTTTTACCTTTAAAAAGATTGCTTGTGGTTATAGCCATTTATAACCAAGTCCATTTAAATGAAAACAAACATTTATAAACAATATTTGGGAATTTGGGCATCGTTCTTTCCAAACTACTTCCTGCTGGTATAGGGCGCTGTCATGGGGTTCCAAAGAAGACACAGAAATCTTGGCTGCAGTGGTCAGTAAGGTTTCAATGTCCCATTGACGTTGCTTCAGGGGGTCTTGCTTGATCAAACCATGTAAGTCTGGAAAGAATCCATATCTTTTCATTTTCTGTGGAAACAAAAATAGAAATCCCTTTCCCCAGTAACTTGTCCTTAGGCTCAAATTTTGGAGTCAAATCATTTTCAAAATATATAAATTGAATTAATCTAGCAGCATTTCTTTTATCAGTAGTTATTTTCTCAGCAATCAAATAATTTAAAGGCAACAGAAGCATGTATAGTATCCAAAATTTCTCTGTGTTTTCCATCTTTACGTGGCTTTTTTATTACTCTATTTATTCTACTTCTATTTTTACATATTTTGAGACAGGGTTTCTCTTTGTAACTTTTATCTGTCCTGGAATTCAGTGCATACCAGGTTTGCTTTGAAATCACAGAGATCTACTTGCCTCTTTCTGCGGAGTGCTGGGATTAATGGCATGCCCCATTATACTCATTCATTCTACTTTCTTTTTTCTTTTTTAAACCTTGTACCCTGTTTCTTTTTCTCTCCCAAGCCAGCGTATTTTTTAAAACACAGTGTAAACCTTCATTGCAGCTCTCGTATACACCAATGAATTGTTAGCAGAGCTCTTTAAAAGCAAGCCGGCTTTTTTGCCGCTTATGCTAAATTTGGAAACCTCCCTTAAAGGAGCCGCGCAAATCTCTGTCTACAGCAAAACAAATCCAACCGAGAAAATGTTGCTACCAATAAGTCTTGCTAATCTCTGTTCCCTTGTTTCTAAAACATTTCTTAAGCTCTTATTAGTTTTAAGTGAAAGTTCTTATAGCCACGTTGGGTGCCATCTGTAGCATGTAAGTTTCCGCCAGCCTGCCCGCCACTGGTCTGGAGTCCTGACCCCCAATAATACGCAGGAGACTCTATATTTGATACAATCCTGTTGGCCAATTACCATTATTGTTTATGGGCTAGCTCTGTCTTAATTGTTAACCCATTTCTACTTATCTAAGTATTTCCACGTGGTTGTCTTATCGGGGAGCCGCGGCTGGCGTCCTGCTCCTTCCCTGGGCTACATCTTGACCCCACCCTACTACTTCCTCTTTCCTCCTTCTAGTCTCCTAGCCCCGCCTATCTTGCTATCTCATTGGCCACAGTGCTTTATTAACCAGTATGAGAAACATATATACAGAACATCTCCCATCAGATTTGGGAAAGAGATGCCCTGAAAGCTAGTTCCAGGAAGTGGCAGAAATGGCAGAAGAAGCTCTGGTTTGTTATTCACGCCTCAATGAACATCTTTGCCTGGATGCTGTAAATATGCAAGTAGGAATTGAAATTCCAGCTCAACAGTTCTGGTGAAACCCTTTAGAACTTTTCTTTCTGTCTTTCTTTCTTTCTTTTGTTTTGGCAATTTAAATTAATTTTTTTTATTTTACATATTGATGCCAGTTCCCTCTTCCTCCCTTTCCTCTTCCCTCCGTCCTTCCTTCTCTCCCTCCCTCCTTCCCTCCCATTCCCCCCAACCACCCTCCTATCCCATTCCTCCCATACTCCACAGGAAGGATGATGCCTTCCAGGAAGGATCAACAAAATTTGTCAAGTCATTTGGAGTAAGGACTAGGCCCTCCCTCCTGCTTCTACATGAAGGGAGAATCCCTCCATGGGGAATGTGCTCCCAAAGTCCTTTGTGCACCAGAGATGCACCCTGGTTTCACTGTCTGAGGTCACTTAGACTACCCAGGTCTTCTAACTGAGACCCATGTTCAGGGGATCTGTTGGTCCAATGATGGTTCCAACTATCAGTCGGGGGTCCATTAGCTCCCTTTGTTTGGGTCAGCTGTATCTGTGGGTTTATGTAGCCTGGTCTTGTCCCCATTTTCTTATCCCTCCTTCCTCTCTGCATCTGGATTCCAGTTCGGGTCAGTGCTTAGTTGTGTGTGTGTCTGCTTCTGTTTCTATCAGCCAGCTACTAGATGAGGGCTCTATGATTGTAGATATGTTAGTCATCAATCTCATTATCAGGGACGGACATTTAAGGTAGCCTTTCCAATGTTGATCAGATTGTTATTGGGGTCATCTTTAAGGTCTCTGGACATTTCTCTAGAGTCAGTTTTCTCTTCAAATCTATAATGGCTCCCTCTTTTATGGTATCTGTCTCTCCCTTTTTTTTTCTTTCTTCTATTCCTCCCCTGACTCAATTTTCCTAGTTCCACATGCTTTCCTCTCCTCCCCTTCTCTTTCTCCTAGCTCTCACTCACTGTCCGCCCATTCCAAATATGCTCAGGAGATCTTGTTCCTTTCCCCTTAAGTGAGGGACCTTGTGTGTATTTCTTAAATTCCTCCTTGTATCCTACTTTCCCTACAGGTGTGAATTATAGGCTGTTGATCTTTTGTTATATGTCTGAAATCCATATATGAGTCAGTACATATCATGTTCCTCTTTTTGTGACTGGGTTACTTCCTTCATTATGGTTTCTTCAAGTTCCATCCATTTGCCTACAAATTACAAGATTCCATTGTTTTATTCCACTGAGTAGTATTCCATTGTGTAAATGCTCCATATCTTCTTTATCCATTCTTCAGTTGAGGAGCTTCTATGTTGCTTCCAGGTTCTTGCTATTACAAATAATTCTGCTATGAACATAGTTGATCAGATGCCTTTGTCGCATAGATGTGTATCATTTGGGTATATGCCTAAGAGTGTGATTGCCGTGGCCTGTGGATGTCTTCTACACCAAATTGTAAAGTGTTTTTAAAACATTCACACATACACACACAGAAGTTATGATTCAACATATTTCAATAATATTGCATAATGAATGTTTTGAATACCAATTATTTTTAAACTAATCACTCTAATGATATCTTTAATATGTATGTTTTTTGATATAAGAAAATGAAGGAACATAATCTCACTGTAATGACTGAATTCATCTTAATGGGCATCACTAAGAGCTCTGAGTTGCAGGCCCCATTATTTGGCCTTTTCCTTGTTATATACATGACCACAATGGTAGGCAATTTGGGAATTATTATTCTTACCACAGTGGACTATCACCTGCAAACACCTATGTACTTCTTTCTCAGACACCTGGCTATTACAGATCTTGGATATTCTACTGCTGTGGGACCCAAAATGTTGGAAAATTTTGTTGTTGATCAAAATATAATATCATTTAAACTTTGTGCCACACAGCTAGCCTTTTTTCTTGTATTCATTGGTAGTGAACTATTTATTCTGTCTGCGATGTCCTATGACCGCTATGTAGCCATCTGTAAGCCTTTGCTTTATACTGTTCTCATGTCACGAAGGGTATGTTGGATTCTTATGATAATACCCTATCTCTATTGCACATTTGTGTCTCTTCTCATCACTGTTAATATTTTTACTTCATCCTTCTGTGGCTACAATATCATTAATCACTTCTACTGTGACTGCATCCCCTTGCTGTTGCTACTCTGTTCACATGCAGAGGAAATTGCATTTATTGTTATGATCTTTGCAGCTTTTGATTTAATTGTCTCTCTCCTTGTCGTCTTAGTATCCTACATCCTTATCCTCACAGCAGTTCTCAGGATGAACTCTACAGAGGGAAGGCTCAAGGCTTTATCAACATGTGGGTCTCATCTAATAGTGGTGACAGTGTTCTATGGCACTTTGATATTTATGTATGTGCAGCCTCAGTCCAGTCATTCCACTGACATTGATAAGTTATCTTCAATCTTTTACACACTGGTTATCCCCATGTTGAATCCCTTGATCTATAGTTTGAGGAATAAGGATGTAAAATCTGCACTACACAGAAGTTGGAGACATATTTCCAACCTCTTTTCTTAGAGGTTTTATGCAGTGTAAAGCCCACATATCAGTGAGAGATGTGAACCACTTCTAAAAAGGTACAGAAAGCACACAATGATAAGTCTATACTTAAATATTGTCACTCTTGAAAAAGATCTAAATTTATGAGCTACAAATACTGCATTAAATATTCATGAAAAGACTCAGTTTTCCTTGAGTAGATGTAGTGTTTATGGCATAATAGTTAATAATCTACAATACAAAATAGATTTAGGATCTCAATATCATAAAATTAGAAACCAGAGTTGTGTTTTTGTTTTACTGTGAAACAATTTTAGGTAAAGCAGTGGGATAACATATTATTTGATGTATTTTATTGCTATTTCCCATCTTTATTGTTTTGGATGTATCAACATTTGCATTTTAATAACTCCTTTGCATAATGGATGGTCACTCAGTTTTAAATATCAAAATATACATGTTATCATTTAAAGTGCACAATCTATTGATCATTATAGGTTTGTCACATTTGCCATGATATTACAGTTTTAAATATTACATCATGTTTTGGGGTCCATTGAAGGAAGAATTTGAGTAAAAGCATTATCGTATTTTATACAGTAGTGATTCAGAAACATTAACAAATCTTGAATGAACATATAAATAATTAAAGGATGATGAGAATTTTTGTTGAAATACATTTTGTGATCTTAACTTTATATCAGAATTAATGGCTCACTTTTGTTTTTATTTAAATAGTTATTAAAACCATTGGAAAATTCTTATGAATAAATAAGATCTTAAAGTAGAAATTTGTGTTAGGAAGCAACTCTCCTCTCACCTCCCCAAACCATATTAAAGCAGTTACACTTCTGAATTTTACTAAAATACTAGAGGGAGAGTGTAGCATGTAAGTTTCCGCCAGCCCGCCAGTCTGGGCCCACAGCCGCGCCAGCCCCAAATAACACTCAGAGACTCTGTATTTGATACAATCCTGTTGGCCAGTTACCATTATTGTTTATGGGCTAGCTTTGCCTTAATTATTAACCCATTTCTACTTATCTAAGTATTTCCACGTGGTCGTCTTATGGGGAGCCGCGCGGCAGGCTTCCTGCTCCTTCCCCGGGCTACATCTTGACTCCAACTACTACTTCCTCTTCCTCCTCCTAGTCTCCTAGCCCCACCTATCTAGTTTTCTATTGGCCACAGGGCTTTATTAACAGTATGAGAAACATATATACAGAATCACATCTCCCATCATCTCCTCTTTTCTGTCTAAAAAGAAGGGGTTTAACCTTAACATAGCAAAATATACCATACAACAGTTATCAAATAAGAATCACAGTTAACAATATTTAGTCCATTAACATTTTGTAAGACTTAAAGAAAATATCATCTATCCTATCTTTGTCAGTCTAAAGACCTATATGTAACTTATTTTTAATCCTAACTAAGAAAAACTATAATCATAACTATCTGTCTTCAACTCCTTCAAAGACCACAGAAGGATAATATATAAACTCTAGAAATGACAGAGACAATGCATTGCCTGGTCAGTCACCCGAAGTTCTTCTGTAATGTTCCATCTTCAGCCCATAGGCCATAATGTGTGTCCAGACTCCTCAATAAGGCAGGAAACTTTTCTCTGTGTCCTGTAGACTATCTGGCTGTCTGGCAGCCTCTTCCATGAAATAGGAATCCTGTAGCAATGTCCATCTTGCATCAGCAGTTACCTTTTTGTGGGTCCTGCATGTCCAGTTTCTACAACATAAAGTCAAACAGTTCAGAAGAGCAGTACCTTGCCCAAATGGCTAGTCTTGCCATATTAGAAGCAAACTCCATAATGTGTTTCTTTGATGTCCATCTTCCTTTCTTCTGTAGGTGGTGTTACCAGGAGCAGTTGTGCCTCACTGTCAAGAAAAACCCTAAACCATTTTAAATGCCATATTCTGTAGGTCTTTGAAAGGTTTGAAGAATGCCTATCCATCTCAAATACATCTCTATATATCTAGAAATCCAAACTAACTTAACTCCCATAGGTAACTCTCTATAATCTGTACTAAATTATTACATTACATTTTCTAATGAACTATATAAACACAATACCTAAACAAGAGGAGAAATATACATATCACAAAATTGACCTTAAATTGTATCAATAAAAGAAAATCCATTCCAAAGCAAAGTATTCATATCTATACCTTAATTCCCTTTTTTACCTTTACAAGGATTGCTTGTGTCATTAACCATTTATAACCAAGCCCATATAAATGAAAACAAACATTTATAAACAATATTTTGGAATTTGGGCGTCGTTCTTTCCAAACTACTTCCTTCTGGTAGAGGGCGCTGTCATGGGGGTCCAAAGAAGACGCAGAAATCTTGGCAGTAGTCTGCAAGGCTTTGTCTCAACTGCTTTGAATGTTGGATCACCTGGGGAGTTGTTTCAGGGGGTCTGGCTTGATCAAACCACATAAGTCTGGAAAGAATCCATAGCTTTTCATTTTCTGTGGAAATAAAAATAGAAATCCTTTTCCCCAGTAACTTGTCCTTAGGCTTGAATTTTTGAGTCAAAGCATTTTTAAAATATATAAATTGAATTAATCTAGCAGCATTTCTTTTATTAGTAGTTGTTTTCTCAGCAATCAAATAATTTAAAGACAACAGAAGCATGTATAGTATCCAAAATTTCTCTGCGTTTTCCATCTTTACGTGGCTTTTTTATTATTCTATTTCTTCTACTTCTATTTTTACAAATTTTGAGACAGGGTTTCTCTGTGTAACTTTTATCTGTCCTGGAATTCACTGCATACCAGGTTTACTTTGAAATCACAGAGATCTGCTTGCCTCTGTCTGCCGAGTGCTGGGATTAATGGCGTGTGCCATTACATCCATCCATTTAATTCCTTTTTTCTTTTTAAACCATTGTATCCCGTTTCTTTTTCTCTCCCAAGCCAGCGTATTTTTTAAAACACAGTGTAAACCTTCATTGCAGCTCTTGTACACACCAATGAATTGTTAGCAGAGCTCTTTAAAAGCAAGCCGGCTTTTTTGCCGCTTATGCTAATTTTGGAAACCTCTCTTAAAGGAGCCGTGCAAATCTCTGTCTACAGCAAAACAAATCCAACCAAGAAAATGCTGCTACTAAGAAGTCTTGCTAGACTCTGTTCCTTTGTTTCTAAAACATTTCTTAAGCTCTTATTAGTTTTAAGTGAAAGTTCTTATAGCCATGTTGGGCGCCATTTGTAGCGTGTATGTTTCCGCCAGCCCGCCAGCCCGGGCCCATAGCCGCGCCAGCCCCAAATAACACTCAGAGACTCTGTATTTGATACAATCCTGTAGGCCAATTACCATTACTGTTTATGGGCTAGCTCTGTCTTAATTATTAACCCATTTCTACTTATCTAAGTATTTCCACGTGGTCGTCTTACCAGGGAGCAGTGCGGCAGTCTTCCTGCTCCTTCCCAGGGCTACATCTTGACTCCACCTACTACTTCCTCTTCCTCCTCCTAGTCTCCTAGCCCCACCTATCTAGTTTTCTATTGGCCACAGGGCTTTATTAACAGTATGAGAAACATATATACATAATAACATCTCCCATCAGGAGAGTTCTTCACAAACCTTCCCAGTTCAACTTCTACAAATGTCTTTTCCTAGTAATAATTGAAATCCTATTTGAACATGAAATATATGATTGGTTTAATATTACAATTTCTTTCTCATTCATCACATTAAGGGATTATGTGGAATGCATGTTCTTGATCTTTAATGATTATTTTTTATATATACAAATAAATATATAAGTGCAACTTGCTGACTGATTTTACTGTTGTTTATATTTATATGTTTTTACACCAGTGTCCATTAAGATTTCTTCCATATATGTTGGTATGTCAGTTATTGTTGCTATTATGCAATCGGTTGTGAATGCAATCAAATTGTTGAAACTTTATGGGTACAAATTCTCTGTCATTTGTTGACCAAACTTCCACAGAAGACAACTTAGTCTTTTGACTCCTACAATCTTTTGCCTCCTCTTCTGTAATGATCCCTAAACTTTGGGTATAGTGGTTATATTTTAGATGTACCTGTTATTGGGAGGGGCACCCCACATTTATTTGTTATCTGTAGTTTGACCAGTTGCGGATTTCTGTAGTGCTTTCCATCTGTTGCTAAGAGAAGCTTCTTGAGTTGGGGGTAAGAGCTACTCTTATCTGCAAGGATAAAGATAAATATTAGGAAGGCGGTTACAAATCATGTTAATTTAGGAGAGGAGTAGGAGTATGTTCTCCTCTAAAGCCCATGAGTTTACCACCCATGGGTATTTGACTGAGTTTACTGTTGTACATATGAATTTCTTCCTACTTCAGTGCAACTATGTAGCTATCGGTTATCCCCAAAATATAAGTACTGCTATTGTACCATTGGCTAATATAGCCAGGCTAGTTGAGTTTGTGCTCCAGATGCTTTGCTACTAATGCGGATTGTTTACCATTATTATCCCTTGGAAGTTTGCATAGCACCTTCCTTCAGATATTAGGAGAGTCAGTTCTCACTGTGGATGCTTCCAGTTCAGTTCCTGTTTAGTTCCTCTTAGTTAAAAATATGTGGTGTCTTCAGTAAAAGGGGATTAACTTCAAGTTCTTGGAGGAAACCAAGGCCTTGGCAATAATCTGTAATGTTTTGGACATCTCGAAGTCTTCTCCATTCAATAACTTGAAAATTTCTATATTTGGCACTGAAGATTTTGTTAGTCATGCCTTTTAGGATACTAGCATAAGAGGTATAATTTGTCTTTAGATGTTCATATACTATACAAATACATGTGTTCATACATATGTATTTTTAATTACATGAATATAAAATAATGTTTCCCAGTGGCTTTCTAAGTCCCTTGCATTTATTCATTGCTCCTCTCTTTTCTCACTGCATAAGAAATAAGGAAACAATGCTGATATTCACCATTTTTCCTCTCCATCTTTTCATCTATCACATAGACAACAGAATATGTGATAGTGTTACCACATTGAAAGTATGTCTTCAAAGTTAAATCTATCTATCCAGGCAGTAGTGTAGCCCTGGTTGCCCCAGAACTAACTCTATAAATCAGGCTAGCCTCAGACTCAAGGAGATTCACCTGCCTTTGCTCCCGAGTGTGCTGAGAATAAAGACAAGTACCACCACTTCCCAGCAATGGAGAAATATTTTAACTGGGCCTTGGTCTCCATGTTATTTGGTAATTTGTTTAGATTTCTGTCATATATGCATATATGTTAGGAAGCTTCTATTGTTTCAGATTTCAATATGACCCTTCAAATGACCCTCAGTTTTGGCTGTCCCTCCCTGCGTTCACTACATTGCTTACCACCACTTTATCTCTTCTTCCCCATATAATTTCATGCCTCTCTTTACATTCTTATAAAGTATTGGTCATGGATGTCTTAAAGCACTTCATAACAATATCTGCTCTTGCATTACCAACAGAAATTTAAAAGGAACCTCAGGATGAATGCCTCACAAACCTTGGTTTTCTTTTTCTTTTCTTCTCCTTTTTTTTCTTTTTACACACTATTCCAACTGTATTCATAAGCTCCTGTGAAACAGCAGATACCAGAACCACTAAAGCAAAACTTTATTTTATTGTGATACTTGATGTTGGTAAGCTGGCACTAAGAAATTAGTGTTGATTAAGAAAAAACCAGCAACATTGATGTGAAACCTGAAAAGTATCTCCTGGGAGCACAGAAAAGCTGTGTTCCAGAGGCAGTAAAGTTGTACCTCATGCTGGCAGCCAGATTGGTTGTGAAAGAATAACCCAGGTGGTACTGGTTTTGGAGGCATGAAGGAGTCATGGAGAACAGCTGAGGACTGACACTGTGAGAGACTAGAAAAGAACATTGGTGAAGCTGCACCCTCAGTGGCCCTTGAAGGCCCAAAACTGAAGTGCTCACACAAAGCTAAGACTTGTCACAATGAGGAGAACAAATGACTTTTGCTGAAAGTGCAGCCCAGTCGTGGCTAAAGCCCAAGTGTTTTGGAGGTGCCAGTACCACATCATGGACATCGAGAAAAGCAGCAGCAATGTAGTGGAGCCAGCCAGAGGCTAGAATATGAGATGTGTGTACTGCAAACAGCAGAGCCAGAGAAGTGACCAAAGCCTTTCCTGGGGTCCAGATATTAGACAGTTAAAATTTGGTAAATACCCAGGATTTTAGAGATGATAGAGGTGTAGGATACCTGTAAAAAGAATTCCTAAAGAGTAGAACCAGCCCAAGAGAAAAGTTTGTTGAAGTCAACCAAACTGAATAGAATTGATGATATGAAGGGTGTTTTGACATTAGACATGGAGATGATGCAGTTTGAAGTTTACTCAGATGGTTTTTAGTCTTGCTTTGGTACTGCATTTATTTCCTATGCTCCGTTCCCTTCATTTTGGACCAGTAAAATATATTTTATGTCATTATAAGTTGCAAGTATGTGATCTGGTTTTTGAATTTTAAATTTTACAGGTGATTATGGTTAGGAGATTTGTCTCAGAAGAAACTTTGAACTTTAAACCATTGTTGAGACTATGATAGACTATGAGGACATTTGAAGTTGGGATAATGCATTTTGCATTATGATACTGTTACAAGCTTATAGAGGCCAGGAAGTGGAATGTGGTAGCTTCAGTGTAATTGCCCACATAATCCCATAATCTCATATGTCATGGCACTATGAGGAATTGTGGCTCTGTTAGAATGAGTATGGAATTGTAGGACAAAAGGTGTCACTGTAGGGTGCAGAGATGTTTCAATAAATGAAAATATATCAATGTGATCTACCATATAAACAACTAAAAAAAGATCATATGGACATCTCACTAGATGTAGAAAAAAGCCTTTGATAAAATCCAACATCCTTTCATGATAAAGGTCTTTATCGTGGATAAAGAGACATACATAAACATAATAAAAACAATATACAGTAAACCAACAGCTAACATCAAACAAAATGAAGATATCCTCTAAAATTAAGAACAAGACAAAACTGTTTATACTTTCCATATCTCTTCAATATTGTACTTGAAGTTTTAGCTAGAGCAATAAGAAAATAAAAGTAGATCAAGGGGATACAAATTGAAAAGAAAGAAGTCAAACTGTCACTATTTTCAGATGGTAGGATAGTTTACATAAGTGACCCAATAAACTCTACCAGGGAACTCCTACAGCTGATAAACACCTTCAGCAAAGTGGCAGGATACAAGATTGACTCAAAAAAAGCAGTAGCCTTTCTATATACAAATCAAAAGGGGCTGAGGTGATCTCATTATCAGGAAAGGGCATTTATGGTAACCATTACATGCTTGCTCAAATTGTTAGTTGGAGTCAGTCCTGTAGTTCTCTAGACCTTTCTTTAGGTTCCGTTTTCAAACCTCTATTATGTCCCCCCCCTCACCCAGACTTAATCTATCTAGTCACACGTGTTTTCCTCTCGTCTCCTTCTCCTTTTCCTAGTGCTCTCTCCATTCACTGCCCCCCCATTTCACATGTGCTCTGGTGGACTTGTCACTTCCCCCTTTGGTGAGGGAACATATACAACTAAATTATTCACCATCATGGAGCTCTCATCTAGTACCTGTTGGAAACAGAAGCAAACACCCATAATCAAACACTGAGTAGAATTAGAATCCAAATGCAGAGAGAGAGGACAAGACCAGGTTGCAGAAACACAAAAAGAGAGCAGACCTGAAGAAGGAGGAGGTAATGCCCCCCCAAGACTGATAACTGGGAATCCAGCATGGGACTGACTCAGACCCCCTGAATAAGGGTCTCAGCTAGAAGGACTGAGCAGTCTATGGGACCTCAGACAATAGAAACAGAATCTATTCCTGGTGCACAAAAGGACCTTGTGGACACATCCCCCATGGAGGGATACTCTCTTAACGAGTAGACAGGAGAGAAGCCCTAGCCCCTACTTCAAATGACTTGACAGATTTACATGACCCAACCTGGAATGGGGGTGGGGGGATGGGAGGGGAGGGGAGGGGAGGATAGCCAGGGTGCATGTCACAGGGGAAAGAGGGTAAGAGGGAAGGAGGGAGTGAGGGAGGGAAGGTTGGAGGGAGGAAGAGAGAAAAAACTGTGATGCACATGTAAAATTTTTAAATTATATTATTAATAAAAAAAGAAGGAAAAAAGGGGGGCTGAGAAAAATATTAGAGAAACATCATCATTTAAAATAGCCACAAACAACATAAAATATATTAGGGTAATGCAAACCAAAGAAGAAAAAGACCTATATAACAAGAACTTTGTGTCTTTAAAGTAAGAAATTAAAGAAGATACCACAAAATGGAAAAAAATATCCCATGCTCTTTGATAGGTAGGATAATGGCAATCTTGCCAAAAGCAATCTACAGATTCAATGCAATCCAATCAAAAACCCAGAACAATTTTTCACTGACCTTGAAAGGATAATACTCAACTTTATATGTAAAAACAACACACCCAGGATAACCAAAACAACCCTGTACAACAAAAGAATTTCAGCAGGCATCATTATCCCTGATTTCAAGCTCTACGATAGTGCTGTAGTCCTGAAAACAACTTTTTATTGGTAGACAATTGGAATCAAATAAAAAGTACTGATGTTAACCCATACTACTACGAACACCTGAGTTGTGACAAAACATCTAAAATTATATATTGGAAGGAGGAAAGCATCTTTAACAAATGGTGCTGGTATAACTGGATGATGGTGGGTAGAAAAATGCAGATAGAACCATTTCTATTGCCATGCACAAAATTTAAGTTCAAAATGAATCAAAGACCTCAACATACAAACAGCCACACTGAACCTCATATAAGAGAAAGAGAAAGGTACCCTTGAATGAATTGGTGCAGGAGATTGCTTCCTGAATATAACACCAGTAGCACAGACCCTGAGATTGACAATTAACAAATGGTACCTTGTGAAACTGAGAAGTTTCTGCAAGGCAAAGGACACAGTCGACAAGATCAAACAGCAGCCCACGGAGTGGGAAAAGATCTTAACCAACCCCACATCTGAAAGAGAGCTGACCTCCAAAATATATAAAGAACTGAAGAACGTGGTCACCAAAACTCCAAATAATCCAATTACAAAGTGAGGTACAGAACTAAGTAGAGAATTCTTAATTGATGAATCCAAAATGGCTGAAAGACACATAAAAAAGTGCTCAACATCTTTAACCATTAGGGTAATACAAATCAACTCTGAAATACATCTTACTTCAGGCAGAATGGCTAAAATCAGAAACACCAATGACAACTTTTGCTGGAGAGGATGTGGAGAAAGGGGAACACTTTTCAACTGCTGGTGGGAGTGCAAACATGTACCGCCATTTTGGAGGTCAGTATGGAGGTTTCTCAGGAAAATGGGAATCAGGCTACCATGGAACCCAGCAATTCCACTTTTAGGCATATACCCAAATGATCCACAACCATACAACAAAGACATGGGTTCAACTATGTTCATAGCAGCATTATATGTAATAGCAAGAACCTGGAAGCAACCTAGATGCCCCTCAACTAAAGTATGGATAAAGAATATGCAGTACATTTACACAATGAAATACTACTCAGCTGGGCAATAAAACAAAAACAAAAATAAAAACAAAACAAAAAAAAACAAAAAAACAAAAATAAAATAAAAAATAAACAGTGGAATCTAGAAATTTGCCGGTAAATGAATGGAACTTGAAGAAACCACCCTGAGTAAGGTAACCCAGTCACAAAAAGAGAAACATGTTGTGTAATCACTCATATATGGATTTTAGACACAGAGCAAAGGATCACCAGCCTACAATTCACACCATCAGAGATAGTAGGTTACAAGGGTGGATTCTAAGAGAGTCATACAAGGTCCCTCACAGAAGGGGAAAGAGGAAAGATCTCCTGAGTATATTGGGTACAGGGGTGTAGGGGTAAGTGAGTGGAAAGGGAGTTAGAAGAAAGAAAAGAGCAGGAGAGAAGAACATGTAGGACAAGAAAGAATGAGTCAGGGGACAAATAGATGAGAGCAAACAACAGAGATACTATAATAGTGGGAGCCATTATATGTTGAAGAGAAAATAACTCTAGAGAAACATCCAGATACCTATAAGGATTACCCCTGCCAACAATCTAAGCAACAGTGGAGAGGCTACCTTATAGCCCATCCGAGTAATGACATGGATAACTAACTTATATGCCATCCTAGAACCTTCATCTAGTAGCTGTTGGAAACAGAAGCAGATACCCACAGCTAAACACTGAGCAGATCTCATGAAATGCAGATGCAGAGAGAAAGGAGTGATTAACAAAGGGGTCGAAATCGGGCTACAGAAACCCACAGAGACAGCTGACCTGAACAACTGGGAGCTCATAGATCCCCAGATTGATACCTGGGAAACCAGCATTTGACCGACTCAGTACCCATGATTTTGAGTCTCAATTAGTAGGCCTGGGCAGTCTAAGGGACCTCTGCCTGTAGAACCAGGATGTATTCCTGGTGCAAGGAAGGACTTTGGGATCACATTCCCCATGGAGGGATACACCCTTAACCTAGAGACAGGATGGAGGGCCTAAACTTTACTCCAAATGACTTGACAGATTTTGATGATCTCTCCTGGAAGGCCTCACCCTCCTTGTGAAATGGGTGGGGAATGGGATGAGAGGGAGTTGGGGGGCATGGAAGGATGGAAGGGAGAGTGAACTGGAATCTATATGTAAAATAAGAAAAATTAATAGTTACAAAAGAAAAGAAGAGAAAAATATTCTACCTCATATGTAAAGACCAAAAACCTGAAAATAGCTAAAACAATACTGTAAAATAAAGGAACTTCCAAAGTCTTACCAACATTGATTTCATGCTCTATATTAATATAGTAACATCATGATATTGGCATAAAAATAGACAGATGAAACAATGAAATAGAATTGAATACATGAATATAAATCTACATTCTTAGGAACACCTGATTTTTGACAAGGAAGCCAAAATTATACAAAGGAAAAAAGAAAGCATCTTTAACAGATGTTGTTGTCATAACTGAATGTTTGCACACAGAAGAATGGAAATAGATCCATATCTATCATTTGCACAAAATTTAGGTCCAAGAGGATCAAAGACTACAACATAATATAGTTATATGAACCTGATAGAAAAGAACTTGGGTTGTAACCTTAGCACATTGACACAGGAATCAATTTCCTGAATATAATACCAATAGTAATGGCACTGATTTTGACAATATATGGTATTTCCTGAAACTAAACAGCTTCTATAAGTCAAAGAACACAATCAATAAGACAAAAGGGTAGCCTACCAAATGAAAAGAAACTTCACCAACCCCACATCTGAAAAAGGGCTGATCTTCAAAATATATTAAGAACTCAAGAAACTAGAGATAATATACCAAATATCCAATTTAAAAAATGGCATGCTGATTTAAACAGCAAATTCTCAACAGAAGATTTCAAATGGCAAAGAAACACTTTCAGAATTGTTCAACAGCCTTTGCTATCAAGGAAAGGCAAATCAAAAGGACTCTGAAATACTGTCTGACATCTGTCAGAATGGCTAAGATGAAAAACACTGATGGCCTATGTGGATGTAGAGTAAGGGGAACACCTTGCCTCTATTAGTGGGAGTACAAACTTGTACAGGCACTTTGGAAATCATTTTATTTTTAAATGAAGTGATTCATTAACTTGTTATTTTCAACCAGGATACAATTAGAGGCTATTCCCCTAGGGTTGCCTCCTCTGGGCTTCATCATGGTTGAATAAACATATATAAAGTGTTAATTATCAATATCCATAGCAAACTCAAACCATCATTTGCTGTTCTTTGGGTAAGGAGATATTTCATGCTGCTTGAAGAATTGTTGAATCTAACATTTCAAATATAATGTTATTTCATACTAAGTAATTTCACTACAAAAAAATCAAACATTTAATACTGTAACTTTTACTCTTTTCATATTATCATAGGTCTGCCTATGAATTATTAACCAAGTTTCCTCGACAAATGAGAAAACCCAGAAAATATTTAAATCATTTGTATACCAAAAATAAGTATTTGTTATAGGGTGTTCACCATCAGTTTCCTAATATTAAGTTATCCAAAAGGACATGAAATCACTTCTGTTAATATAGAGTATAAAAACATTGATATATTTAATATTGAGGGTCTTTCATTTTTATGTTTTTGAGAAAATAAAGAAATTAAAATAATTGCATCTTACTAGTCAGATTGGTAACCAACAGAAATTATTACTTATTTAGTTTAAATTCCATATTTATTATTTGACAGTACTCAGACTTAGTAAGACAAAGGTGTTATTTATATACCTTGGGGCAAGGGTTGGGGAATCTAGTTTTAGAATGAAGTAGTGTAAAAACAGTAATGTCTGCTTAAATAACTTGGAGTAATGCTTGGGGTATCCAGTTTAAAAATGAAGTCATGTAACAGGAGGTAATGTTTTCATAACAAACTCAAAAGCACATATACTTTCATGAAGACTCTATAGTGAATCACAGCTCTAACAATGATAAAGTACAAAATTTCCCATAAGGTAAGTAATGAAATATGCACAGGAGTTTTACCTTCCAGCAGCTGTTCAATAAAAGCAAATTATAATTTTTACTGACCTACAAAATGTATTATTAAAATATTATAATTAGGATAGATGGAAGTCTGTGTAACTATGTACATGTACATTTAAATTAAGTGTTGAGCATGTACTGTCCAAAAAACTATTATGATGGTTCTTAATTAATTTGGCTATTACCTCAAGAATGTCTCAGTGCTGTATTCCTCAAACATGTCTTTCCATTGTTTATCTAGAACAAAGCCTGACTGATGAGAAATTGAGTTCCAATTCTTCATTTAACAAAAGGATGTTAAATGTATTAAGTATGCTAAAAATATTAAAAAGCTCATTAACAACTTTCATATTTAAAGAACATGGAGAGGTGGACAGGGTATTATATACAAGTAACAAAATCTATTGAAAAGCTAAAACAGGGTGATTGCTATGAGGTCAAAGCCATCTTGAGCTATACAGCAAAATGGAATCTTACAAATACCAAGTCGAAAAACATAATTCTTATATATAAATTGTTAGCAATTAAAAAATTGTGTGTTCTAATTTGTTTCAAGAATATAATCCATGTATAATGCATTGGAGAATAAACATATATACCAATTTTTGAAAATTTTATTTTGACTATTTTTCTCATACATTTCTCCCATATTATTAATGAGTATTAACATTCATTGGACACTTTATACAGGAATTAGCAAATCATTCTGTAGGATTTCTGAAACGTTCAGAATTCTGATTCTAGTACAATGCACTTTCCATATATAAGAACTCAACAGGTTTTATGTCATAGGTTATTTTTATAACTACATCAATTTTTGTTTTTTCTTTTTAATTTTTAAAGATAGCACTACTAATGGAATAAGCAGTATGTTATATAACTGACATACAGTTTAAGAAAGATTCTATTTACATACATATTATATATACATATATAATACAAAATATATTATAATCATATATACATTTACATATATATAAAATCATTAGAGAGAGACAGTTACAATTAAAAATGTCATGAATTTGAAAGAAGATACAGGAGAAATTTACAGTTTACATAGGACAACTTGGAAGAAGAAAGGGCAACAGAAAATGATGTAATTATATAATAATATCAAGAATAGAAAATTTAAGAAGAAATAACAATATTAAAGAATCAAGGTAAAACAGCAACCTTATATGGGGCTGAGCTAGGAACTCTGCATATATGTTATGATTGTGAGGCTTGGTATTCTCATGGGAGTTCTAATTGATAGGAGGTTTTGTGCCTCGTCTTAATGTAACTTGTTATGCCATCTTCAATTGATATCCCTGGAAGGCCTGCTTTTTCTTAAGGGAAACAGAGGAGGACTGGATCTGGGGAAGAAGGGAGGTGGAAAGAAGGACTGGGAGGAGTGGAGAGAGAGGCAAACTAAGGTCAGGATTTAATATGAGAGAAGAGTTTTTAAAAAGATGAAAACAAAATTAAAAATAAAACCTGGATTAATATACACACCCCCCATATCTTTCTGCAATGAGTGGTATATTGGAATTTAAATCACCACCATGTCCTTATCCACTGCTGTAGTTCTTAAAATCATGTGATATGTGTATGTATCCATTCCTCATTCAGTCTCAAAATGTTTTTCTGAATAAATACACATATAAAGACACAGATCACCTTGTTTATTGCAAAACTACTCTAGACCCTTTATATTAATATGAACTATGTTTTGCTGATTACTTTTAATTCCTTCTATGAGACTTCAACATGGAAAACACCACTGAAGTTACTGAATTTGTACTGAAAGGCTTCACAGACAATGCTGACCTGGAGATCCTTTCTTTCTTCCTCTTTCTAACAATTTACCTCTTCACACTCATGGGGAATTTAGGACTGATTGTTCTAGTCATTGGGGATTCCCGCCTACACAACCCCATGTACTATTTTCTGAGTGTGTTGTCCTCGGTTGATGCCTGCTATTCGTCTGTTATCACTCCACAAATGGTAGTTGACTTCCTGTCCGAGAAGAAAGTCATTTCATTCAGTGGCTGTGCTGCACAAATGTTTCTGGCTGTTACATTTGGTACAACAGAATGCTTTCTTTTGGCAGCAATGGCTTATGACCGCTATGTAGCTATTCACAATCCTCTGCTGTATGTAGTAATCATGTCACCCAGAGTCTATGTGCCACTCATCATAGCTTCCTATGCTGGTGGAATTATGCATGCTGTTATTCACACTGTCACCACTTTCAAATTGTCTTTTTGTGCATCCAATGAAATCAGTCATATTTTCTGTGATATCCCTCCTCTCCTGGCAATTTCTTGCTCTGACACCCACATCAATCAGCTTCTCCTCTTCTACTGTGCTGGGTCCATTGAGATAGTCACTATCCTCATTGTTCTGATATCCTATGGCTTCATTCTGTTTGCTATCCTCAAGACTCGCTCTGCTGAAGGTAAAAGAAAAGTCTTCTCTACATGTGGTTCTCATCTGACTGGAGTGTCTATTTTTCATGGCACTGTTCTTTTCATGTACGTAAGACCAAGTTCCAGCTATGCCTTGGAGCATGACATGGTAGTGTCAATATTTTACAGCATTGTAATTCCCATGCTGAATCCTCTTATTTACAGTTTGAGGAACAAAGATGTAAAAGAGGCAATGAAAAAAGTGTTTGGGAAAAGACAAATTCATGGATAAAACAGTATTTGCTATAAACCTTATATTAAAATAATAAAAGTATTGTTCTGGAAATAAATGTTTCTTTTCATTCGTTAATATATTTCAATCCTCCCTAAGGGTGAAATAAAAAGCATTGGTTAATGCTTCTCTATTCTGTGTTTCAAAATGGAAAGACTATATCATCCACTTTCTTTTTTAATGTTCAAAATCATATAAATTCATATGTGTGTTTTATATAGTGCCGATAGTACATGAAGTACATAGTGTACAAATAATATATTAGCTTCTATTTGTCTATATATACATATTTAGATCCTCTTCAAAATAACTTTAAGTTGTTTCATTTCTTTATAAATAATATTTTAAATAATCTCACATTTATAATTTTAAACAATTTTATTATTACATACAATGGCTAAATAAAACATTTCTGTTTTCCTTGTTCAGTTCCCAATCAGGCAGTCAGGTTGGCTAAACCTTATAAATGTAGCTTCTGACATTACTATGAGACACAGTCTCACAGCAAACTTATTGATCCTCTGAGGTTAAAATCATTCTACTCCTTCATCTACAATGCCCCCTGAGATTTATGTGGAAGTGCTTCTGTGCAGATATATTCATTGGGACTGGGAACTAAAACAATGCAACTTGATTGATTGTATTTGTCTCTAATGGTCTCTTGTTGTAAAGAGCAATTTTCTTGTTGAATGAATGGTAAGTACTACACTGGAAACATAGAAAAAATAACATTATACATACTGAGTAGGTTGTATCAGAATATATGTATGTGTATACATATATGCCTGCAACAGAAACAATGAAAAAAAAATGAAGCCATGAATTTGAAAGAGAGCAAGGAGTGGTGTGTAGGAAGGTTTGGTGCAGGATAGGTGGTAGGGGAAGCAAGGGACAGGAAATGGTGGTTTACTGGGAGCAGGAGCTACAGCAAAATTCAGGATGTAATGAGTTTGGTCTATAATGAAGCAGAGAAAGGAAACAATTTAAAATATGGTCCAGTGTTGGCAGGTGTCTCTGTCACTCCTCTTTCATTCTCCAAGTCTACCTAAAGTATTTTTTCCATTAGTTCACTTTCTTAATCCCTCCCCTAGTTGTTATATGTCCCACTTACTCACCCAATTTCTACCTTATTTACATATGGGAGATCAACCAAAATGCAGTAAGATACCCAAGTTTCACATGCAATCATCACCTTGCCCTCTGCCACAGATTTAGTGGGCTATACTTGTTGTGTTTGACTACATGATACATACTAGGTCTAAGGAATTTTTGCTAATGAAATATTTTCATAAGACTGGTTGGTAGACAATTCTGCAATTCTGTCAGGCATTATCTTTTTCTTAATTAATGATTGATGTGAGAGGGTACAGTTGACGGGTTCGGGGAGGGGGGGCAGAGCCATCACAGGGTGAGTGTTCCTAGATAGTATAGGAAAGCAGAGAAGGCAAGTCACAATGAAAAAGCCAATAAGCAATGCTCATCTATGGTCTGGGTTTCAGTTCCTTCAGGCTAATGACTTGAGTCCCTGTCTTATTATCTTTCAATGAATTATGATACAGGTCAACAGGTCATGTAAGCCAAACACTCTTCCCAAAGTTGTTTTTGTCCATGCTGTTTTATTACAAGAAAACCTTAAGTAAGAAAGGGAACCTCCTTCCTGAGACTATATCACAAAGCACTAAACTCAGTGCACCTACCAGTACATCAATCTTAGCTGATGCCTCATCTGTAGTTAATTAATGACTTCAAATGTGTTTTCCATATTATCCACCTAATATTTTTTTTTACTTCCAAGTCCTTCCTCGCTATCATACCAACCCTATCCTAAACAATTATGGTTTGATTCTTTGGCCAGAAGCAGCCATACTCCAAAATAACAGACACCAAAGCTAGACTCTTCATTAGCATAGAAATACATAAATCTGATAAAGATACTAAATTCCATACTGCATGTCTCTTCCATCTCTTTGTTGCCTGACATTTGGCCCTCCTTCTTACTCACCAGAAGAAAAGATAAACAACCCTAAGTAGTGCCACCATATAATGTGGTTATTAAACACAGAAAAAAATAATTTTATTCAAGAGAAAAAGATTAAATTTTTAATGACTGGTATGCCATGATAAGTTCCATATGAATGGTCAGCATCCAGTAATTTTCCTATGACAACAAATTGAAAGTTCCTATCTTATTACAGATTACCATCATGTTACAAATGTACACTAGTTAAAAGCCTGAACAAAAAGTGCACATTAAGGACAGTCTTTCTTTGTCCATCTATCAGAGGACAAACCCCTGGCAAGACAGGGAATATCAATGAAAATTCCTGGAAAGAAGTTTTATTTGCAAAGAGTAGATGACGGATATAACAGCAGTGGTGGGAAGAAATTAGAATGTTGCAGGTCCACAAACTCATTACTTAATCTCTGGCTAGCATTTACTTGTTATATAGCCATACCTTCTCTAAGAAGAAACAACCTGTAACTAACAGATAAAAATCCACTGGAATCTACTGATTTAGCAGACCATAAGTTGCCACCAATCCAAAAAGTAATAATGCTATTAAATAATACCTGAAGCCTAGAAAAAAAGAGACTTCCTCCATCTTTCTGTAACCACATATATCTTTGACATTTCTGACAATGTATTTGGAAAGCAACATGATTCATGGCCTTCTTTTCTATGTTACTGTAAAAGCTTCATAAACCTGCTTCAATATTGGAACAGAGAACTTGGGATAACCATTGTCTATATTCCAAGGCCAAGAGACACAAATATCAAGAGATAGTGACTAAACTGTCTCTTATTCCCCTTGAGGTAACACAAGCACAAAGTAACTGCATGGATATCCTCATTACTCTCAAAGAATTCATCCAATACCCTGGGATCCACATAGGGGATTGTGAGCTGGGGTGTGGCTTGAGATCAGGGGTTGTGGAATCCAGCACTGACTTTGACAATAGGCACCATTCATATGTTAACAATAGTAGCAAATTCCTCTTGCCTGAGATAAGGAAAAATTTCCTCAACCCCACCCCCCAAGAGAATGACTGTGCTCAGCAAAATGATGGAAAGGACTTTTGGGGACCATACACTATATTACAGTTTCTTAGTCTTAACTATATGGTCCTGTTCCCTTCAAAACACTCCCAAAGGGAAGGTCCTGGTTTCTTACTTATTTTTCATTATACCATGCCATTCTGGTTTCTCTAAACTTACTAACTGAACTCTTCCCTTAGGCTCTGGATCTGAATTGTACTATTTCTTCCTTGAGATCAGGTGTGTCTAGTAAATGTCTAATGTACCCTTGAGCAATTAGGAAAGGCCAATGAGATACCTGGTTCTGTAGTTATTGTAATCCAGGCAAACCTGGACCTGCCCATTGGGGCCCTGGCAAAGTGTGTCAGCTTTGTTCAGGGCAAGCAGTACCTCGGCTCTGCATACAGATGTGAAGGTCCCTTTAAGACACAAACCCCACCTACTTCTGATATCTCTGTTGTTTCTCTGAGGAGGAAGGTCACTATCTCCCTGTCTCTTTGTCCCTGCCCCTCTGTCTCTGTCTTCTTTTTTTTTCATACACTTACTCCCTTACATTTCCCCAAATAAACATTCTATATAAGTCCTCCTGATGGCATAGTTGCCTCTCATCTGCCATTTGGCCCTCACCAACCATGGGATCTGCCAAAGGTATTCCTTAGTCTTAGTCATAGCAGTGCTGTTGGGGATTAAGTTTTCAAAGAATTATTTTGTTTAAAGATACTGTTGTTGTTCACATTTTCATCCTTTACTAAAACCCACACAAAATTTCCCAAAGGGAATGTATTAATAGTAAGAATCATTAAAAATGAAAGTTAAAAGGTGATGGAGAAGTGTGGTGTGTAATGTCTGAATGCTAGAACTTTGTCAAGTTCAGTGATTGCCAGGAATTCTATTCCACTTGTATGCTCATTTTTAAGGGTTATTATTATTATTGTTGTTGTTATTGTTGTTGTTGGAATGACCAACAGGTGTGATTTTTCTTGGAGAAGACTATGCCTACCACTCAGCATCTCTTGCTTGTCCATTTTTGTTTCCTTTTTGATTTTGTTTTTTGTTAGTGTTTGTTTGTGTTTGGGGGGGTAAGGTTGAGGCATTCTAGTATTTACCATATTCATTTAGACATATCAACCTTGTTGCCCTTGTTTACTTCATATTTAGAAAACAATGTTGGTCTTTATGAATGAAACTTGGGACATTGCTAGGAGACAAATTTCATTGAAAACTCTAGGTCCTTTGGCTCTTATAGTCTTTCTGTCTTTCGTCTGCAATATTTCCTGAGTTAGCTGATGGGAGGTGTTATTCTGTAAATATGTTTCTCATACTGGTTAATTAATAAAGCCTGTGGCCAATAGGAAATAAGATAGATGGGGCTAGGAGACCAGGAGGAGGAAAGAGGAAGTAGTTGGGATGAGTCAAGAGACCTGAGAGAAAGAAGATGCCTGCAGTGGCTCCCGGATAAGATGACCACGTGGAAATACTTAGATAAGTGGAAATGGGTTAATAATTAAGACAGAGCTAGCCCATTAACAATGATAGTCATTGGCCAGCAGGATTGTATCAAATACAGAGTCTCAGAATGTTATTTGGGGCTGGTGCCGCTGTGGGCCCAGACCGGCAGCTGGCAGGCTGGCAGGATGGCTGGCTGGCAGGAAAAACCTGCCAGTAACAGTTAGCCATAGCTGTACAAATTGATTTGTAGATATAGCCCCTGGGACAAGAGTTTATAATTGCACATTGATTGCTCTTGAGTTTCTTTAATTATCTCCATCTTTTCCAAACAGATTTTCTTTGATAAGTGAGAACTAAAATTACCTGTGGACATAAAGGCATATATTTCGACTATATTTCAGGATTATGATGGCTCAGTAAAATGTTGCTTGTAAGTTCTCCTTCAATATGCATAAATTCATTAGCCTTGGGTAGTTGGCTAGGTTTCTAGTACCAGATAAGACTTCACTCTTGGTGAGCATGTCTTGTGTCCAATTACAGAGCTGTTGGTAACCTCTGAGTTATATGTGTTACTAATAAGCCATGCTGGTCACTATTGTAATTACTAGGCATAATATTTGTGCAGGACTTTTGGTTGTTTCCCTTCTTTGAAAGTTTGCATGGTGACTTCTAGTACTATGAAAACTATTCAAGGTTGGGCATTCATGTCAGTTAGAGCTTGCTTGTCACTAAGAGTTGGAAGGTAAGTCCCTATTGCTGAAGACACCAGGACCATTTTTAAATGATTTTTTAAAATCATTCCCATTCTGTTGAATTTCAGTTCAAACAGTTGATTATTTCTTTAGCTATATAGAAGCTTGATAGTTTTATGTATTCTTACATATCAATTGTTGGTTTTATTTATTGGGCAACTTAGTTCCTATTCAAAAAGTCTTTCTGATACCTCTAACCTGTAAAATACTGCTCATGTTATATTCTAGTAGTTTCAGTGTTTCGAGTTTCAGATCTTTAATCCATTTCACATTAGATTTTCTGTAAAGTAAGGGGGATATAATTTCATTAATCTGAAATTGAATATCCAGTTTTCCCAGAATCTTTTGCAGAAATTATTTCTTTTCTCTAGGTTATATTTTGCATGTGTGACCTGGACTAGACTGAATGGGGTAAGGAGAGTGACTGTATACATAGAGTTAGGGATGCTCATGTGCATGGATAGAAGTTGGAGATAGCTGGATGGAGAAGTTAGATGCAACATAGAAAAGACTTGTATGTGTGTTACATCGGGCAAGTCCTGTGGATTCTTAGAAGTAGGTTGCAGCAGGAACAGTGGTTTGTCAGACTAGGCAGAAACTCATAACAGATTTGTGTTTGGAGAGAAGGACTTGATGAAGAGGTTCAGGGAGTTCTTTGGGCTAGACTTTACAGAAACAGGTGGGAGGACAGGCTGGGTGTAGAGGTTTGATGCTCAAACTTTTAGTAAAGTTATAGCTCTGTAAGTTCATTTTCTTTGGTACCATTCTTATGGCATTGATGACTCTATATGAATAGGAATAGGCCTTCCTTCAAGTAAATTGCGTGAATTTATATTTATAGAATTTATATTTATAGAAACAAACCAGGTATTTAAACTCCTTATTCCTATTTCAAAGCTGACTGTTAGTTACAGGCCTCTGCATAGACTTCACCCTATCCAAAATCAATTTATTTTAATATTTAAATTATAGCGTGTGTCTTATGATTTATTACTTTTGTTTTATTAGAAACATGCTTTCGTTGTACATGTCAATTGTAGGCGCCCATAAAATTGGCTGCATTACAATTTGGCAGAAAGGCAGAGAGTTCAAAGCTGTCACAAGACCTAAAGGTCAAAGGTGTGGCTACAGAAGGATGTTTCGGCCATCTTTGCCTAAACAACAACAGACATGAATCTGATGTATGGCTACTCCTGACTGTCAAGACTAAGGAAGGAAAAAATGAATCTGAGGTATGGCTACTCCTGACCTCAGTGATAGGGAACAAAAAGATGGAGCCAAGATGTGGTTATTGAACCCTTAGAATAAGTGAGGAAGAAGAGTCTATTTGTTTCATATACATTATACTGTGTTCCCCTTTTTGGTTATAATATATAAGAGTGGTGAAAAATAAACTTGTGGCATTTCAATATTGACTGATCTGCCCTCCTGACCTTTATTCTTTTTCTCTCTGTCTTTCTTTTTTGTCTATAGCTAACTGTTCCCTCATCCACACTCCCCTACTCTGGTACGGACTTGGGGCAGATTGGCTGGCTCTGATTGCAGCCCCACAAAGACTGCTCCTGACAGTCAACCCAGTTTTCCCTCCCTTCTCTTCATCCCTGCTCCACTTTAGATTTTCAGTTCCTGTATACACCTCTAAATAGCTAGAGCACACTCTGTATCACCCATCACTAGTTTGATATCCTAACACTGCAATGAGCAACAACTGCAGGCCATGTCTGTCTTTCCTAAAATACATATATACCCATCCCCTATTTGTCTACTTGGATTAATTCACAAGTATAACTTTGGACCCAGAAGCATAAAGGGCCTAATGATACTTTATAAAATCTGAATTATATGGAAATTTCAAACTATTTCTAAACTTTCTGGGTTTTTAGCCAATAGGGTCCTAATCATAAGACATTTATCACAAACACATCTTTAGCAGTCACAACATTCTTGTGGTCCCCAAAGTAACCTTTCCTTAAATATATCACACTACATCAACTGGATTCCTCTATATGGAACGTCACCTTTACTGTCAAATCTCTCTCTGATCAATTTTCTGATGGAGATGGTTAATTGGTCTTAACCACTGTCAACTGTAAATTCCTTACATTAGTTCATTTAAAGGTTGCATATTCACTTTGTTATTTGGTAGAAAAGATCCTACCATTTTCTCTGAATATTTGGAACACCCCAACAAACCTTTGTTTGTGAACACCAGTAAATTTGTAAAAAAGTAAAATACAATAAAATCTTCCCCCTCTTTAAAACTTCCTCATCCTATTCTGGATACACACAAACAATGCCTATTTATTTAAAATACTTGGAGTATTAAACCATTTACCACAATAAAACTCTGATGTAGGCAGCCTTTGCTGAAAAAACAAATGATTCCACCACTAAAAGTTAAATGCTAACTAATTAAATTAATTAATTCATATATTTCAATCTTTAACTCACCGCTTGCCTATTTAAGAAGGATATATTCCTTTTCTATTGCACTTTGACTTATGTTTGTTTTCCTACCTACTGCACTGATAATTGTACCCTAGCATACTTATCTCCAAATTTAGATACATTTTATTGGACACATAGGCAAATGGGGAATTATTAACTCCCTTACTAATTCTTGTCTCTCCTGTGATCTTGGGGATATGATAAGTTTCTAGCAAAGGGATGGTGGGGGGGGGCGTTCACATTTTAGTAACATGCTACTGTTATTTACTCTTTGACAAACAAGAAAGCTTTGGTGAAATCTCTCAACACCTGTTAAGAATCAGGTAGACTATTTGATAAATGTCACACTCCAAAATAAGAGTGGTGAAAATCTCATGATAGTAAAATATGGAAATCTTGGCCTGTTCTTGAAGGAAAATACAATTTTTATGCAATGAAATTTAGCCTTATCAGAGAAAGTGGAAATAAAAATAGCTTATCATGCTTCAGAATTCACTGAAACCAACATACATGCTAAGATGCTAACACAAAAGAACACAAAAGGGAATAATTTCCAAAACCTTCAACCTAAACAAAAAGAAAGAAGGAAAGAAAAAACGAAAAAGAAAAATGAAAGAACCCAACCCAAAAAGAACAAAACAAAAAAACTAAAAAGCTAAGAAATGGTGCTGTGGAGAAAGAACAGAATAGTCTGTAATCATATGTATACAAGTAATGATTTATGAACTGAGCTGATAATATTTATATAAACTAAAAGAAAACAGGTTGTAAGTATTAGAGAAAACAAGGTGGGATATATGGGAGAGAGGAGATGGAAGGAGAGAAAATTACATAATTATAATTTTAAAATAGTTAAATATATATGTTAAAAAACTTGAGGATGACAATGAGGATAATGAGATAAATGATTTGTAAATTTATCCTGGATCTCCAGATCAAGCCTGCTGTCTGCCTCTTAAGACTTACTTCAATTATTATGTTACTAGACCCCATCTCTAGTCTCCCTGCTGATAATGATTCATCCAGACTGTCATCTATGTGGTACATGGACTCATGAAAATAATCTTCTTCAGATGAATAAGGACAGGTAGCAACCACAGAGGACACTGCTTAACTACTTATTTTGAGATTATGTTGAGGAGGAAGGTCCCAAACAACAATGCCCTGATTAAGCAACAAGAAGCCAGTATGAACTTGGTAACATTCATAGGTACTTCCCCATATCATTTTCTACATAATTATTCTCTTATTTTCTTTTATATCTGAAAGTAATGTATTACCCCTTTATAAAATCTTCTGTGACTTTGCTATTAATCTTTAATTTTTTTAAAGTATTAATCCCAACTAAGGGTCTTTGAAGAAAATGATTTTCTCTGAACATGTATGTATAAAGATAGCTTTTCTTCCTTCCTTCCTTCCTTCCTTCCTTCCTTCCTTCCTTCCTTTCTTTCTTTCTTCTTTTTCTTGTTCTCATTCTTCTTGTTCTTCTTTTTCTTTTTGTGTTTTACAAATCCATACTGTTTTGAAATTAAAAATAAACAAAGAGTAATAAAAGTTTTCTTTTGCCATGAAAAAGTTTCTTAAACTGGGTTCAGGGTGAAATCTCAGAATTCCATTGTTCATCAAATTCTATTCTGACAGCAGTGGAAACAAGGCAGGAACAGGCACCCAGGTAGTTTAACTGCAATAACAAATTACCAAGTATCCATTCCCTATGCAGAGTGTATGTGATTTCTGTTTCACACCCCAAACTACTACTACTATAAATTTTTATATAGTTATACTGATTACTAATTAACTAAGGAACAGGACCTGACCCTAACTCAGAAAGCTTTAAAAATAGACCCTTTGGTCTTTGAAGTAGACCAAAAACTCTACTTCAAAATTGTACTGTGCATATGGCGCATAAAATAATATACCCAAAAGACAGATAGATCTTCCTTCATGTCTCTCTTGAATTCCATAGCCTCTCCCTCCTGGAATAAATTGCTAGCAGAATATACTATGACTCCTATATTGTTTTTACTCTACTTTATTATATTTAATATTATCACTTTATATTCTCCATTTCAAACATGTCGTACAAGTACAGAGAGTTTCAGCAGACCTTTGCCATTTTTTTTCTTTTACCTAAATAAGGTATTTTATTTTTGTTAACCACTTCTTGTTTCCATATCCCCATATTTTGCAAAGATTATTCCAATAACCAATTGTACAAGTCTGTCATATATATTGGTACCTTTATAGTATTTGTCCTGAGGCTGTTCATGTAATTTTAGTACTATGATTTACAGGTTCATGGTGCCATGTGTCCACTCATTTATTAAAAAAAATATTTGTTTCCATTTTCACCTATTTAGAATCCTGTACAGGGAAGATGAGTGTGAGATAATACCTCTTTGAGAGCATAACAGTAATATTTTGAATTCATACACAGTAGCAATTTCACTGATTCCTATATAGAATATAGAAATAAAAGTTATATATGTATTCTTTCTGATAATTAGTGTACAACCTCAAAACAAATCAGTATACATTCCAATGCTTTAAGGATAGTCAACAAATAACTTACAACTCCACAGGGACTATTTCTCAAATTAAAACATAATTCATAAATAATCCTAGAAAATACAATACTAAGAAGCACATGGAGAAGAAGAGAAATGTTTTCTTACACATAAGAATGGTAGATGGCTATGTGAGTTGGTCCCTGCCATCCAAATCACAGGAATGGTCATATTCTACTTTTCTTTTGTCATCCAATATAAGAGACCATTTTTGGTTTATTTTTCATAACTTCTTTACCATAATGTGTGAATGACAATAGCAACAGGCACTCGCCTTTCATCAGATTTTCTCTGGAATATTTTCTTCACAGTTTAGAGATTACATGTTCATATGTATATTTGCAACACTAAATCAAATGGAAAATTTTAATTAGAAAATGTATTTTATGTACAATAAGCAATGTAGTTAATACATTCTAAAATAAGAATGGAGATGAAACATAAGTAAAGGACATCTACAATTTTTAGTTCAAAAATGAAAATTTAAATTAATCATTTCATATGCTTCCAACTATTTAGGTGTGTGCTGTTTCCAGTTTTTTTTGTCATGATCTCATTTAGTATGTCATAATGTGGGTGATATTCTTATTTTTTTAATCTGTTCTTAAGGCAAAGATAATTATTTACATCTCATTTTTTGAATCTATGTGTGTGTGTGTAAAATGAAATTAATGACCACATTTTTATGGTTATGTTGAAATTGCCACTTCATAGTAGAATATGATGGAAGTATTATATAGTAAGTATTAAGCATAACAAATATTCATTAATGTTTCTGCAGGTTGACAAAGTCATGTGCTTTGCTATACTGAACTGAAAAATTTTGTAAAGAAACACCTGTTTATTATTGCAATTACTGAATATATTATCTAATGTATTAACCTCATGTATTTCAAATCCACTACTAAAAATTGTCTCACTGTGACAGGACCTGGGCATTTACCGAAGTCAGTATAATTTATATATGGTAACCTTTGTATTTATATGAAATATATGTGTAAATTATATTATTCACTTAGTTATTAAATTGCTTAGTTTAGATTAAGTCAAAGCATGTCCATAGAATGACCTGAGATTGAAAGATTTTGCATGTGATATGACTTGTTGAACCTATTCTTCATTTAACTATCACTATATTTCTTTCACAGAACATACATTCTGACAAAGCAATTTCATTTTACATAAGTACTGTGATTAAACATTAAAAATGGAGGGATGGCAATCTGTGAGTTCTGAATCATTTTTGCTTGTATGGGAAATCCCTGTATCAAAACTATCGAGGTCTAGTGCTGCAGTTCAATAGTAGAGCATATGATATCATGAGCAAAACCCTGAGCACTGTTTGCAGCAGCTTTCTTATTCTCTCTTTCCCCAAATAACAACTATTTTTCCTTTTAGGGTCCTCCTTGTTTCCTAGCTTTTCTGGCGGTATGGGTTGTAGGCTGGTCCTCCTTTGCTCTATTTTTAAATACCTGGGAAACATCAAATCATTCAAGCATCTTTCATATTTCCAAGTAACACTGCTAAGAATATCTTTTTAAATGATAGTCTTATATTAATATTTGTCAATAGTATTCTTTGCATAAATTAAGGAACATATATTCCTTGCATAAATCAAGTAGCTATCATATGTGCTGTACAATATACCTATATGTTTACCTATTTAGGGATAAATAATTTCCTGAGTGATCAGTTATGATTGTCTTATCCATATATCCAGCAATATTTACTGTAGCATGTATGTTTCCGCCAGCCCACCAGCCTGCCAGTCTGGGCCCACAGTTGCACCAGCTCCAAGCAACACTCTGGAGACTCCGTATTTGATACAATCCTGTTGGCCAGTTACCATTATTGTTTATGGGCTAGCTCTGTCTTAATTTTTAACCCATTTCTACTTATCTAAGTAATTCCACGTGGTCGTCTTATGGGGAGCCACGGCCAGAGTCTTCCTTCCTCCATGTTCTACATCTTGACCCCTCCCTACTACTTCCTCTTTCCTCCTTGTCTCCTAGCCCAGCCTATCTTGCTATCTCATTGGCCACAGTGCTTTATTAACAAGTATGAGAAACATATACACTTAATAACATCCCCCATCATCTCCTTTTCTGTCTAAAAGAAAAAGAAGGGTTTAACTTTAACATCACAAAATATATCATACAAGTTATCAAATAAGAAACACAGTAAACAATATTTACTCCATTAACATTTTGTAAGACTTTAAGAAAATATCATCTATCCTATCTTTGTGTGTCTAAAGTCCTATATGTAACTTATCTTTAATCCTAACTAAGGAAAACTATAACCATAACTATCTGTCTTCAACTCCTTCAAAGACCACAGAAGGATAATATATAAACTCTAGAAATGACAGAGACAACCCATTGCCTGGTCAGTTACCCGAAGTTCTTCTGTAATGTTCTATCTTCAGCCCATAGGTCATAGTGTGGCTCCAGACTCCTCAACAAAGCAGGAAATTTTAAACTGTCCACCTGTATTGGCAGTTTGTCAGTCATTTTCTTTGTGTCCTGTAGAGTGTCTGGCAGGCAGCCTCTTCCATGAACCAGGAATCCTGTAGCAATATCCATCTTGCAATAGCAGTCACCTTTTTGTGGATCTTGCATGATCAGTTTCTATAGCATAAAGTCAAACAGTCCAGAAGAGCAGTACCTTGCCCAAATGGCCAGTCTTGCCATATTAGAAGCAAACTCCATAATGTGTTTCTTCGATGTCCATCTTCCTTTCTGATGCAGGTGGTGTTACCAGGAGCAGTTTTGCCTCACTGTCAAGAAAAACCCAAACCCATTTTAAATGCCATATTCTGTAGGTCTTTAAAAGGTTTGAAGAATGCCTATCCATCTCAAATACATCTCTATATATCTAGAAAACCTAACTAACTCCAAGCTTGACTATCATAGGTAACTCTCTAATCTGTAATAAATTATACATTACATTTCTAAATGAGCTATATAAACACAATACATAAATAAGAGGAGAAATATACATATCACAAAATTGACCTTAAATTGAATCAATAAAAGAAAATCCATTCCAAAGCAAAGTATTCATATCTATACCATAATTCCCTTTTTACCTTTAAAACGATTGCTTGTGGTTATAGCCATTGAAATGAAAAGAAACATTTATAAACAATATTTGGGAATTTGGGCGTCTTTCTTTCCAAACTACTTCCTGCTGGTAGAGGGCGCTGTCATGGGGTTCCAAAAAAGATGCACAAATCTTGGCTGTAGACATTGCTTCAGGGGGTCTTGCTTGATCAAACCACATAAGTCTGGAAAGAATCCACAGCTTTTCATTTTCTGTGGAAACAAAAATAGAAATCCTTTTCCCCAGTAACTTGTCCTTAGGGTTAAATTTTGGAGTTAAAGCATTTTTAAAATATATAAATTGAATCAATCCAGCAGCATTTCTTTTATCAGTAGTTATTTTTTCAGCAATCAAATAATTTAAAGACAACAGAATCACATATAGTATCCAAAATTTTACTGTGCTTTCCATCTTTACATGGCTTTTTTATTACTCTATTTCTTCTATTTCTATTTTTACATATTTTGAGACAGGGTTTCTCTGTGTAACTTTTATCTGTCTTGGAACTCATTGCATACCAGGTTTGCTTTGAAATCACAAAGATCTGCTTGCCTCTGTCTGCCGAGTGCTAGGATTAATGGCGTGCACCACCATACCCATCCATTCTACTTTCTTTTTTCTTTTTCAAACCATTGTATCCTGTTTCTCTCTCCCAAGCCAGCATATTTTTAAAAACACAGTGTAAACCTTCATTGCAGCTCTCCTACACACCAATGAATTGTTAGCAGAGATCTTTAAAAGCAAGGCGGGTTTGTGCACTTATGCTAATTTGGGAAGAAACCTCCCTTAAAGGAGCTGTGCAAAGCTCTGTCTACAGCAAAACAAATCCAACTGAGAAAATGCTGCTACTGAGAAGTCTTGCTAGTCTCTGTTCCTTTGTTTCTAAAAACTATTTTTTAAGCTTTTGTTAAGTTTTAAGTGAAAGTTCTCAGTTCTACTTCTGACACCATTATGTTATGGCAGGTTCTTCCCGCCGGCTGCAGCAGGTCCTGCCGCCATGGTCCCGCCACCACGTGAGCCCCAAATAACACTCAGAGACTCTGTATTTGATACAATCCTGTTGGCCAGTTACCATTATTGTTTATGGGCTAGCTCTGACTTAATTGTTAACCCATTTCTACTTATCTAAGTATTTCCACGTGGTCGTCTTATGGGGAGCCACGGCCAGAGTCTTCCTTCCTCCATGTTCTACATCTTGACCCCTCCCTACTACTTCCTCTTTCCTCCTTGTCTCCTAGCCCCGCCTATCTTGCTATCTCATTGGCCACAGTGCTTTATTAACCAGTATGAGAAACATATTTACAGAATAACATCCCCCATCAATTTACCAAGAATATTTACACTTTAAGCTGCACCACCTGTAGCTATAAGGGCTTTACAGAGCTTTATTTTCATTCTATTTTTTTTCTTATCACACAATTTCTCCTATATCTATGGCTTCCTTGAAATTTGTTTGATAGCTAAAGATACCCTTGATCTTTGGATTCTTCCTGCTTCCACTGCCAGAATAGTAGAATTACAGGAATGTACTACATGTTTTAAGAACTGCTATGACTCTAGCCCAGGTATTGATGAATGCTTCTGAGCTACATCTCATTTCACAGGTCTTTTAAAAGTGGTGACTTATGAGGCTCTAGAGACAACTCAGCAGTTAAGAGCACTTAGTGCCCTTATAAGAGATAGAAGTACATCTACATCTTCATATTTCTCTTTTCATTTCTATCATATTTGAGTAATTTACCTCTATTATTTATCTATGTCACAGGATTTACTAAGGGAAAAGTTATTGATATAATTGTAGTTTGAAACTGGAAGGTTTTTTTTTAGAGCAGTTCACACACAAGCTTATATGTCTTAACAAATTATTACCCATAGTAGTTCATCTCCATATTGAGATAAATTATCTCTCAATTATGTTTCATGTCAGTGAAATCACCTTGCATAAGAATTATAGTCTGCTGAGTCTATACATGTTTGGATATTTATGCACATAAAATGTATTTATTTTAATATACCATTATCAGATAATTTCAACACATCTTATGCATTATAATATTGCATAAATGATCAGCTTATGATGACATCAAAAAATAGTATGCAATTATTCCTATCTAGAACAGATTCAATAACCTAATTGGATGGAGAAACAGAACCTCACAGTGATGACTGAGTTTATACTGATGGGCATCACTGAAAACCCTGAGCTACAGGTCCCATTGTTTGGACTATTCCTTATCATCTATCTAATCTCACTGATGGGCAATTTTGGCATGATCATCCTCACCATG
The DNA here is from genome assembly GCA_030556225.1 of Cricetiscus sungorus. Lineage (NCBI taxonomy): Eukaryota > Metazoa > Chordata > Mammalia > Rodentia > Cricetidae > Cricetiscus > Cricetiscus sungorus. The sequence goes on along the minus strand of JANBXA010000372.1, from coordinate 26,361,333 downwards.
GTGGATTCCAGGCTGCAAACACCCATGTACTTCTTTCTCAAACACTTGGGTGTCACAGATCTTGTTTATTCTACAGCTGTGGGACCAAAAATGTTAGAAATTTTGTTGTGAACCAAAGTACAATATCTTATTATCTTTGTGCTACACATCTTGCTTGCTTTCTTCTGTTTATTACTTGTGAACTTTTCATTCTGTCTGCCATGTCCTATGACCGCTACGTGGTAATCTGTAACCCACTGCTCTATACTGCCATTATGTCACAGAAGGCGTGTTGGGTACTAGTGGCAATCCCATATCTCTATGGTTTATGTCTGTCTCTACTAATTACTTTAAAAATGTTAAGTTTGTCATTCTGTGGCCACAATGTAATCAATCATTTTTTCTGTGACTGTATCCCTTTGATACCTTTGCTCTATTCAAACACTCATGGTATTGAGCTTATAATTCTAATCTTTGCTGTTTTTGATTTTATTTCTTCTCTTTTGGTTGTTCTTATGTTTTACCTGCTAATCCTCACAGTCATTTTCAGGATGAACTCTGTCAAGGGCAGGCACAAGGCTTTTGGTACTTGTGGATCACACCTGACAGTAGTCATCATCTTCTATGGGACTTTGATATCTATGTATTTGCAGCCTAATAATAGTCACTCCTTTGACACCGACAAGTTGTCATCCATCTCTTATACTCTGATTATACCCATGTTGAATCCAGTGATCTATAGTTTGAGGAACAAAGATGTAAAATATGCTGGACTAAAGATATGGAAGAAGATGTGCAAAATTTAACCTTCAAGTTGCATATGACATGAGCTGTACAAACTTGGTCTGTTGTATTCTTTTAGAGTACTTAATAAATGCAGAAAGTTGAACATAAGTTTTATGACCTGTACCAACAGATCATTCTATAGTAATAGGATGTCTAGTTGAAAAAGGACAGCAGATGGGAAGATAGAAAAGTTGTGATCAGAAGGATATGAATCTATTTCTTAAGTAAGTTTATTCAGAAGTATAGCAACTTATATAAGGAAAAAATTGGCAAGGTCAACAAAAATCTAACTCAAATGATGTTGGTAAAGAAAACACAGGGTATCTCAGACAGAGCTTCCTTATGTTGATAACTGCAGCTATAGAGCAGAGAAAACCATGTTCACAGTAAACAAATATGTCCTTTAATGCTTCCACACCCATAGAAGACCTTGCCACTTTTGCCCTTGGTGAAGGACACAAATTTATCACTTTCCTTCTCTATTCATCAGGGCATCTGATAAAGTCTAAGACTGGGTCAGTTTCCATTAGCTTCAGGTTTCACTTTTTTTTGTGCTAGTCAAGTTTCAAAATGCTATTAGGTTAAATAAAATTTAAAATGACTATCTTGAAAATTTTTGGGATTCTAGTGTGTCTATACATGACAGTCTGCTGATATCCTGATCAGAGGGTATTGATGTATTAGATTAATTGGTATCTTGTCTTAATCTGAAATCAACTAGAAAAAGAACAATTATGCATGTATATATATGAGCTGGTTTTGTTTGCTTTGTTTTATTTTATTAAGTTACACTAGGAAGGAAGACCCATCTTAAATATGAAGGCACTATTCATGGACAGGGTCCTTGATGAAATAAAATTGAGAACGGGAGCTAAACACTAACATTAATACCAGTCTGCCACTTGATTGTAGATAGTCTATGTCCAGAACGCTCAGTCTTCAGCTGTCATGACTTCTTCACACAATAGTGTAGTGTTTCCACCTGCAACTAATACTGTAAGCTAAACTAAACTATCAATTTTCATTTGTCAGGGTATTTGTAAAGTAACAGAAAAAAATATCAAACAAAGGGATATTTATTTTTTTTCACTTAGAGATAGATAAATCCTCAATTAAATATCTTGAACGTAGAAGGCATGAAGCTTCCAGCCTCTGTGACTTACAGCAATGAGAAGTCTTCATTTTCTCCAATTTATTCCCAAGAAATAAATCTACTAAAAGGAATCTTAAAGGTTTATAAGATGAAGTTTGGTTCCTGCAGAGTGCATTTGGGGGAATGGGTAATTATATTTTAAAATAAAGACTTTTCAATAAGAAGGCCAATAAAGTATGGAGTGTTCATGTAACAGAATTTCTGGTTTAATACAATATTGTTAGGCATTTTTGATAGTCAATAAAGGTATATATTTTGATAAATCAACTCATCCATATTTACAACTAATTTGTAATGGGATTATACTTACATGAAGCACAGGTGAACTTTTAAAAATGAAACTTACTTAAATAATGAACAAAACAAGGTATATTAAAGTGATTGACACAATTAGAAAGAATTTAAGGAAGTGTTACATAATATCAAACAAATGAGAAGAATGAAAGTTTAATATATAAAAAATTTTATTCATGACCTATATTATAATCTTAATAAATCTGTGTGTTAAGTTCTGCAGAAGTTAACTGCAGTTATTGCAACCCATTTTAGAAAATCCTGTGATGATGAGCTGTATGAAATTACCTTTTAGAAAATTTGACGATATGGAGAGTTTAATTACTTTTATTTTATAGAATAAAGAGTGGGTTGTATGTCATATTAAAGACCTTATAAGAAAAACAAATCCCTGCATATAATTTTCCTGTGTAGTCAGTAATTGACCTAATATCAAGGTTTTCTAACTTATAATAAAAAGAAAATTAAATATAAAATTGATTTATCCTTTAATTGATTTTAGAATTTCAGAATATATAATTTTTGAAAATTCAAAAATCTTTAATATTTTTAGAAGTACATGAATTTTTAGGCTTTATGATAGGCCAAATTATGAGTAAATTGCTCTCAGATTTCCCATAGAATTAATATCATCCCAAAGACTTCTAAATAGTATCTAAGAAAATAGGATGTAGCTTCAACATATGTGAGTGTAGACTCACATACATTCCATCAGAGTATAGCGGATTCTACACAGGTAGGACCCTGCCAGTTTTATTCCTATGAGCAGTAAAGTTCATACATACTATGAAGGTATTAGAATCCTGTTTGACAGTTTAAACTATCAAAAATATTATCTCCCATTCATGCATAAAACTATCTCCCAAATATTGTCTAGTGTATCTTACATTAAAAAACCTAAAAGCATTTCTGCTTTGTAAAGAATTATTTCTCCTATTGTATTTTGTTACACTGCTATGAATCACCAAGTCAGATGCAACTGTCGTCACCTGGTACTGGGTAACTAAGCAAGGAGGCAATCCTATTAAAAATAAAAAAATAGTTATATTCTTATTTAGCTACACAAATCCTTTCTTAAGAATGCCTCTCTAAGGAGAAGCAAGATTACACATTCAACATCTTCTACTTTGAATCACACTGGCTGTAATTCAAGCCTTGCCAAATCCCTTTAATTCTAGAGCAATGGAGATTTCTCTGCTGCAAAAACTAATCCATGTAGCTATGCTTTGATTACTGAAGAAGCAAGATTTATTTTTCTTTCCTTTTTTTAAGATTGTAATATAATTGCAACATTTCTTTGATTCTTTCCTCATTCCATATTTTTCCTTTACCTTTCTCAAACCCAGGCCCTCTTTTTAGCATTGTTAAAACATCTTTATATGTATTTACATATATTAAAAAAACATAACCTGCTCAGTCACTATGTTTCTTTTGTGGTTTTACGACTAACACTTTGATATTGGATAATGAATTGGAATGTTAACTGGGAAGACTCTCTGTCCCATTCTAAGCATTTCTTAGTTCTCTGCAGTTTTTTTTTTTGAAGGGCCTTGGAAGATTTCTATTATGTAAGGGTCTGTAGTCAGGATGGCCTGTTTTTCCTGTAGTAAGATGTTTAGTAACTAAGAACTGAAGGCTGACACAGTTTCTCAGTACCAGAGGTGTTTTCCTCATTGTCCCTGTATGAGAAATGCTATAAAAATACAAGGAATGGCAAGACTAGCCATTTGGGCAAGATATTGCTCTTGTCTAGACTGTTTGACTTTATGCTTTATAAACTGGACATGCAGGACCCACAAGAAAGTTACTTCTGATTAAAGATGGACATTTGCTACAGAATTCCTAGTTCATGGAAGAGACTGCCAGACATTCTGCAGGACACAGAGAAAAGTGAGTGAAAAACTGCCAATACAGGTGGACAGTTTAAAGTTTCCTGCTTTGTTGAGGAGTCTGCCAGATACACTATGGCCTATGGGCTGAAGATGGAACTTTACAGAAGAACTTTGAGTGACAGACCAGGCTAGTTGTCACTGTCATTTCTAGAGTTTATATATTATCCTTTTGCAGTCTTTGATGGAGTTGAAGACAAATAGTTATGGTTATAGTTTTCCTTGGGATTAAATATAAGTTACATAAAAGACTTTACACTCACAAAGATAGGATAAATGATAGAATATTTTCTTAAATCTTACTAAATGTTAATGGACTAAATATTGTTACCTGTGATTCTTATTTGATAATGGTTGTGTGATATATTTTGCTATGCTAAGGTTAAAATCCTTCTTTTAATTTAGACAGAAAAGAGGAGATGATGGGAGATGTTATTCTGTAAATATGTTTCTCATACTGGTTAATGAGTAAAGCACTGTTGGACAATAGGAAAGCAAGATAGGAGGGACTAGGAAACTAGGATGAAAAAGGAAGTAGTTAGGAGGAGTCAGCATGTAGAGACTAAAGAGAACAGCATGCTGGGCCGCTGCTCTCTGGTAAGATGAGTCACATGGAAATACTTAGATTAATAGAAATGGGTTACTCTTTAAGAAAGGGCTAGCCAATAAGAAACAAGTAACTGGCCAGCAGCATTATATCAAATACAGCGTCTTGGTGTATTATTATTGGGGGCTGGCATGGCGATGGGCCAGGGCCAGCAGGGAAAACATATTCATTACAAAGGGGTTTAGCTTTTCATGTCTACTTATGTAGACATTTTCAGTTCAAATGAGACTGATTTTGTACAGGCCTTCTAGTGTTCAGCTAAGTAGCATTTAACTAATAGATTTTATTGTATGTCTCACAATGATGATTGCAAAGATTTTGTCATAATTATGGCTTGTGGCAATGGAAATCTGGAATCCAGGGGACCTGGCTTTTAGAATGTAGAGCCCAACCAGATTTTTTGTAGCTTTCTCTTCTCTAAAATAAAGATTTCCTTATGTATGACTGATAAAATTATTATCTCTATTTGTGAGAAACATATTATTAAATTGTTGTTAATAAAACTAACAAACTAAAATAAACATGGATAAAAGGTATTCACAAAAAGAAATTCTATTAAAATAATGCCTTAGAGAGTAGAACCCTCTAGAAATATTTTCGCTACAAAAATTCCCAAAATAAAGGAACGTTATATTCAAAAATTTTATTTAAGATATAAAATTTACTTGTTTTATAATAAGTTGAATAAAAAACTTGAATAAAGTTTTTAATACAACATGAATGGAAGAGTACACAGAGTCCAGAGGAGGGCACCAGATTTACTAAAGCTAGAGTTACAGATTATTTTTCATCTTCCATGTAGATATTCTGCAAGAGTGATCAATGATCCAAACCACAGTCGATCCATGATTTCACTTGCAATTTATAAACATTTTGAAAAGTACTTATTTGATATTGCAGATTAAAATGTATTTTATATGTGAAGATTTTATATATATTTATTTTATTAATTTTTATTAATTTTATTATTTATTACTTTTACATATCTAATCAAGTTCCATCTCCCTCCAACCCACCCGCCCAACCTCCAATGCTCCTCCATGACAACTTTCCCATCCCATACCCACCCCCAATCTACACAGAGGGTGATGCAGTCCAGAAGGGATCAACTAAATCTGTCAAATCATTTGGATAAGTGACTAGACCCTTCATCTTGCCTCTAGGTTAGTAGAGTATCCTTGCATGTGGAATGTGCTCCCAAAGTCCTTCCATGTCAGAGGTCCCTTAGACTGCCCAGGTCTTCTAACTGACACCCATGTTCAGGGGATTTGAGTTAGTTCAATGCTGGTTTCCCAGCTATCAGTCTGGGGGGGCCATTAGCTCCCCCTTGTTCAGGTAAGCTGTCTCTGGGGGTTTCTGTAGCCTGGTCTTGTTCTCATTTTCTTATCACTCCTCCCTCTCTGCATCTGGATTTCAGTTCACCTCAGTGTTTAGCTATGGGTACTTGCTTCTGTTTCTATCAACTATTAGATGAGGGCTTTATGACGGTAGATAAGTTAGTCATCAATCTCATTACCAGGGAAGGGCATTAAATGTAGCCTTTCCACTGTCGCTCAGATTGTCTATTTGGGTCATATTTGAGGGCCTCTGTATATTTCCCTAGAGTCAGTCAGTTTTCTCTTTAAACCTTTAATGAGTCCCTCTTTTATGGTCTCTCTCTCTCTCTCTCTCCCTCTCTCTCTCTCTCTTCTTTATTGTTCCTCTGACTCATTCTTCCTAGTCCTGCGTGCTTTCCTCTCCTCCCCTTCTCTTTCTCCTTGCTCCCTTACACTCACTGCCTCCCCACTCCCAATATGCTCAGGATATGTTGTTGCTTTGCCCTTCTGTGAGGGACTGTGTATGAATTTCTTAGGTCTTCCTTGTATCCTAATTTCTCTGATAGTGTGTATTATAGGCTGGTGAACCTTTGCTCTGTGTCTAAAATCTATATATGAGTGAGTACATATCACTTTCCTCTTTTAGTGACTGGGTGACTGATGGGAGATGTTAACCTCACTCAATATAGTTTCTTCAAGTTCCACCCATTTGCCTGTGAATTTCAAGATTCCATTGTTTTTTTTCCCTCAGAGAAGTATTCCACTGTGTAAATGGGCCACATCTTTATCCATTCTTAAGTTGTAGTGCATCTAGGATGCTTCCAGGTTCTGCCTGTTACAAATAATGGAGCTATGTACAGAGTTGAACAGAATTCTCATTTCATGAATGTGAATCATTTGGACATATGTCTAAGTGTGGAATTGCCAGGTCCTGTGGTAGACTGATTCCCATTTTCCTGAAAAACCACTATACTTATCTCCTGTAGAGAGCCGCATAGTGCCACGCCTTAAAGTGGTGCTGGCTTCTACCTTACACCTTCCCCCTGGTAAAGACTCTCTGGGTAAACAAGCCCTTGGTTGGTTGAGTCTGTTCAGCCTGTCTGCTTCCGAATTAGAGTAGCCTATCTGCAGAGTCCACGTGGCTCACTGGGGTTGGATAGCTCAAGAGTATTTAAGCCTGTGCAGGGGTCCCGTCTCTCTCTCTCTCTCTCTCTCTCTCTCTCTCTCTCTCTCTCTCTCTCTCTCTCCCTCCCTCCCTCCCTCCCTGCAGGCCAGAAGCAACATGTTTAAAGGATCCTGATTAAAACTGCATGAAGAAGATCTACCCAGAGTCACATCTTCCTTGCTGGCAAGGGCAGTCGCTTACAGATAGTGGCCCGTACCGGGAATTTTTCAGATCAGAACTTCTTGCAGTAGGGCAGCGCTGGAAGGCTCCCAAGGTAAGTTGGGACAAAATTAAGGCCCTCGGTAAAGAGGCAATTTAAGGTCTCCGGTAAGGAGTGATAAAGTTCCAGGTTTGGACAAAATTAAGGCCCTCGGTAATGAGGCAATGAGGTCACTGGTTAGGAGCTATAAAATCCCAGGTAAGTTGGGACCGAATTAAAGACCACGGAAAAAAAAGCGGCAATAAAATCTCAGGCATTGAGCAAGCGGTTGTAACGAACCAAAAGTAAAATATTTAAGATGGGGACTTCCTAGTCCAATTTTTCTGGCTCTTCAGGAGCTATTTTTGTCAAAGAAACTTAAAATAAAGAAAAGCGCACTAGAAAGATTCCTGAGGGAATACGATGCCATTGCACCTTGGTTCCCAGTTTTGGGAGACATCAAGGTGGTGTGCTGGGCTGAGGATGAATTGCAAGCCCTTGTAAAAGGAGTTCAGAAACAATCCCCTAAGGGGCAGAGGGTGAAGGGAGAGGAGAAATGGTGATGTGGGGAGGGGAGGGACCCTCCTGGAACAATGCCTTCGGGGCCTTCTCCTGATCACAGTGAGGAAGGGCGGGGCCTAGGTACAGGGCGTTCCTTTTGCCCTGAAGTCGGGAAAGCCATATGAAATGACTTAAGTCATCAACAAGTAAGTCTATTGCCATAAAAGCATGGAAGTCATTACCCAATAAGGGATAGGTGAGTGGTACTCTCACAAAGATACAACAAGGCCCAATAAAACCATTTTCAGATTTTATGGCCTGTTTGGTAGAGGCTGCAGAGAGAGATTTTGGCATTATAGCAGCCATAGTTGCATCTATCTCTTTTGCAGTTGTGGATTCAGTCATGGCTGCTGTGGCTATGAGCACATCGATGCAGACAGCCTCTAAGCTAAATGAGTTGTCCAAGAGTGTGGCTACTGCCTTGGATACTCAATCCACCATTGGTGCTCAACAAAAAGGAGGTTTAATGATTGTAAATCAAAGAATTGATCTGCTGCAAGAGCAAATAGATACCTTGTGGCAGCTGGCCCAATTGGGATGTGAAATGAAGTATCCAGGTTTATGTGTTACCAGCATTCAATATAAGAACTTTAATGTGCTGCTAATTTGTTGCAACAGTTGTCCAGCTATCTTTTAGGAAAATGGTCTGCTGAATTCTATGACTTAAAGGTACAGCTGCAAGTGACCATTGCTGCAGTGAATTCGACACGTGTGGATGCAGGATTGGCTGCCAGATTGTCATCATGGTTCCCGTTGCCATGGATCATCTGAAAGAGTTGGTGGGAATGGGAGCCATGGCTGTACTCTTGTTGCTTATCTTCTTCGTGGGCCTATGGTGCCTTTGCAAGATGAGGTTTGCTCAGAAGCAGTATGCAGCTATGGTTGTTCAGGCATTTATAGCCATTGAGGCAGGACAGTCTCCCCAAGCATGGCTCACAATCATGAACAAGTATTGATCCTTCACGCTCAGGTTGTATGGCTTAGCACTGCACTCCGAGTTAGCTCTGGAAGTGGGCAACTTCGAGAAGGGCATGTCTGGTTGCAAGTGGGTTGGTGTCCCAGGTCCCACCTCCAGGAAAAAGATGCTGGACGGGTGTGGCACTGACTTGGCTGACTACCAGGATTCAGGGTCATTACAATGTCCAGTGCTTTACTGGAGACCAGACCACTACCCTTGCCTGTTGCATTATTAAAACAAAAAGGGGGAACTGTAGAGAGCCGCGTAGTGCCACGCCTTAAAAGTGGTGCTGGCTTCTACCTTACACCTTCCAGCTGGTAACGACTCTCTGGGTAAACAAGCCCTTGGTTGGTTGAGTCTGTTCAGCCTGTCTGCTTCCGCATTAGAGTAGCCTATCTGCAGAGTCCACGTGGCTCACTGGGCTTGGTTAGCTCAAGGGTATTTAAGCCTGTGCAGGGGTCCTCTCTCTCTCTCTCTCTCTCTCTCTCTCTCTCTCTCTCTCTCTCTCTCTCTCTCTCTCTCTCTCTCTCTCCCTCCCCCTCCCTACGGGCCAGAAGCAACATGTTTAAAGGATCCTGATTAAAACTGCATGAAGAAGATCTACCCGGAGTGGCGTCTTTCTTGCTGGCAAGGGCAGGCGCGAACAATCTCCAAAATGGCTGCTCAAGTTTGTACTCTCACCAGCAGTGGAGGAGTATAACAAGTATTTTTTCCATGGACGTTGGTCCTTCAGCCATGCCAGCCCCAAATAACTAACAGAGAGACATTGTATATTATGCTATTGGCCAGGTACTAGTTTCTTGTTGGCTAGCCCTGTCTTAAATATTAACCAATTTCTATTAATCTAAGTACTTCCACATGGTCTCATCTTACCATAAAGAGGGTCTGGACCGCTGTTGTCTCCAGTCTCTACATGCTGATTCCTCCTTACTACTTCTTCTTCCTCTTTGTCTCCTAGTCTCTCCTATCTTCTTTTCCTATTGGTCAACAGTGCTTTATTCATTAATCAATACAAGAAACATATTTACAGAATGATATCTCCCATCAGAGGAGTGTTGCCCTTTCTCCACATCCTGTCAAGCATAAGTTGTCATTGGTGTTTGTAATTTAAGCCATTCTGGAAGGAGTAAGATGATATCTCAGTTTTGTTTTGATTTGCATTACCCTGGTAGTTAAGAATGTTGAGCACTTGCTTAAGTGCTTTCAGCCTTTTTGATTTCCTCTATTGAGAATTCTTTCTTCAGTTCCTTACTCAATTTTTTAATAGGATTATTTGGTATTTTGGTGACTAGTTTCTTGAGGTCTTGGTATATTATGGAGATCACCCCTCTGTCAGATACAGGGTTGACGAAGATCTTCTCCCAGTATGTGAGCTGCCATTTCGACTTGTCAATTGTATCCATTGCCTTACAGAAGCTTCTCAGTTTGAGGAGGTCCCATTTATTAATTGTCCATCTCAGTGTCTGTGCTACTGCTCATATGTACAGGAAGTGGTATACTGTATTAAATTGTTCAAGGGTAACACTTTCTCTTCAAAAAGGCTCTGTGTGGCTGGATTTTCAATCCAAATCAGATATAAGATTCTTTCATAATTCTAATATGTGTAATATAGCTTTCAAATATTCCAAGATTTACAAACTATTTATTATTTTTTAATAAAAAGAAAAAACTTTACTATTTTATTATTTTTGCATCAATGTTCATGAGGGATATTGATATGTAGTTCTCTTGCTTGGTTATGTGTTTGTGTGGCTTCAGTTCCAAAGTAATTGTGGCCTCATAAAAAGAGTTTGGTAAGAAACCTATTGCTTCTATTGTGTGGAACAGTTTGAGGAGTATTGGTATTAGCTCTTCTTTGAAGTTCTGGTAGAATTTGGACTGAAGCCATCTGGCCCTGGGCTTTTTAGGGGAGGGTGATTTTGAAATTGATTATATTTCATTACGAGTAAAAGGTCCATTTAAGTTGCTTATCTGTCCTTGATTTATTTGGTGATAATTATCCAGAAATTTGTCCATTTTGTTTGAAATTTCAAATTTTGTGGAATGCAGATTTTCAGGGTATGACCTGAAAATTGTCTGGATTTCCTCAGTGTCCACTGTTATTTTCCCCTTTTTATTTCTGATTTTGTTAATTTACATGTTTTCTCTCTGCTTTTTTGTTTAGATTTGATAAAGGTTTGTATATCTTGTTGATTTTCTCGAAAAACCATGTTACATTGATTTTTTTTTTGTATTTACTTCCTGGTTTCTACTTTTGTGATTTCAGCCTTCAAATTGATTATTTCATGCAATCTACTCCTCTGGGGTGAATTTGCTTCTTTTTGTTCTAAGGCTTTCAGTTGTGCTATTAATTCTCTAATGTGACTTTTTTCCATTTTCTTCTTATGGGCACTTAATGCAATGAACTTTCCACTTAACACTGCTTTAAAAGTGTTTCATAAGTTAGAGTATGTGGTGACTTCATTCTGGTTGAATTCTAGGATGTCTTAAATTTCATATTTTATTTCTTCCTTTACTCAAGAATGGTGCAATTGCACACAGTTCAGTTTCCAGGAGTTTGTAGGATTTCTCCAATTTGTGTTGTTGTTGAATTACAACTTTAAAGCATGGTGGACTGATAAGATACAGGGGATAATTCCAATTTTTCTGTATCTGTTGTGGTTTGTTATGTTGCAAAGTATGTGGTTGATTTTAGAGAAGGTTCCATGTAGAGCTGAAAGAAGGTATATTCCTTAGTGTTTGGATCTACATTTGATAAATGTCTATTGAACAAAATTGGGACATAGCTTCTGTTACTGGCAAATCAAATCCAAGAAAAAAATAAATGAAATCCTCCACCATGACCAAGTAGGCTTCATCCCTGAGTTGCATGGATGATTCAACAAATGAAAATCCATCAATGTGATGCGCCATATAAAAAAAGTAAAAAGAAAAACCACATGATCATTTCACTAGATGCTGAAATAGCCTTTGACAAAATTCAACACCCTTTCAAGATAAATATCTTGGAGACATCAGGGATAACAGGAACATACATAAACATTATAAAAGCAATATACAGTAAACCAAGAGCCAACATAAAACTGAATGCAAAGAAGCTTAAGACAATTCCTCTAAAATAAGAAACAACACAAAGCTGCTCACTCTCTCCATATCTCTTCAATTTTGTACTTGAAGTTCTAGCTAAAGCAAAAAGACAACAAACGGAAATCAAGAGGATTAAAAGTGAAAAGGAAGAAATCAAACTGTCACTATTTGCAGATGATACAATACTTTACATAAGAGAGCAAAAAAAAAAACCACCACCAGGGAACTCCTATACCTGATAAACACCTTTAACAAACTAGCAGAATATGAGATAAACTAAAAGACATTAGTAGTTCTTCTATATACACATGAAAAAGGGGCTGAGGAAGATATCAGAGAAACACCACCTTTTACAATAGCCATAAACAACATAAAGTATCTCGGAGTAATGTTTACCAAACAAGTGAAAGACCTATATAGCATAAACTTTTTGTCTTTAAATAAGAAATTAAAAAAGAAAGCAGATAATACAAAGATCTCCCATGTTCTTGGATAGTTAGGAACTCACCTACAAAAAGACACAGGCTAACAGAATGGAAACAAAGACAGAATTCATCCTTCTGCTGCATACAAGAAACACACCTAAGCTACAAAGATAGACATTACCTCAGGGTAAAGGGCTGGGAAAAGATCTTCCAATCAAATGGACCCAAGAAGCAAGCAGGAGTGGCTATCCTAATATCTAAGATGTTAGACGTCAAATCAAAATTAATCAAAAGAGATGAAGATGGTCATTTCATATTCATCCGAGGAGAAATCCATCAACAAAAAGTCTTGATTCTGAACATCTATGCCCCAAATACAAAGGCACCCACATTTGTAAAAGAAACGCTACTAAAACTCAAAGCTCACAAAAAACCTCACACACTTATAGTGGGAGACTTCAACACACCACTCTCACCACTAGACAGGATCACCAATCAGAAACTCAACAAAGAAACAAAAGAACCAATAGAAGTTATGCCTCAACTGGGTTTAAAAGATATCTATAGAACATTCAATCCAAACACAAAAGAATATATCTTCTTCTCTACTCCACAAGGAACCTTCTCTAAAATAGACCACATACTAGGTGGCATAACAAACCTCAACAGATACAAAAGAATTGCAATAGTGCCCTGTATCTTATTAGACCACCATTCATTAAAATTGGAATTCAACAATAACACAAATCACAGAAACCTGTGTCAAAGAAGAAACAAAGAAAGAAGTTAAGGGCTTCCTAAAATTCAATGAGAATGAGGACACAACATATCGGAATTTATTGGACTACTTGAAAGCAGTGTTATGAGGGAAGTTAATTGCACTGAGTGCCCATATGAAGAAAACAGAGGATAGTCACATTAGAGAATTAACAGCACAACTGAAAGCCTGAGAACAAAAAGAAACACTCACCCAGGAGGAGTAGACACCAGGAAATAATCAATTTGAGGGCTGAAATTAATAAAATAGAAACCAAGAAAACAATACAAAATAATCAATGCAACAAAGATTTGGTTTTTCGAGAAAATCAACAAGATAGACAAACCTTTATCCAAACTAAAGAAAAAGCAGAGAGAGATCATGCAAAGTAACAAAGTCAGAACCGAAAAGGGGGACATAACAATGGACACATAGGTAATCCAGACAACTTTCAGGTCATACTTTGAATACCTGTACTCTACAAAATTCAAAAATTCAAAGGAAATGGACACATTTCCACATAACTATCACTTACCAAAATTAAACCAAGAACAGACAAACAACTTAAATAGACCTATAACCCCCAATGAAATCGAAACAGTCATCAAAAGCCTTCCAACAAAAACAGCCCAGGACCAGATGGCTTCAGTGCAGAATTCTACCAGAAATTCAAGGAAGAGATAATTCCAATACTCCTCAAATTGTTCCACACAATAAAGACAAAAGGCAATTACCAAACTCTTTCTACGAGACCACAATCACATTGGTACCCAAGCCTCACAAATATACAACTAAGAAAGAAAACTACAGACCAATATACCTCATGAACATTGATGCAAAAACACTCAATAAAATACTGACAAGCCCAATCCAAGAATACATCAGAGAAATCATCCACCATGAACAAGTAGGCTTCATCCCTGGGTTGCAAAGATGGTTTAACATATGAAAATCTATCAATGTGATCCACCATATAAACAAACTGAAAAAAACCATATGATCATCTCCTTAGATGCTGAAAAAGTCTTTGATAAGATCAACACCTTTTCATGATAAAGGTCTTAGAGAGATCAGAGATAACAGGAGCATACTTAAACACAATAAAAGCAATATACAGTAAACCAACAACCAACATCAAACTGAATGGAAAGAATCTTAAGGCAATTCCTCTAAAATCAGGAACAAGAGAAGGCTGTCCTTTCTCTCCATATCTCTTCCATATTGTACTTGAAGTTCTAGCTAAAGCTATAAGACAACAAAAGGAGATCAAGGGGATCCAAATGGGAAAGAAGTCAAACTGCCTCTATTTGCAGATGATAAGATAGTTTAAATAAGCAACCCAATAAATCTACAAGAGAACTCCTACAACTGATGAATACCTTCAGAAAACTAGCAGGATAAAAGATAAATTCAAAAAAAAAAATCAGTAGCCCTACTTTATTCAGATGACAAAGAGGCAGAGAAAGAAATCAGAGAAATATCCCCTGTTACAATAGCCCAAACAATAAAAAATATCTCAGGGTAATGCTTACCAAAAGTGTGAACGACCTATATAAGAAGAACTTTGTGTCTTTAAAGAAAGAAATGAAAGAAAATGGAAAGATGCCCCATGCTCTTGGATTGGAAGGATAAATATAGTAAAAATTGCAAAGTTTTGGTAATCTATAGATTGCCAAAAAGCAATCTATAGATTCAATACAATCCCCATTTAAATCCCAGCACAATTCTTCACTGACCTTGAAAGGATACTACTCTGCAGGAAAAAAATAATGGAATCTTGAAATTCGAAGGTAAGTGGATGGAACTTGAAGAAACCATCCTAAATGATGTAATCCTGTCACAAAAAGAGGAACAGGGTATGTACTCGCTCATATATGGATTTTAGACCTAGAGCAAAGTGTTACCAGCCTATTATACACACCACCGGATGAACTGGGATACAAGGTGTATTCTAAGAGATTCATATATGGTCCCACACAAAAGGGGGAAAGGACAAGTTCTCCAGAGCACATGGGATATGGGAGGCAGTGAATGGAGAAAGAAGATAAAGAAAAGGGGAGGAGAGGAATGCACATGTGACTAGAAAGGTTGAGTCAGGGAGGAGAGGGGGCATAGAAGAAGGAGCCATTATTGGTTTGAAGAGAAAACTGAACCTAAAGAAAGGTCTAGAGAACTACAAGACTGACTCCAACTAATAATTCGAGCAATCATGGAAAAGCTACAATAAATGCCCTTCCCTGATAGTGCAATCATCAACTAAATTATCCACCATTATGGAGTATTCATCTAGTACCTGTTGGAAACAAAAGCAAACACCCATAACCAAACACTGAGTAGAACTAGAATCCAGATGCAGAGAGAGAGGACAAGACCAGGTTGCAGAAACTCACAAAGAAAGCTGAGCTGAACAAAGTGGAGCTTGGGCCTCCCAGACTGATGGCTAGGAACCCAGCAAGGGACTGACTCAGACCCCCTGAATATGTGTCTCAGCTAGGAATGAGCAGTCTAAAGGAAACAAGACAGTGGAACCAGGATCTATTCCTGGTGCACAAAAGGACCTTGCAGACACATCCCCCATGGAGGGATAATTCCTTATCCTAGAGACAGTACAGAAGTCCTAGTCCCTACTTCAAATGACTTGACAGACTTACATGACCCAACCTGGATAGCATAGCCCTACAAGTGGAATGGGTTTGGGTAATGGGAGGGGAGCGTGGCAAGGGTGCATGTCACAGGGGAAAGCAGGTAAGAAGGAGGAAGGGTAGGAGGGATTGAGCCAGGAAGGGAGGGGAAACTGGGATTCACATGTAAAATTTTTAAATTATATTAGTATTAAAAAAATAGAAGGAAAAAAAGCTGCTGGATTAATTCAATATATATGTATATTAATTTACATGTATATTTATTTACATATATATAAATATATATATGTATACATATATACGTGTATATAACATATACACATGTTATATATAACATGTTATATACACATATATATGTATACATATATATATATATATTTAAAATGCTTTGACTTCAAAATTTAAGACTAAGGACAAGTTACTAGGAAAAAGGATTTCTAATTTTGTTTCCACAAAAAATAAAAAGCTCTGGATCCCTTACAGACTAATGTGGTTTGATCGAGAAAGACCCCCTGAAGCAACATCAATGAGACAATGCAGCCTTGCAGACGACTACAGCCAGGATTTCTGCGTCTTCTTTGGATTCCCCCATTACAGCACCCCCTACCAGCAGGGAACAGCTTTGAAAGAACGACACCTAAATTCCCAAATATTGTTTATAAATGTTTGTTTTCATTAAAAAAAAAAAGTTAGCATCAGAAGGTGATTCAAAAAGATGAACCACACAGGATCAGTTCCCAGATGACCAGCCATCTGTGACTAAATTACATTTAAAAAAAAAAGAAAACAAAACACCCATAACTAAACACTGAATCAAACTAGAATCCAGATGCAGAGAGGGAAGACAAGACCAGGTTGTAGAAACACATAAAGATAGAGATAGTACCTCCCTCCAGGCTGATAGCTTGGAATCCAGCAGGGAGTGACTCAGACCCTCTTATTATGGGTCTCAGCTAGAAGGACTGAGCAGTCTAAGGGACACCAGACAGTGGAACCAGGATGTATTCCTGGTGCACAAAAGGACCTTGCGGACACATCCACCATGTAGGGATACTCCCTTAACCTTGAGACAGGAGAGATGTCCTAGTCCCTACTTCAAATGACTTTACAGATTTACATGGAATGGCAGTGATGGGATGGGAGGGGAGGGTGGTCAGGGTGCATGTGATGGGGTAGAGATTGTAAGAGTGAGGGAGTGAGGGATGGAGAGGAAACTGGGATTGACATGTCAAATAAAAAAATAATTAAAAAAACTTTTTTATTAAAATACATTGAAAACACATAATATTAAATACAACATTATGGGAGAAAATAGATATGATCATATTCGTACATCTGAGGACCAGAAGTTTCTTCATGTGATGAGTAGGGAAGTGTTTCCAGTTTACAATCATGATAACAGTGTACACCTCAAATATTCCATATGTGGAATGTTATAATTCACAAAGAATGTGAATAAAATCCATGAATGAAGCAGATACAGAGAGCATGGATAAAGAATAATTCAAAATAAAAAATCAAAAGAATATTGGCTTTAAATGCAATCAAATTGAAAACTCTGTATTAATCTACACACCTACCAACACTTGATTTTTGACAAAGCAGCTAAAATTATGCAATGGAAAAAAGAACTGGTGCTGGCATAACTGGATGCTGGCCTGTAGAAGACTACAAATAGATCCTTATCTATTGCTGTGAACAATGAATCCAAGCAAATCAAAGTTCAATGAATCATAGTCCAAATGAATCAAGGACTCCAACATAACTCCATCCATACTGAACCTCTTAGAAGAGAATGTGGGAGGAATCTTTGAACAAATTGGTGCAGGAGACAGCTTCCTGAACATAACACCAGTAGCACAGACACTGAGATCAACAATTAAAAAATGGAACGTCCTGAAACTGAAAAGACAAAGGACAATGTCAAAAAGACAAAAAGGCAGCCCGCAGACTGGGAAAAGATATTCACCAACCCCACATCTGACAAGGCGTTGATCTCCAAAATATTCAAAAGAATAAGAAACTAGTTACCAAAACATCAAATAAACCAATTAAAAAGTGGAGTACAAAACTAAATAGAGAATTCTCAGTGGAGGAATCTAAAATGGCTGAAAGACATTTAAGAAAGTGTCATTAGGAAAAAGAAAATCATGACAACTCTGAGACACCAACTTCTATCAGAATGGCTAAAATCAAAAATGCCAATAATAGTTTATGCTATAAGAAGGAGAATACTCCTTCACTGCTGTTGGGAGCACTAACTCATAAAGCCAATTTAGAAATCAGTATGGTGGTTCCTCAGGAAAATGGGAATCAGTTTAGCTGGGGTTCCAGCAATTCCACTGTTAGGCATATATGCCAAGTTGCACATTCATGCAACAAAAACATCTGCTCAACTATGTTCATAATAGCTTTATCTGTCATAGGCAGAACCTGAAAGCCACCTATATGCCCCTCAACTGAAGGATGGATGGAGAAATTGTGGTACATTTACACAATGGATACTACTCAGCAGAAACAACAAAAGAATGGTATCTTTAAATTCATAGGGAAATGGATGGAACTAGAAGAAATCATCCTGAGTAAGGTAACCCATACAGAAAAAGAAAAGCATTGTATGTACGCACTATTATATGAATTTTAGACATATAACAAAAGATTTCCAGCCTACAATCCACATTGCCAGAGAAACTAGGAAACAAGTGGGGCCCTAAGAGAAGCATACATGCTCTCCCAGAGAAGAGGAAAGGGACAAGATCTCTTGTAAATTGGAAGCAGTGAGACAGGGAAGAGGGAGTTAGGAGAAAGAGAAGGGGATAAAAGGGTGAGGAAAACATGAGGGAGCTGAAACCTAAGTCTGGAAAAGAATAGAAGAGAGTAAGAGAAGAGATACCATAATAGAAGGAGCCATTATAGGTTTAAAGAGAAATATGGCACTAGGGAAATGACCAGAGGCCTATAAGGATGACCAACCAAAACTAACAATCTAAGCAATAGTGGAGAAGCTACCTTAAATATCCTTCCCTGATATTAAGATTGATGACTGTCTTATATGCTATCCTAGAACTTTCATCCAGTAGCTAATAAAAGATGAATCAAACACTGAGCCAAACTCCTGGAATCCAGTTGTAGAAAGAAAGAAGTGATTTTCAAAGCTGTCAGCTGACAGTGGCCTCTACCAGCAGGAAGTAGTTTGGAAAGAATGACGCCCAAATTCCCAAATATTGTTTATAAATGTTTGTTTTCATTTAAATGGACTTGGTTATAAATGGCTATAACCACAAACAATCTTTTTGAAGGTAAAAAGGGAATTATGGTATACATATGAATACTTTGCTTTGAAATGGATTTTCTTTTATTGATACAATTTAAGGTCAATTTTGTGATATGTATATTTTGTTTAGGTATTGTGTTTAATAGCTCATTTAGAAATGTAATGTATAATTTAGTACAGATTAGAGAGTTACCTATGATAGTCAAGCTTGGAGTTAGTTAGGATTTCTAGATATGCAGAGATGTATTTGAGATAAATAGGCATTCTTCAAACCTTTCAAACACCTACAGAATATGGCATTTAAAATGGTTTAGGGTTTTTCTTGACAGTGAGGCACAACTGCTCCTGGTAACACCACCTACAGAAGAAAGGAAGATGGACATCGAAGAAACACATTATGAAGTTTGCTTCTAATATGGCAAGACTAGCCATTTGGGCAAGGTACTGCTCTTCTGGACTGTTTAACTTTATGTTGTAGAAACTGGACATGCAGGACCCACAAAAAGGTGACTGCTGATGCAAGATGGACATTGCTACAGGATTCCTGCTTCATGGAAGAGGCTGCCAGACAGCCAGACAGTCTACAGGACACAGAGAAAAGTTTCCTGCCTTGTTGAGGAGTCTGGACACACACTATGGCCTATGGGCTGAAGATGGAACATTACAGAAGAACTTTGGGTGACTCCTTCTGTGGTCTTTGATGGAGTTGAAGACAGGTAGTTATGGTTATACTTTTCCTTCATAAGGATTAAAGATAAGTTACATATAGGGCTTTAGACTCACAAAGATAGGATAGATGATATTTTCTTAAAGTCTTACAAAATGTTAATGGACTAAATATTGTTTACTATTATTTTTATTTGATAACTGTTGTATGATATATTTTGCTATGTTAAGATTAAACCCCTTCCTTTACTTTAGACAGAAAAGAGGAGATGATGGGAGATGTTATTCTGTATATATGTTTCTCATACTGGTTAATAAAGCCCTGTGGCCAATAGGAAACAAGATAGGCGGGGCTAGGAGACCAGGAGGAGGAAAGAGGAAGTAGTAGGGAAGAGTCGAGATGTAACCCTGGGAAGAAGCAGGACGCCTGCCGCAGCTTCCCGATAAGACAACCACGTGGAAATACTTAGATAAGTAGAAATGGGTTAATAATTAAGGCAGAGCTAGCCCATAAACAATAATGGTAACTGGCCAACAGGATTGTATCAAATACAGAGTCTCTGGGTGTTATTTGGGGCTGGTGCAGCTGTGGGCCCAGACTGGCGGGCAGGCGGGATGGCTCTGGCGGGAAGGAGAAACCTGCAGTAACAAGTCTGGGGGCCCACCAGCTCCTCCATGTTCAGGAAAGCTGTCTTATGTGTTTCTGCAGCATGGTCTTGTCCTCACTCTCTGTATCTGGATTCCATTTCAGCTCAGTGTTATCTATGGGGATCTGCTTCTGTTTCCATCATCTACTAAATGAGGGCTCCATGATGTTGGATACATTAGTCAACATTGTCTATCTCATTATCAGGGAAGGGCATCATGGTAGCCTTCCACTGTTGCTCAAGTGGTTAGTTGGGGTCAGACCTGTAGATCTCTGGTCATTTCTCTAGGTATAGTTTTCTCTTCAAACCTATAATTTCTCCCTCTTTTATGCTCTCTCTCTGTCTCTCTCTCTGTCTCTCTGTCTCTCTGTCTCTGTCTCTCTCTCTCTGTCTCTGTCTCTCTCTCTCTCTTTTTTCCCTCTTCCTCCCCTGATCCATTGTTCTTAGTCTCACATGCCTTCCTCTCCTCCCCTAGTTCTCTCTCACCTCACTGCCTCACTACCCCCACACACACACACACACTCCCGATATGCTCAGGAGATCGTGTCCCTTTTTCCCTTTCTCTTCTGTGAGGGACCTTATATTAATCTCTTAGAATCTTTCTTGAATCCTAGCTTCATTGGCAGTGTTAATTATAGGCTAGTGATCCTTTGCTCTATATGTAAAATCCATACATGAACGAGTACATACCATGTTCCTCTTTTAGTGAATGGATTACCTCAATCAAGTTGGTTTCTTCAAGTTCCATCCACTTGCCTGTGAATTTCAAGATTCCATTGTTTTTTTTTTCCACAGAGCATTGTTACATTGTGTAAATATGCCACATCTTCTTTATCCATTATTCAGTTGAGGGGCATCTAGGTTGCTTCTAGGTTCTTGCTATAACAAATAATGCTGCTATGAACATAGTTGAGCATATGTCTTTGTTGCATGGATGTGGTTCATTGGGGAATATGCCTAAGTGGGGCATAGCCAGGTCCTGTGGTAGACTCATTGCCATTTTCCTGAGGAACTACTACATTGATCTCCAAATTGGTTGTGCCAGTTTGCACTCCCACCAGCAGTGGAGGAGTGTTACCTTTCCTCTATAATCTCTCCATCTTAAGTTGTCATTGGTGCTCCCCAGGGATGTAGCCTTCTTGGTCATGGTGGATGATTTCTCTGATGTATTCTTGGATTCTGTTTTCCAGTATTTTATTAAGTTCATGAGGTATATTGGTGTGTAGTTTTCTTCTTAATTGTGTCTTCTGTGGTGTGGGTGCAAAGGTGATTGTGTTCTTGTAAAAATATATTGATAATGAAAATTCTGTTTCTATTGTGTAGAACAATTTGAGGAGTATTGGTGTTAGCTCTTCTTTGAATTTCTGGAAAAGTTTTTCACTGAAGCCATGTGGCTCTGGGCTTTGTTTGGTTTGAAGGCTTTTGATGACTGCTTTTATTTCCTTAAGGTTTATAGGTCTGTTCTTGATTTTATTTTGGTAAGTGCTAGTTATCCAGAAATGTATCCATTTCCTTTGAATTTTCAAATTTTGTGGAGTATAGGTTTTCAAAGGATGACCTGAAAATGGTCTGGATTACCTCTTGTCTGATGTTACGTCCCCTTTTTCATTTCTGATTTTGTTACTTTGCATGTTCTCTCTCTGCTTTTTGGTTAGTTTGGATAAAGGCTTGTCTCTCTTGTTAATCTTCTTGAAAAGCCAACTCTTTGTTGCATTGATTTTTTGTATTGTTTTTCTGGTTTCTACTTTATTGATTTCAGCCCTCAAATTGATTATTTTCCTGGCATTTCCTCCTCTGAGTGTGCTTCTTTTTGTTCTAAGGCTTTCAGTTGTGCTGTTAATTCTCTACTGTGCCTATACTCTGTTTTCTTCATATGGGCACTCAGTGCAATGAACTTCCCTGGTAACATTGCTTTCAAGGTGTCCCATAAGTTCCTATATGTTGTTTCCTCATTCTCGTTCAATTTTAGGAAGTCCTTAATTTCTTTCTTTATTTCTTCTTTGACCCATGTGTGGTGCAAATGCATATTGTTCAGTTTCCATGAGTTTGTAGGGTTTCTGCAATTTGGGTTGCTGTTGAATTCCAACTTTACAGCATAGTGGTCTGATAAGATACAGGGGGCTTTTCCAATATTTTTTGTATCTGTTGAGGTGTGCTATGCAACCTAGTATGTGCTCTATTTTAGAGAAGCTTCCATGTAGGATGAGAGAAAATGGTATATTCTTTTTTGTTTAGATTCAATGATCTATAGATGTCTGTGAAGCCCGATTGAGACATAACTTCTTTAGGTCTTTTGTTTCTTTGTTAAGTTTCTGTCTGGTGTTCTTGTCTAGCAGTGAGAGTGGGGTGTTGAATTCTTCCACTGTAAGTGTGTGAGGTTTTATGTGAGCTTTGAGTTTTAATTGAGTTTTTTTTTTTATGAATGTGGGTGCCTTTGTATTTGGGGCATAAATGTTCAGAATTGAGACTTTGTGCTCTTGGATTTCTCCTGTGATGAATACAAAGTGATCATCTTCATCTCTTTTGATTGATTTTGTTTTGACATGTTAGATATTAGTTCCATTTGAATGAAAGATCTTTTCGCAGCCCTTTACCCAGAGGTAATGTATTTCTTTGAAGCTTAGATGTGTTTCTTGTATGCAGCAGAAGTATGGATTCTGTCTTCATATCCATTCTGTTAGCCTGTGTCTTTTTATAGGTGAGTTAAGACCATTATTGTTAGAAACCTGCAGCCTCACCCTGTTGGGCCATGCCCAACCCCCACATTTTTAATAGTAATAAGAGGTGGGAATGTTGAGGCTCGGCAGTCTGTGGGCCCCACCTCTGATGGGCGGGATGCATAATCACTACATCAGGTCTTACCTGGCTGTGCGGGGACTGGGTTATGCATGCGCAAGCTCCCCTTTTAAAGCAAGCGCGCCAAGAGCACCTCTCTCTCTTGCTTCTCTTATGTCCCCCTCTCTCATCTCCCTCTCTCTTGTCCCTCTCTCTTGTCCCTCTCTCTCTCTCTCCCGCTTTTGGTTGGCCACCAGCTACCCCCCTGTTTCCTCTCCCCTCTCTCAATAAACTCCACGTGGGTCCTCAATCTGGTGTTTGTGTTTCTTAGGCCATAGCAGCTGCATCACAGCAGCTGTATCAAAACAACAGCAATTATTGTTGAGGGAGAGTAAGGACCATTGATTGTTAATACTTGATTTATTAGATCTGTTGTTGGCAGTGGTTTTGTGAATATATTTGCTCTGCTTTACCCTTGGGTTCTGGTGAAGTAGGATTATCTATTGCCTATGTTCTTGTGAACGTGGTTAACTTTCTTTGGTTGGAGTTTTCCTTTCAGAACTTTCTATAGGGCTGCATTCATACATATTATGAAAATCTGGCATTGTTATTAAATATCTTGTTTTCTCCATCTGTAGTGATTGAGAGTTTTGCTGGGTATAGTAGCCTTGGCTGGCATGTGTAGACTCGTAGTACTTATAGAACATCTATCCAGGACCTTCGGGCCTTTAGAGTTTCCATGGAAAATTCAGGTGTAATTTTGATAGGTCTGCCTTTATATGTTACCTGGCCTTTTTCCTTAACTACTCTTAATATTCTTCCTTTATTCTGTATGTTAGGTGTTGATTATTATGTGTAGAGGAGCCTTTTCATTTGGTCCAATCTATTTGGTGTTCGGTATGCTTCTTGTGCTTTCATGGGCATGCCCTTCTTCAGATTGGGAAAGCTTTCTTCAATGATTTTGTTGAATATGTTTTCTGCACCTTTGAGCTTAGCTTCTTTGCCTTCTTTTATGCCCTTTATTCTTAGGTTTGGCCTTTTCACGGTGGCCCACATTTCCAGGATGTTTTGTGTTAAGGACTTGTTGGATTTACTATTTTCTCTGGTCATTTAATCTATTTCTTCTAGTGTATCATCAATGCCTCATATTCTCTCTTCCATCTCTTTTATTCTGTTAGTTATACTTGTGTCCTTAGTTCCCAATCACTAGCCCAATTTTTCTATTTCCAGCATTCCTTTACTTTGTGTTTTCTTTATTGTCTCTATTTCAGTTTTCAAGTCTTTATTTCCTTCACTTGTTTGTTTTTCTTGGCTTTCCTTACTTTCTTTCAGAGATTTCTTTATTTCTTCCAATTTTTTTGTTTGTTTTTCCTTCCATTTCTTTAAGGGATTTTCTCACATTGTTTTTGATGGCCTCTCCCATTTTTGTGAAGATATTTTTAAGTCATTCTCTTTTGCTTCATCTTTTTGGTGTGTTCAGCTGTAGTTGATGTAGAGTCCTAGATTCTGGTAGTGTCATGCTTGACTTTCTATTGTTAGGTGTTTTCTTGTGTTGACATCTTCCCATCATTTTTTCCAATGGGTTCAGGTGGGGTCTCTCTCTCTCTATGGTGCTCCTCCAGTGGGCTTAGTTGGGTCAGAGGTTCGATGTCTGTAGCTCTTCCTGGTCTAAGCTCTTTAAGTGGTCTCTCCTCAGGCAGGGGCCCAATGATGGAAGTCAAAATTCTGGCTCCAGCAGAGGCATGGTAAACGGGGTCAAAGATCCAGCAGGCAGGGAGTCAGGATGGTCCCATAGGGATAGGCTGATCTCTGGCTGGTTGCCAGAGTTTCAGCAGAGAACCAGTGGTTGGGGGTCACAGATCAGGCAGGCAGGGGATTCAGGGTGGCCCACATGGAAAGGGTACATTTGAATAGAAAGTCTCTTCCCAACCCTTTACTCTAAGGTGATGTCTGTCTTTGAAGTTGAGGTGCGTTTCTTGTGTGTAGCAAAAGCATGAATTCTGTCTCCATATCCATTCTTTTGGCCTGTGTTTTTTTATAGGCGAGTTAAGACCTTTAATATTGAGGGATATTAATGACCTTTGAGTGTTAATTCTTGCTTGTGTTGGATTTGCTGTTGGTGGTGGTATTATGTGCGGATTTTCCCCATTTTTCTTTTGACTGTTGGTAAAATGGAATTCTCTATTGCCTATGTTTTTTTGGATGTAGTTAATTTCCTTGAATTAGGGTTTTCCTTTCAGAACTTTTTGTAGGGCTGGATTAGTTGATGTTTATTGTTTAAATCTGTTGTTTTTTTTGTTTGTTTATTTTTAAATGTAATATCTTGGTTTCTCCATCAATAGTAATTAAAAGCTTTACTGGGTATAATAGTATCTGCTGGCATCCATTATCTCTTAGTGTTGGCAGAATATCTATCCAGGACCTTCTGGCCTTCAGAGTTTCCATGGAGATGTCATGTGTGATTCTGATTGGAAAAATATGAAACACTTCTAGAATTTGTGTGTGATTCTTGCACAGGTGCCATGCAAATCTTCTTTGTATTCTTCCAGTTTCAATATATGTGCTGCAGAAGTGAGCACTACCTATATATTTTTAAAACATCTTTACTTATTATTTAAATCTGAAGCTGTGTTGCTCTGGAGGAGAGATTATGCTTTTATTCCCACAGTAAATGAAAAGCAGTATATTCAGTCTGAATTTTTAAAAAATCATGATTGATAAAGATTGATCCTCTGATGATGTGACTACACAAGGCAGTCAAATATAGTATTTTGTTTTATGTTTGGCTGATTTGTGTACAATGCATGGTGTGAACTTGTATAAATGCAGATATGAATGTTACCTTTAAAAGTTTATGTACACCCAGAACAAGGGGACAAAACACCTTTGAAAATGAATGATGCAGATGATTCAGAATTTCAAAATGCCTCTGATACACTCTGCTCAGAATTCTCTACCCAGAAAAGCTTCAAGGCTCCTGGCTAAGCTGTTACAGACTCCAATCAATACCTGACAATAATCTTAGATTTTCTCAGCATTCTCAAAGATAACAATACCCACAAATAATAGGAAGAAATCGAGAGAAATATGACTTAGATTCAGGGAACACTTTCTATAAAGGAAAAAATTGGGATATAGAAATAATATAAAGTTTAAAGGATAGATTATTGTATCTACCTTTGAATCAAAAGGGCAGCTACAAGTCTTAAATAATTTACATCAGGATGGATTTTTTATACTGATAAAAATTTAAAATTTATTTTGTTTTACAGTATGTATGTTTCTACTCTTGGATATTATGTTCATGCAGCTCATTTAAAAATTACAATATAATTTAAATATAGATTAATAGACACCTATAATAGTCAAACTTATAGTCATGTTAGGTATGATCAAGGTCATAAATGAATATATATATATATATATATATATATATGTATATGTATATGGTCTTAAAACACTTCAAAGACCTATAGAATGTGGCACTTAATTTTTAATAACTTAAGGCTTTTCATGAATGTGACATGTCTGTTCTTGGTAGCAACACTCTACTTCAGAGATGATGATAGTCATCAAAGAAAGTTGGTATGGAGTTTGCTTTTTTATGGCAAAAGCTAGCCATATGGGCAGAGAAACTGCCCTTGCTTTAATTGCTGACAGTTATTGTTCAAACCGTACCAGCAGGACTCAAGGAAGGTGACTGTTAAACTTTGCCAAGAAAAGATATGATAGTTCTTCAAATTTCCCTGTTACGAAGTATAGTCTGTCAGGTATGGTAAGCCTATAGGCCAGAGTTGGATGCCCCAAAGCTGTAGAGGTACTTTTGATACATGTCCAGGCAGCCTGAAATCCTTATCATTAGGTAACATTTTATCTCTCTGGGGTCTTTGATGGAGCTGAAGATTGAATAAAAAATTTACAGTTTTCCTTAGTTATGATAGAAAGTAAATAAAGTACAAAAGTTTAGAGTCATAAAGATAAAGTACATAGTGAAATTTTTTTCTAATTTCACAAAATACAAATAGACTACATATAATTAAAATTCTTACTTGATGACTCTTTTTTGTTGTGAATAATTTTACTATGTTAAAACAATCATTTTATATTAGATGAAAAGGGGGAATTTCTGTTAGATAATTCCTAGGCATAGTGCAAAGTTTTGTCACTGTATTTTGGTTTAATATACAAGCTGACTAGCCAATAGCTGAACAGAATAAGGTTAGACAAGAACATCAAAATAAGTATGCTCTGAAGGAGAAGATAAGAGTCAGGAGTCTCCAGCCAAATGAGAACAAGCCAGACATGTGAAATGGGATTGAAGTAAAAGACATGAACCTTGGAGCAACACAGAGACTAATTGAAATGGTTTAAGTTGTAAGAGTTTCTTAGTAACAAGTCTGAGTTACTGGCTGAGAATTTATAATTAATATAAAATCTCCATGTTGTTTATCTGGGAGCAGGCAGTCAGGACAGGAAATATCCACCTACAGTTTCATTTCAGTTTCAAAGTAGAAAGTCTAATGTCTCTTCTGACTAGAGATCTTTTAGACAAAGTGGCAGTGTTTGAAGTTTTTAAGTTGTATTTATCACTAGTGTGTGTGTGTGTGTGTGTGTGTGTGTGTGTGTGTGTGTGTGTGTGGAGAGAGAGAGAGAGAGAGGGAGAGAGAGAGAGAGAGATCAAGGATGATTTTCATGAATAAGTTTTCTCTGACCATGATGGCTTCTTGCTATTGAACTCACATCTTTAGGCTTGTCTGGCAAATGGATTTATATAATAAGTGATCTGGCCCATCCAATTCCAACAATTAAAAAAACCTAGTAATTTTTATGATGTTCCCTATAATAAATGAAGCTAATAGATCGCTATGTCAATTAGTGCACAACCTCAAGGCAATTCATTAAGTATTCAAATGCTTTAGGGATAGTCTTCAAATTGTTTGCAACCCCAAAGGGAGGATATCTGAAGTCAAATAAAAATCTATAAGTTGTCCTAAAATTACAGTTATAAGAAATGCTTGAGAGAATGACTGTTTTCATTCAAATAAAAAAAAAGCAGAATATTTGATGGGATACTCTTTGTTGCTTTTATCTACAGCAGTGGTCACATATGCTCTGGATTTTAAATCTAAGGTAAGATTTTATTTCTGATTCATTATCTATGATTCATTCTTATTCTACCAAATGCCTGAGGATTCTTTCTTTCATCATATTTATTCGCCAACATTTAACGATTAATTATTTAAAGTGTGCATTGGTGCTTAGAATGTATATATTGTAGAAATATATTTTATCTACACATTTGAAAAGTAAGTGGAAATCAAATTTGAGTATTTGGAAAATAATATTTTGGAGAGAAAATTGAAACTATGTATTTTTACTTTAGTGTTTAAATGGCTCAGACTCTTCTTGTCACATTAATGAAAAGATGAAAGAAATTCACTATAATTTGCTTATAAGGCAAGGAGAATTTGTCTCATAGGAAGATACTGAAAAATTTTCTATTCTCAGGTCACTTTAAATCACCTCTTTTATGGTAACACACTGACTACTGTGAAATGTGACTCAATTTTACAAAGTACAGTAATAGCCACTCTGTAATGCTAACAAAGCTTTAAATGGCAACATGTTTTGCTATAATTAATATGAGAAAGTTGTTTAAAAGCAATACAGAATGACTATCATATCATGAAAACCACACAATACATATTTCATTTGAGGAAAGAATATTTTCCTGTGATGATATTTTATATATGATTTTACATTACATTAATATACATTATGCATATTAAAATGAATTAAAATGGCATGATCTAATTTATTTGGATGTAGTAGTACACATGTAGATGTTTGTCACTCTAGCTTTTACTATAATTTGTGCTGTTTATTATAATTTGTGCTGTTTAAATTTTTTGACAATTGCTATTCACAATTAGTATTCTAATTAATTTTCTTAGCCTAAATTTAATTATATGCAGCTGTGTTATACTCCATAATTTCAGGTTACCAAGATCATTGAGTGTTTTGTATTTGGTGATATGCTTGCATACGTACACAATATGCTGTAATATATTTTGAGAAAATTTTCATGGCAATGTACACAGACGTACAAATATATTTATATAATTGATGTATTTCATTCATTTTCTCTGGTATTGTACCCTTTAGTACCAGTTTTAAACATTGTATAAATTCATGAAATTTCTCCTAAAACATTCAACCTACACAGTTTCTAATATTTATTTCTTTTCCAAAGTACTTTATATGAGACTTAATTGCATTAAACCAATTTAAATAACCTCTTTTCCTCAGTCTTTTCAAATGTCCACATATTTTCTATGTTCCACAACAATATATTTGATCACATTTATTATATTTAGTTACATTTATTTCTGTTGCAATGTAAATGTTCACAATGGAATGGTAGTAATTGTATTACATACATACAAATATAAGTAACTTTAAAATACAATTACAATTATAAATATAAGAAAAGCAATGCACAAACAACAGAATTTTACTTTTCTAACTTTAACAGGACAATGGGAATCAGTGAGCAACACTCTGAGAAAATTCAAAAGTCTATGCCTTAATTAGTACTTTTTCATTAATTCATCACTCTATCACAGTAACAGAATTTAAGTCCTTCCACAGAAAATATAAATGACAATAAGTTCTTTCCTGCAAGTTTATCTGGTTCTAAAGAGCAAAATTTGTATAATTCTAAAGGAAGAAGCAAAAAGGTAAACCAGGGCTACATGGTAAGATATTATCTCAAAATAGTTCTAAGCAAATCATGATGTTCAGTAGCAGAGCTCTTGCTTAGCATGATGGAGGTCCCATGTATAATTCTATGTTACATGCAAGCACACATAAAGATCTCTATATCTAAATACCATTGAATAGCAGGATTTTTAAACTTTGTTCATCTTCCAACATGATAAGGACTTCATAGCTTTCAGCAGAGGCAAAGAATTGTACCCATATATAGCGTGTGCAAGGTAACCATTGAATATTTCACATTTCGCATATCATGCTGTACACTGTATTTAGAGGAATACAGTTGCTCTTTGTTTATTCACAAAACAGTTTAAATTGTTCTGTGTTGTAATAGTTTGAATTTTCATATATGTTCTATATTTACAAGTGTTTAGAAATGTGTAAAACCTATATTTATAAGAACTGTGCTTTGAAACAATGACTTGTATATGCATTTTCCCAATTTGGCACGAAGAAAGTTGAAATTGTTGTGTACTTTGTGACACTAGATGTATTGATTGTCAATATTTCATCGTTGTGTAAAATTATAAATCTAATGTTTATTTTTAATTATTTTATCTATTTGTATCATCTACATCTGAATCTCCATCATGCTATTTTATCTACCTGCCTATTATACTAATCTGCTATCTTAGTCCTTCCTTCCGTCTTTCCATTTTATCTCTTTGTATCCATCCACCTTTCTTTCTTACCTTATTTCTTCCATGTTTTCTTTTGATTTCCTTTATTCCTTCCTTCTTTCCTTCCTCCTTTCTGTCCTTCCTCAATTTCTCTTTCTGTCTTTGAATTCTTAATTAAAGAACAATGGATATTGCTTGTGGTTGGAAGTTGGATATGGAATGGAGAGTTTAAGATTAGACAGTTTTCAAACAATTGATTGTCAATAACATTTAACCTCAAAATTTATATGAATAAAGTATCTGAGAAACTGGATGATTTTAACTAGAAAAGTGCCTTAAATGAAAAACAAAGCTCTCCCTGTCATTTATATATTTCTGTATGTATAGAAGATGTTCATTTATTCCAAAATGTTCCATATTAAATTTTAATATACCACATTTTGAAGAGATTTGCTTAGTAAATAGTTTGGAGGTACAATGTCTCAAGTCTTTGACTGCAGAATTTTCTTTTTCATCCAGAAGAGAATCTAAAATACACCTGCATGGAGAAAGGGAATCTCACAGAGGTAACTGAATTCATTCTGAAAGGCATCACTAACCTTCCTGAATTGCAGGCCCCACTATTTGGATTGCTCCTCATTATCTATCTGATCTCTGCAGTGGGCAATTTGGGCATCATCATCCTCACCAAGGTGGATGCCAGGCTTCAAACGCCCATGTACTTTTTTCTAAGACATCTGGCTCTTACTGATCTTGGATATTCTACAGCTGTGGGACCCAAATTGTTAGTGAACTTTGTTTCAGAACATAATTCAGTCTCCTATTATCTTTGTGCTACACAGCTAGCCTGCTTTCTTTTTTTTATTACTTGTGAACTTTTTATTCTCTCTGCCATGTCCTATGACCGCTATGTGGCTATATGTAACCCTTTGCTCTACATGGCTATCATGTCACAAAGAATATGTTGGGTACTGGTGGCAATTCCATATCTCTACAGTGTATTTGTGTCTCTAATAGTCACGCTAAGGATATTCACTTTATCTTTTTGTGGTTACAATGTCATCAATCATTTTTTTTGTGATTGTATCCCATTAATATCTTTGCTCTGTTCAAATACACGTGAGGTTGAATTGATAATTAGGTTCTTTGCAACTTTTGATTTGATTTCCTCTCTTACGGTTGTCCTTGTGTCTTACCTGCTCATCTTCATAGCCATTCTGAAGATGAAATCTCCTGAGGGAAGGCAAAAGGCTTTTTCAACTTGTGGATCCCACTTGACTGTGGTTACTGTCTTCTATGGGACTTTGATATTTATGTATGTGCAGCCCAAGTCCAGTCAATCATTTGAGACTGATAAAGTGTCTTCCATATTTTACACTCTCATTATTCCAATGTTGAATCCCTTGATCTATAGCTTGAGGAATAAAGATGTAAAAGACGCCATAGAAAGAACCTGGAAAAAGATAGTCAATATCTTTCCTTAAAAGTTGCATACAACAATAGCCACAAAATATGCTTTGAATGTAAATCTACTGTTTTCTTCATAGCAAACATGTACAAGCTCAATACATATTTCATCTACTTGAATCCTGATACTAATCCAACTTTATTTATTACACCTATATTAGGGAAGAGATAAAAATAAAGAAGTCTTTGCTTCCACTCAGAGAAGGTAAAATTTGCAATGATTGGACTTGAGTACAGCCTGTAGAGGTTAATAATGGGTTGAGGGTCAATTGATGAGAAATATGTGTTATGGAGTTCTATCATGCTTGGGAAAACCAAAGAGGCCTTGAATTGTTTGTGACATTTTTATTGTTACAGTGAGAATTTCAGGGTCCATTATGTGCTCATAACTTTGCTTATGCTTTCTGTAAAAGCAGACTTTCTAATTTAGGCTACAGTTCATATATATGTATATCTTAATATCAAATTTGTTTATGACCTCAGAATTACTAATTGGAGTTCATTGGTAGAGTCAGTCATGAAATAATGTTCAAGTACTGCCTTCCCATGATAAATCTAAATGCATTCCCTATTTGTTCTGTCTTTCATAAATGAAACTGTTCACCCTATATATTTGGCCATTCAGGAACTGAGAGAAATTGCAAGATCGGTCCTTAAGTAAATTATGGCATGCCTGTGCACAAGTGAATCCACCAGTAACTATGTTTATCTAATGTATTCATGTTCTGTCTTAGAACTGATCATGATTTTGAACCAGTTTGAACTAGATTCTTACTGACATTTTAGCACTATTGTTACTTGATTTCTATAAAAACAGATACTCCTTAAATAAAACAGTATTTTTGTCACTCAGTTCTTTCATTAGATGCCTATTATTAATTTGTGTGTTGCTTTTCTTCAGTCTGATATGTTGTGGTTTATCTTTAAACTTCATTCTGTCTTCTCAATTTTGGTTAATTACCAAATAAAATAATATCTTTTATTTGGTAATTAACTAGGATGAAGCTAACAGAAACACTCTCATTTTGAACTGTAATTTGACTAAAGAAAGTAGCGTAGATTAAATATTCATTTTCAAACTTGTCATGTCTTCTACATACTCAGCACCCATTACATTAAACCCTCTATGCTACTACAACTTATTATACAATTTCTAATATTTATAATTTAGTATTTTATTTCTATTGTGGTCATAATGATGTCTTTTGTTAGTATGCCATCATTAATTCAAGAAAATCATTTTATTCACATACATTGGAGAAGTTATTTACTGAAATAGTAAAAGAACATAGGTTTTATTTATTTGTATTTTTATTATATGATTATATTTGCATCTCACTCCCTTGTTCCTTTTACCATACCCCCACAATAATCACCTCCTTACTTCATAGCTCTATTCTTTCAATTTTATATTTTAGAGATTATATGATTATATCATTTTCTCCTTCCTTTTCCCCACTCTAAACCTTTCATTATACCACTTCTTGTTCTTTAATATTAATGCCTTCTTTTAAAATTAATTTTATATATCATATAGTGTTTTATACCTCTTTGCTCTTCCCATCCTCTCCACTCCCCTTTTTAATGTTTTCACTTAATATATATGTAATATATACATATATATGTATATATATATATATGTATGTATAAAACATATATATTTTTAACT
Source organism: Cricetiscus sungorus (assembly GCA_030556225.1). Classification (NCBI taxonomy): domain Eukaryota; kingdom Metazoa; phylum Chordata; class Mammalia; order Rodentia; family Cricetidae; genus Cricetiscus; species Cricetiscus sungorus. Next base: position 26,327,620 of record JANBXA010000372.1, on the reverse strand, counting down.
ACCTCAATTAGTACAATTAATGTTCCCTGTAATTTCATGGAACGAACTACTGGAAAAAGGATATAATTTGGGTTGGGTGTATATGGATATTTTTATCAATGGATAAATTGACAAAATATCTATAGTTGATGTTGCATTTAGCTCTACAATATTACACAGCCAAATTGTAGCTGTTTTTTTCATCCTGTATATAATAATATATTATAATATTGAGAAATGTATGTGGAGGAGATAAATAAATTGTTATATTGGTTTTGTGAGCACATTACTATATATAAATAAGCATATTTTTAAAATTATTTTAAATTGAACATAGTGGCACATGCTTTTAATCCCAGAATGTGAGAGACACAGGCATGTAGGTTTCTGTGAGTTCAGCGTGGCCTGATTTACATAGTTCTACAAGACCCAGGGCTACATAAATCCTATTTCAAACACAATAAAATATTTTAGCAACTTAATTTCTGCAGTAACTATACTTACTAGTTGCTAAACAGTATCATTAAAAATACCTGTAAAAAATACAATTCCCAAATCTTTTTTAAGTACTGCAAAAGTTAGTATGAGGTACTACAACAATATCTGTAAAAACAAAACATGCAATATTAGGACAGTGTCTTAACAATAAATCTATAAATTTTTAAGTTACACAGACAAGAAAGCACTGAATAGGAATCAGTGATTAAGACAACCAACCCATAATATTGAAAATTAATATCAGAAATAATTCTGACCTCATACAACAGTCAGGGCTGAGGCAGTTATTTGTGAACAAGGCCCTAATAGCCATTGAACTGTGGCAGCCCTCAGAAGTGAAAGATGCCACAGCCTAGAATGAGGGCATGGAGTGTCCAGATGAACTCATCCATGAACACAGAGAATTAACAGCAGCACTCATGGAGGAAAAACAGCAACAAGCACTCCTTTCCCATTCCCATGTCCTGCCTCAGTACAAAATGGCCTCTGCTGTCTGAGCCACCATTCACTTCCAAACTAATTTCGCTCTATCCTGGGTAATACTCTCTTCCCACCTATTCTCTACTGATCAAGGGAAATGCAGAGTGCAGCTAAAGGTCTAAATGGTCAAGGAGCAGAGGACTGAAGCCAGGCAGCAAAGCAAACCCTGGGTCAGCCCAAGGGTCCCATTACAAAAAAAAAAAAAAGGGGGGGGAGTCAGGGCTCGTTGGCTTCAGTTCATAAATATCTGGGGAAATATCTGTATAATCATTCTTAAGGGAATTTTTCAGCTATATAAATAGGTGTTTCATTTTTCCTATATTTTTGAGATTAAGAATAATGAAATCAAATATATATAAAACAGATATCTTAAATGTAAAATTTTGGAAAAGGAAAGAAAATATGTTGTTGACTAATAAAGTATATACAGAAGGTTAGCCATTATTACTTCTCATAAGTAACATATATGGCTTAACAGTCAAAAATATAACATTATTGCTGTTTGCTGTTTGAAAAATAATACTTACATATCATAAACTAAGAAGTTGCTGTTCCCCTATGCACGAAAATACATAATTCCTTGCTGGACTCTTTAAGTCATAGCTTGTGAATACAAGCAATTTTCTTACTTTTTAGCCCTTAATTATTTCTGTTTATATTTGCTATATATTGAATGATTGTTTCATGTCTGTCTTATGTGACTAAACAGTATTTTTCAAAGCTGACAATTAGGTCTGAGGTTAAGAGCATGTGCTGCTCTCGAAGGAACCAAGGGTTTAGTTCCCATGACCAATGCAGTGTCCATAAATTCTGGCACTCCCATTCCAGGGAACACTGTGCACTCTTCTTGTTTCTGCAGTTGTCACATCACATGTGCTGTGTATACACACACAAAGGCAAACATTCATACACTTAAAATATACATAAGCTGAAAAACAGCTTTACTAAATTTACGTCAATTTTAAGCAGCAACTAGAATAACAAATAAAATCATTTCCCATGCTGAATTCCTTCCACAATATCTCTTTTTATGTAAGAAACCTCTCTTCACCAATATTTACATGGTTCTGTTTTCAATATATCATCATGATAATTGATGCTGATGGTGATGGTCATAGACTAAAAATAACTGTCCATGTGTGTGCAAATGTATTCCTACATGCACTGTCAGATATCTATAATTCAACATGGAAAAATATAATTGGGAACAATTGATAAACGAAAGCATTAAATGTTAGTGTTCTTCTCTGGTACACATAAAATATCAGAAGACAGATAATGCTTCTGTTTAATTATTAAATTGCATAATAAGCTTAAAATCCATACAGAATTAGACTTATCTATGTATAGGGGAAAACCACATACTATTGTTCTGCTAAAGAGAAGGATCAATAAAATGACTCCTAATGATATTCTGTCATACTCATTGATCAATTCCATGCTCACTCATCATCAGAGATTCTCCCTTTTGCTGTAGTTGGAAGCTAATGAAAACACTCACAAGTGTGCAACATGCAGATAGTGAAATAATTTGAAATACTCAGTAGTAACTGGAATGTCTTTATCAAACTTCTCCCTTTAGGGTTTAAGAAATTATGAAGAAGATGAGGCAGAAAAAATGTAAGAGCCAGAGAGGGTGGATGACTCTAAGGAGATTATGATTTCAAGACACAACAGGATGGATACACATATGAATTCACTGCAACTGCAAAAGCATGTTCATTGCTTTCACATTTCAAATAAGACAAGTCCCAGTGATGAGAGTACTGAGTACACTCAACTCCTTATCCATAACCAAAAAATTGTCTCCAATAGACATCTGTGCATGAAGAAAAATAGTTATTTTTTTTCCTAATGGAAACTTTTATCTAATGGGGATATTACCACAATTAAGGATAAGTCCCATGGCAAGCAGTAGATGGCAAACATAAGAGAACATCATTATTGTATTTGTAGTTTTTTTTTCACATATTGCTTTGCTTGAATATTTTTTTAAAACATCATTCTTTGCTTATGTATTATGAATTCAGGATTTTTTTGTTCTCTCTGTCTCTCTCTCTCTGTCTCTCTCTGTCTCTCTCTCTCTCTCTCTCTCTCTCTCTCTCTCTCTCTCGTGTGTGTGTGTGTGTGTGTGTGTGTGTGTGTGTGTGTGTGTGTGTGTTTCTTAGGCATTTTTGACATTTGTGTTTCAAGCTTGCTTTATTTTTTCCTGTTTGTTTTTTAAAGGGAAAAAAATGATGGTTTTGTTTGTTGCCTGTTTTCTAAGGAAAGGGAGAAAAAAGACTTGGAGTTTTTGGGTGATGACATGAGGAGGATCTTGAGGAGCTTGAGGAAGGGGGAACAGTGTTCAGAATATATTTATGAAAAATAGTAAACACAAGTGTGTACAATTGTTTACAAATGTGTTTAGAGCCTCTGAATAATGACAAGAAGATTAAAAAGTAGACACAATTCCACTATACTTCTGAATTAAAAACTATAGTTATACTGATAAAAGTTTGCAGCTATAAAGTAAAATTATAAATCATATCAGACTAAGGCACTATTTTGTCATGTCATTTTCATTGTACTTTTAAGAATGCAGATGTTTCAGAGCCACAACGTAAGATAATATATTGTTGGAAGTATGAAACAAATTCACAAAACTTGCAGGAATTAAAAGACAACACAAAATTTAGAAGGATACCTCTATAACAATAGCATTTTTTCAAAAATGTTTGCAAAGAAATTATTCCCATTTACCATAAATGTAAGAGGCAATATACCTAAGAACAAAGTAATGGAAAATCTAAAGTAATTGAGAATCTTTAAGTAAAAATGTCAAAACATTTGTATAACAAAATCAAACTGTGTAAAATATTCATGGACTGGAACATTAATGGATTTTCTTATGTGGGCCAGTTGGACATCTATGATCAGTGTTACAGCACTGATGGGAGAGGTTATTCTCTAAATATGTTTCTCATACTGGTTAATGAATAAAGCACTGTTTGGCTAATGAGAAAACAAGATAGGTGGGGTTAGGAGATTAGGAGGAAAGAGGAAGTAGGAAGGAGAAGTCAGCATGTAGAGCTTGGAGAAAGCAAGATGCCAGCCTGCCATGCTCGGATAAGATGACCAAGTGGAATACTTAGATAAATAGAAATGGGTTAATAATTAAGACAGAGCTAGCCCATAAACAATAATAGTAACTGACCAACAGGATTGTATCAAATACAGAGTCTCTGAGTGTTATTTGTGGCTCGCGTGGAAGCCGGACCAGACGGCCGACAGGGAGAAACAAAGAGGGACCAGACCTGCAGCAGGGGAAAAACCTGCTTATAACACAGCACTATCAACAATGGAGATGACAACAATGATTAGTAAATTCAATGTCATCCTCAAATAGAATATACCTTAATTACAAAAACAGAAAAAGAAAAGACAAAAACTATGTGGACCCATCTTCTCTGAACCATACAACAATGAAACATAGCAAAAGTCATCTTGAGTATAAAGGTTAAATAAAACCCATTAATTTGCTTGAACCCATAAAATACTACAAATTTGCGTTAATAAATGCATACAGAAAAGTAAATTATAGAGTCTAAAGATCAACCAGTTCATCTAATATAACCATTGAATTTTATGCAAGAACACATACCATGTTTTACTAGCAATGAAAGTGAATTCAGAATTATTTAAGACACACATAGAAAAAATACCTCAAACTGTGAAATGCCTAGAGAGACACATGAAAAATACTGCAGAACTATAAAAATGCATGGGACTTCTAAACAGCAAACATTAAGCACAAATATGTGCTTAAAAATAATAAAATAATAAAAAAATTAGATCATAATATCAATCAAGGGCAGTGGTTCTCAGACATTCTAATGCTCTGACGTCAATATATTTTTTCATGGGTGGTGACTGCAACTATCAATTTTTGTCTGTTTCTATTTCATAACACTAATTTTTGCTACTGTTATAAATCATAATGTAATTATATGTGTTTTGTGATCTTTTGGGGGAAACTACTCTGAAAGTTTCATTTGATGCAAAGAGGTTGTGAATAACATAGTGAGAACTTTTGATATAAAGTGTTTGATGAAATTTTTGCCACCTATAAAATTTAAAAACAGGTATAGTCCATAATTAAAATAGAACTCAAAAAGGCAGTGGTTAAATGCAAATTATTTAAATAATGGACAGTAAATATGGATGGAAATTTCCCTAATAAAACACAGTAAATGAGGAAACGTTCATTTTAAAATATACGGTAGTGTTCAAGATATAAACCATAATATTATTTTCCTTCTTTAGTTACTTTGTTAGTTGGTACAAGTAATTTAATTGCATGTATGTGTAGGTATTCACACACTTATACCAGAGTACATGTAAATAATGTGCATATCAGTGATTATGGATTCCAGATCAATGTATTATCCTATAACTGGATCCACAGGCTGCTGTGATCCACCATTTAGGTTTTGGGGATTTACCACAGAACCTCTCTAAGAACAGTCCTGAACTTTTAACTGCTTAGTCATTTTTCTGGCCCCAACACTTCCTTATATTTAGAATTATCATTCTTAAAATGCTTACTATTACTCTTTTATAATAGAAATGCAACTAGTGAATGTATAAAAATGAATGATACTTACATAATGGATATACTTTAATAGTATCTCCTGCTATTGCACTTTTAATCTCAGAAACTTTCTATTGACTATGGCTCAAATGGATGCTATGTAGCTATTGACAATTTTCTATAATTTAGCATCATGTTTAGATTAATTCACATTATTACATGTTATAGAATGTATTTTAAGACGATAATATTCCAGTGACAATATGTACATTATGTATGTCAATTTTATATTTTAGTTATTTTTATTTCATAACTAGTTAGAATTAAGCTACAATGAATTTGATGCTCTGAATATCTCTTTGATGTTATAAAGCAAATAGTTTTAGAAAAAACAGGCATTTGTTGATGGTCTTATAATATTAGTTTATTAAAAGTAAAATACAATTAGTGGGCAGTCTCCAGATATTTCATTAAGCAATATAACATTGTGGAATTGCCTGACACATCCACAGGGAGACTCTTTAGAGTTTGAAGAATTATTCATAAACTACCACCTAACATTCTGTGTTAAATTATGACTGGGAGAATCAATGAGGAGTATTCATCATAGGTAAGGGATGCAATACAGTTTATGATATCAGTACCTATAGAAAAGAATACAGTTTGTTCAGTCTCTGTAATCAAATATTGCTATCTTTTTGTGTTTTGTGCCTGCCTTTTCTCCAACTTCCTGGAGGCTGAACAAGAAGATTCCCCTGTCATTTTAAGTTAAAGAAAATTGATAAGTAGTTTTGAAACACACATATTTCACTTGTTCATAAAAATATTTAACTTTCTTTATATTTAGTATAAAATATGAAACATAAAATGTGATAAAAGATAACATAACATTAAATCATATGAATATTTTCAAAGCACAAATTCTGTTATCTTAATGTGCTTTTCAAAGACTAAAGCATTGTAATTACAGTTTTTTTTTATAAAAAATCAAAAGCGTTTTAAAACTTAAGGTATGTAAATAATGGCATTGATGACAATGATACATGATACATTCCCGTTAAACAAATATTCTGTATCATATTAACACATAATTGACAACTGTTTGTATTAAGAGAATATTAAGCATCCACCTTAGTGGCAATGATAAAATATCTTTTATTTTGTTCAATGATCTGTGTATAAATTTCTAGGACTGTAGGTTTAAAATTAAATTAGATTAATTGGAAAATAATAAAAAAACAGTATGTTTTATTCTATTAAACTCTAAAATTACAATGGTGAATAATATGTGAAATCCTTTACCATAAAGGATTACTGGTACATACTAGTCAATTTTAATTTTATTTTGTAACTTATTATTATTATTATAAAATAAATCAAAGTAAAAATTAAAACAAGATTTAAACAGTTTTCTGTTGAAAGTTTTAGAACATACATTTCTAAAATTGTAATAGCATATCCTTTTGTATTTGTATAACAAAGGCTTTCAGATGGAATAGTGTGGACTACTGAGTATGGTCAACTATCTAAATAACATGTGTGAAGTATGTAGAAACAATAGGAAGTCTATTCCACGTATAATGCTGGAAACTTTCTGATTTTTATTTAGTTACCTACATTTCTTGTAAATACAGACAGTAATAATTAAAACATCTTCAAAACACTGTATTTTATATGACAAGAACAATACAGCATAAAACTGCAAAAAAATGGCTAAAAAATTTGTTTCCTTTTTCCATTCCTTTCCTTCTTTTTTTTGTTTTGTTTTGTTTTTGTTTTTAGTTTTTAATATAAGGCTTATGTAGCCCAGTCTGATTTCATTGCAAATTTTCTTTATTGAGAATGAGAAATTTGAACTCCTGATACTCCTGCCTCTATGTCTCAAGAGCTTGGACTATAGTTGTGAACCAAAATGATTGGCTTCAGGCTTTGCTTTTAAAATAGAATATCCCTCAATCCAAGGGAAATATTATGGATCTCCAACACATAAAACTCAATATTGAGAGTTCTTTTTCCATAATTTTCTTGCTTTGTCTCAGTCTCCTAATTTCTTTCATAATGTACATCAGTTTTATTGCGTTAAAGTAAATAAACATCATATCTAATGGAAATCCCCATACTGATAGAATAAGATAACAGTAAAGTGATATAAATACAACATAAAATATTATTAACTTCTAAATATTAGATGACATGTAGTGAAAATAAAAAACATTGATTTTCAATGTAATGGACATCATTGAAGGTGTAAGTCAGAAATCGATGGGGAATTAGAAAATTGAAAGTTTGTTTTCCTTCTTGTAATTATTTTTTCATAATTTTAAATTGTGTATAATATATTTTTATCTTCCTTATCCTTCCCTCAATACCTCCCGAATCATATAGATCATCTTCACATCATTATGTTCTCTTCTGAAGGAAAAAAAAAAGAAAAAGAAAAGCATACTCAAAAATTCTCAAAAACCAAAACCATAATAAATCTTTAAAAAAATAAGTTAAAAGACATAATACAACAAACCATAACAATGGAACCACACAAAACAAAATGGAATTTCTTTTGCCTTGGAATAACCCAGTGTCACTGTATTAGCGAAAGTTTTTCCTTTAGCAGCCTATATCAATTGCTAATAGTCCTTCCTCTGTACTAATAAACCATTGTGCAAAAGAAAAAAAGGGAACGGTGCACATTTATGTTTAGGTAATACCTATTTAAAATACTGTGACTAAATAAACAGTAATATTACAGGCAATCCAGAAAGTAGACAAAAGATAACAAGTCCCTGAGCATCCTGGCCTACACAGTGAGACTCTGCTTGTAAATGCTTCTAAAAGGAATAAGAGTGGGTATGGTTGCTCAACAACTGGTCATGAGTGCTGGAAACCTACCTTACATACTCTACAGCAGCAGCAGTGTGTATTTCTACTGAAAGGATATATCACTCCAGGCATGTGTATACATATTTTTGTACCTTGTCATTACAACATTTAAAATAATGGAAATGTGCATTAATTGAAATGGAAACATGGAAAACAACAGGATAATTAAAATTCATTAGACATTTTTGTAATAATTGAAGTTTTAATGTGTAATCATAATTTTACTTTAATTTTATTTACTTATATCTCATATCTGCATTTATCCTCTTGTACCATCTATCATCTATATGTGTCAATGTTTGTATGTATGCTTGTATGTGTATCTACATATCTATCATCTCTCAATAATTAAGTATATAAAAATGAAGTTTGTAATAATATAGATTATTGTTATAATTAATTTTTGGACCTGAATAAGAACTAGATGTGTTTTTTACCAGACTAAATGACTGCAAGACAGTAGAGGACAGTAGCAATTCATATTTACTTTGGAATTTTCAAACAATCTTTTAAAATACTAAAATATTTTTATTAAAATAATAATAAATAAGAGATGCAAATTAGCATGTCTCTTTATCTTCATATTCCTACATGTAAATTCATTTATTTTAAACATTAAGTTGGAAATGTTAGATGTTTCTTACTTATAGTATTGCAAAATATATGTTCATCAGGTCATAAATTTGGTAAGATAATATTCTATTGTTTTTATTAATAACAGGTTTTATGATAAAGAATAATGGAAAAACACAACCTCACAGTGGTGACTGAATTCATTCTAATGGGCATCACTGAGAGCCCTGAATTGCAGGCCCCGTTGTTTGGATTCTTCCTCATCATCTACTTGATCTCAGTGATTGGCAACTTGGGGATCATTGTCCTCACCAATGTAGACGCCAAACTCCAGACACCAATGTACTTCTTCCTTAAACATTTAGCTTTTACTGACTTTGTTTATTCAACAACTGTGGGACCAAAAATGCTGGTAAACTTTGTTGTAGATAAAAATACAATCTCCTTTTATCTGTGTGCTACACAGCTAGCTTTCTTTCTTCTGTTTATTGGCAGTGAACTTTTCATTTTGTCTGCAATGTCCTATGACCGCTATGTGGCCATCTGTAAGCCTCTGCTCTACACTGTGATCATGTCACAAAAAGTATGTTGGATCCTAGTCACAGTTACCTATCTTTACTGTACATTTATGTCCCTTGTAGTGACCATAAATATTTTTTCTTTATCCTTCTGTGGTTACAATGTCATTAATCATTTCTTTTGTGACTGTATACCCTTAATATCTTTGCTTTGCTCAAATACAAATGAAGTTGAACTTACAGTTATGATATTTGCAGCTTTTGATTTGATTTCTTCCCTTATGGTTGTTCTTATGTCCTACCTGCTCATACTCATAGCCATTCTCAGGATGAACTCTGCTGAGGGCAGGCGCAAAGCTTTCTCTACCTGTGGGTCTCACCTAACAGTGGTCACAGTGTTCTATGGAACATTGATATTTATGTATGTACAACCTGAATCTAGTCATTCCATTGATACTGATAAAATATCATCCATATTTTATACTCTAATTATCCCCTTATTGAATCCTCTGATCTATAGCCTGAGGAACAAAGATGTTAAAGATGCTCTACAAAGAACATGGCAAAAAATATGCAATACATTTTCATAAAGATTGCTTGTAAATTTAATCCTTTAAAAATGTTTGAAAACGGATCAATTTCACTATCCACAAGAATGTACAAATGCCAGTGTACAACATGTATTCAACAACCAGAATGCTGGGGCTAATCAAATTCCCATATATTATACTTATACTAGTGAAGAATAATCTCCTTCAGGAGATGCATAACAGCCAAGCATGTTGAAAATTTCAAGCAAATTTGATGTCTATAGAACTGAAGTCATATCTAAAAAGACATATGGTGCATGGAAGAAAGTATAGTTTGTACTAAAGAGGACTTTAAACATTCTTGTGGAATTCCCTATTAAATAAACATTCTGACATTTGAAATTGCATATGCTTATGCTTTATGTAATTACAGTGTTTTTATTCAGCTTTGATTTTGTATATTGGAAAGTTGTATACATTTTTATAGTTCACTCTAATTATTGTTACTTCCATTCTTAATTCCCTCATCATCCTCCCTCTATCTTAAACTGTTATTTTCCAACATTCACCTTCTCCTTTCTTCTTTGGTGTGTGGTCCACTGACTTTATCAAGAGTTACTTATTCAAGGTTGGGTTACAGATTGTTTAAGGGAATTTCGGTATGCTGTTGACAGCTGCAGCATCCAGGAAAACTACAATCCATTACTTTACTTCAGAAAATAATGGAATCTCAGAGGCTGTCCCAATACACATTAGAATTTTGGCAAGCCCAGTTTGGTGAGTTCTAATAAAGGCAAACATAGCTGCAGTGAGTTCATGAGTCCAACATCAATGTCATGCAGAAGACAGGATTTCCCTCTATATCTCAGTTACAATTCTTAATTTATTTCTGCCACTTCCTCGGTGATGTCCCTAAACAATACAGAGATATAGCTCTCTCATTCAGAGCCAAGCATTTGGCACCACTTTTTGAAAACTATGTTTTTTTTTTTTTCTGCATGAAGTGTATTCAACTATTAAAAACATAATTTTTAATATAGATAAAAGGGATATTTATGACACTTGTACATTGTCAACTACCTAAGCATCAATATATTCTAAGGACTAATTAAAAAAAAAACTGAGAGATAAAGGAGACTAGAGTTTCATACTATGAAGCTTATTTTATTAATATGAAAGTTACAGCTTTTCAATAGTTCACTATTTTAAGCAGATTTTTAAATTTTTAATGTTTTTATATTATATAAAATAATTCAATAAATAATTGACTTAACACTTCACTGTTAAATAAATGATTGGGAAGAATTTTATGAGTTATAAAATCAGCTTCAATATAATTTAAAAGAAGATAACAGAAAAATAGGGTTATCTGGAATGCTAATAAACAGTGTGATGTTTAATGTTGCCCTTACAGAACTTTGTTTCAATTTCTCATTTACAACAAAGATAAGAAATTTGGAAATATAATTACCAAGTGTCATCAGATGGAAACATTTCAGGTGATTAACTTACTACCTTATGCAAACAACAGATGACTGCATATTGATGCTAATGGAAATTTAGGGAATTGTAAATTTCTCCAAAAAACTTTAAAGACATCTAATAATAGCTTATTTTTTTAAATTGGGTGGAACAATTGCCTGAAATGAAATCAGCATCATATGTGTACACATTAAAAAAATCAATGTTCACTGCTGTATGTTGCAGTGTATATGAGACATACAAAATTAACTAAGTTGCCTTTACATGGTCTTTGAAATAATTTGAAATATTCCCTTACAACAATAGCATAAGAAATAATCTCACATATAATGCAGAACGTTATTTAGTAACATTCCATAAAATAATTTTTATGTACATAATCAACAATAAGTTCAAAATATAGAAAATTGAACATTATCAATTTTGGTTAATACTTTGAGTATCAGTAAGACTGAGTAAGAAATTAATATAAACAAACACACAAAGATTTACAACATACTGTATGATTTGATTTCATTTACATGGTATATATGTCACTAGACTTACTTAAATGTTACATAAAGGTTATAACTATTTGAGAATTTCTTTTGTCCTACACAGACACTTCCTCATAAGAGAGTGCATTTCAGCTTGTACCATTAGAGAAATCTCTTCAACAAGTAAAATATGAAACCACCTAAATTTTGCTTCTTTGTTTATTGCTTTGATTTGCAATCATGAAAATATAACAAAGGAATTATATCCGTTTCCCTGATAAAGACAAAGGAAACATGAAAGGGAATGGTAAAGGAAAATGAAGGAAAGATAAAGCTGTCTTTTATCTATAGTTTTGGAATAAAAAGGCAAGATATAAATATATTTTCAGAATTGCTATCTATACCAAATGATGCAGTTTAATGTTATAAAGTTCTACAAAAGTTCATTAGATATTACTAAGAAATGAAGAAAATTCTTTTCATTACAATAAAACTGAAATAATGAAGATATATATTTATTTACAAAATTATTAAATAGTGTTTAGAAAAGGGCCTGTAACAAAAACAAAATAGTATAATAGGGAACACGAGAATAAACGAGAGCTGGATGGGTGATTTAGGATATAAGAACACTCTATGCTCTTGTAAAAGATCTGGATTTGGTTCTCATCAACATACTATCTACAACTCTCCATAATTCCAGCTCCAGAAGATCTGAAACCCTTCATGAGCATCAGGCAAGCATATGGTACACAGACATACATGCATACTTGAAACTAACAAAGAATTCCACAGTCCCAGATCTCATCACAAAATATAGCAGCAATATGAAAGAACAAGTTATTATTTACTTTCCAACACCTATCAGTTATGGGAGATGTCATTCTGTAAATATGTTTCTCTTATCAGTTAATTAATAAAGCACTGCTCAGCCTATGAGGCAGAATGATAGATGGGACTAGGAGACAAGAAGGATTCTGGGAAGTGCAGGCAGAGTTGCAATAATCATGTGATTCCCAGGAAGAAAGGATGCAAGTGAGGCATTCTCTGGCAAGAGAGGACCATATAGAAATACATAGATTAGTAGTTATGGGTTAATTATTAAGACAAAGCTAGCCAATAAGAAGTCTTACCCAGTGGCCAACTGTATTATAACTACTATAGTGTCCCTGTGTTCATTTGTGGCTTTAGGTGGCTGGGGAACAGGCTGGTGAGAAAGAGTGCTTATAACATACCACTTCTATAAATATATTTGCCAATAAAGGTTAACCAGTCTGATAGCTGGGATGCAGCATAAAATTGACCCAGATTCCCTAAATGTGGGGTTAGTTGGGAGGACTGGGCAGTCTATGGGGTTAGACTTTGAAGACTCCCCATGGAAGGCTCACCCTCCCTGGAGAGCAGACAGGGGATGGAATGGGGGTAGGTAGGGGAGAAAGGGAAAGAAAGGAGGGTGTGGGAACTGGGTTTGACATGTAAAACAAACTTAAGCTTGTTTCTAATTTAAATTAAAAAATTACCAAAAAATATTCAAAAGATTGACCATAAATTTCATCAAATAACTCAAGAAGCTTAAAGAAGACACAAGGAAACAGATAATGAAATCAAGAAAAAAGAATTTAAGAAGAATAAATGCTGAGTAATGCTAAAGAATAATGGCTATGATGAAGACAACCCAGAATATGAGAACAATCTCAATAATGACATTAAAACATTTAAGAAGCTTCGAGCAGAAATGAAGATTAAAGGGGCTGTGAATTTTGCCTCTGCAACTGAGGAAAGCTGCTAAAGCCATGTATGTGTCTGTGGTGTTCCAGAACGGAGGCCTAGAGAGGTCATTCAATGAAGTTGTGTAGTTGAAGCTTGGAGTACCTTGGAAACACCAGCATGTTGGAGATGCCAGAGCCATGGGATGTTTGCTGAGAAAAGGTCCTAACAGGAAGCGGTACCAGCCATAAGCAAAGAAATATGTTGCAGTCCATAGAGCTGAAAGGAGTTGGAGTTCTAAGGGATATTTTGACATCAGACTTAAAGGTGTAGTTCAAAGTTTGCCAAGAAGGTTGTTGATCTTGCTTTATTTTCTCTTCTCTATGTTTTGGAACAGTAATGTACATTCTGTTTCAATGTATGTTGCAAGTATGAAATCTGCTTTTATATTTTGATTTTACAGGGGGTTATATGTTAAGACATAAGAGGAATCTCAGAAGAAACTTTTAACTTAGTACTTTTAAATGAATTTGAGAATGATATAGACTATGGAACTTTCAAAGTTTTACTGAATGTATTTTATTTTTGTATGTCTGTTATGATGGCTCTACATGCATTTGGAGCCAGGGAATGGAATGTAATGGTTTGAAAGAAAATGTTTCCCAACAGGAGTGACAATATTAAGATTTATGGTCCTGATGGTGTGGGTGTAGTCCTGCTGAAAGAAGTTTTGTCTCTATGTAATTAAGCCTTAAATTTCATACAAGTTCAAAATACTGGCCAATATCTAATATCACTTCCTGTTGTCTACAAGATGTAGAATCCTTCAGCATCATATCTTCATTCTAACCACCATACTCCCAGCTACCATGCTCCTCTCTAGGATTATAATGGACTACACCTCTGAAACTGTAAGCTGTCACCACATTTAAATGTTTTCCTGTAGAAGAGTTGCCAAAATTATGGTGTTTTGTCACCCTAACTAATACTTTAACCATTGATTAAAAAAAACCTGTAAAACACATAACCTGTATATTATGTAAAACACATAATATAGTTTTAATACTTTTCTTTCTGGGTTGAGTCATTTTTCTTTATAATCCCTCTAATTCCCCAAATGTACAACATACTGTGATTTCCTTTATTTGCCCCACAGAGTTGAAAAGTAAATACCAATAGCTGAAGACACCAGATCCTACTGAGTTGTGTTGACCTTAGTAACTCCTCCGTGAATAACAGCTCTCTTCTTAGCAGAGGATGCCATGCAATCTTTTAAACAAGCAAAGAAACCAATCCCCTTACCTTGCTATGATGTCTATGAAAGACATCAACAACCAGGATAGCACAATAACACCATTTGTATAGTAATCCTGCAGATATCTTGGCAGTAACTGCCTTAGATCAGTTACTATTGCTGTGAAAAAAAAATGTAACTATGATCAAAGGCGACTTGGGGATAAAAGTGTTTTTTGTTTATTTGTTTTTAGTTTTGTATTTTTTGTTTTGTTTGTTTTTTGTTTTGTTTTGTTCTTTTGCCTTACATATGTCAAGTCACTGTCAGTGAGAGAAGCCAAGGCAGGAATTTATACCAAGTAGGAATCTGAGGTAGGAGGTGATGGAGAGATTATGATGGATTGCTGCCCACTGGCTTACTCATCCTGAATCCTTACTCATCCTGCATCCCAAGGGTGGCACAGCCACAGAAGGATGAGCCCTGTCCATAAATCTGTAATTTAAAAAATAACTACAAGCCAACATACAGCCCAATCTAATGAAGTGTTTTCTAAATTTAGGTTTCCACCTCCTAGATGACTCTAGCTTATGTTATATTAATAAAAAAAAACTTAATAGTACAGTAACCAGCAGTACTCTAATTGGACTTAAAAGCTTAAGATCTGTTCAACAAGAGGAATACTATGTCTGGTACTAAAGATCTAACTAGCTTCTCCATGCTACTGATTCCAAGATATTGTAGATAAACACAAAACCACAACATTACTGAATCAGCATTAACACTACCTATATTCTATACACTTTCCTTATACCCACAGAATAGTTCAGCCCTTCATGAAGGAAACATATTTGCCACAGAGGCAGAAATTAGAGAGGCCACAGCATCTAAAATATAGACTTATGAAGGGCTGTGTAAACACATACATCTACAGGACTTTCTCACACCCACGGCTCAGGGAATACTGCAAAAAAAAAAAAAAAAAAAAAAGGATGGCTGGAAAGATTTTAAGAGCCATAGGTAGGTCGAGTGCAGTCCACATTAGTCAGAAAAGGTGAGTGAGTGAGACTTCTGATAGATGGCTACAAAAACCAGGAGAAAAAAGAAGAAACACAGATGAAGAAAAAATAAAAATTAAAAAAAAAAGCCATCTAACAAAAACAAATTCAGAAATCAGCACTGAGACCTATAATAACTCCAAACCCAGATGCCCTAATGTCGGTGTAAGACTACAATCATGAAATTTAGGGCAATATGGCACCATCAGTACAACACCTAGACCTGAACATTCCAACTCACTTGAAGCACAAGAAAACAACCTTAGAAACAACATTATAAAGATGGCAGAGTTCATTTAAAAGTAAATAAAAATTCCCTTAAAAAAATTGAGGCAACGGCAAATAAAAAGTTTGAAGAGATTAATAGATCCATTAAAATGTCAAGAAAGCTGAAACAAACAAACAAACAGGCAAAATAAATTTTTTCAAAACCTGAAAATGAAATACAATTTGAAGGAATTCATAAATGGAAATATATAGGTAACCAAATAGAAACTATAGATGCAAGTATCACCAAGAGAATACAAGAGATAGAAAAAAGAATCTCGGGTTTTGAAGATACAACACATGAAATAGATTCAGTGGTAAAAGAAAGTATTATATCAAAAAAGAACTCTAAATACAAAACATCCAGGAATTCTTGGACACAATATAAAGGTCAAACCCCTAAGAGTTATAAGAATAGAAGGAGAAGAAGCCTTGAAAAAAAGAGAAAACAAAGCCTAAAATATATTTATCAAATACATAAAAGAAAAGTCACTAAGCTAAGGAAAGATTCGCCTATAGATGAACAAGAAACAAACACACACAAGAAAAGTAGATAGCAGGAAATAAAAACAATGACAGCTGGAATCAATAAAATAGAAACTAGGGAAAAATTCAATGAAATGAACATTTGGTTCTTGAGCAAACCGACAACATAGACAAGCCTTTATGCAAACCAAGTAAAAGAGAGAATATCTAAATGAACAAAGTCAGAAATGAGAAAAGGGATATCACAACAGATATTGAGTATAACCAGAGAATAGTTAGGTCACACTTCAAAAACCTGTACTCAGAAAATTTAAAAAAAAAAACAACAGAAATGGATAATTCTCTCTCTCTCTCTCTCTATATATATATATATATATATATATATATATATATATATATATATATCTTACTAAAATTAAATAGGCCTATAATTCCTAAGGTAATAGAGTAATTTGGTAAGTCTCCCAACCAACCAACCAACAAACAAACATATAAATAAATAAATAAATAAATAAATAAATAAATAAATAAAACAAAACAAAACAAAAACCCAGGGCTTGAGTATTTTAGAGCAGAATTCTACCAGACTTTTAAAGAAGATATAATGCCAATATTCCTCAAAGTATTATATAAGTCTATTTACATATCCAATTTTAAATCCAATAACCACACATGCCAATCTTTTCATAAGTATTGTTTTGTCACTAAGATATATTAATACTCTCATGTTCACTTCATCATGACCTCAAAAAGAAAGTTCTTAACATATCTGTGCTCATTACAATCTCTAGATCATAAGGAAAAGTTTAGAATTGGGCCTGATAAAATTGTTTCCTAAACATTGGAGGCATAAAAAGTATGGACTTTCCTAAAGAAACTCCAAAATAATTTCTCAAAAAAAAAGATATTAAATGAATTATAATGTAAAACGTCTCCCCACACACAAGGACACAACACTAAGAGACTAAAACTGAAAGTTAGTGACAGATTGACAGCTGTCATAGCATGCAGCTCAGCTGTACTGTAGCTATGTCAAACAGCTGTTCTGGCTTCATGACTCTCTGTTTCTAGTGGATATGACTCTGCCAATTAGACTTTCAAAATTATTGCTGATAATTATTTCTTGCCAACTCCTCAGGGAGAGTCTCTATGGTTTAAAAAATGTACATAAATAGGTCTCAGAAACCCATGCTGAGAACTACAGAAGGAAATGAAGACAGGAATTTCACAACAGGTAACAAAGTGTAGGGCAGAACCCTGTAGTTTCAGCAAAAAGACATGTAGCATCTTGTGCTAAGATCTCACATCTGGAGATCCTTATTTCTAATCATTTTTACTGAGGTTGATAGGACAAGTGCTATTAATTACCTTTTAATTATATTCAGACATAGTTTTACATATCTTATTCTTAGAAAACCTCTCTCGCTATCACTTGCTCACTCACTCAATGACTCTCACTCTCTAGTTCTCCACCTCTCTTTTACAACACACACACACACACACACACACACACACACACTTCATTTTATGACTAGTACAGAGGTCAGATGTGAAGAGATAGATAGATAAAATGCCATGACTTCAAGAAGAGAATTTGAGAACACAAATGTTAAGTGCGTCATTGTGATGTTTTTTTTTTTTTTTCTAATCCTTAGTTATATTTGGCACTAGACTTATTAAGGAGCACCTACAAAAAGTTATCCTAAACCCTGCATGTTAAAGCACCTAGAATAAGGAAAAGAACTCTCTAGAGAAAGAGAGAGGAGGAGAGAGAATAAAAACTATTCAGGATAACATATGCCATATATGACATATATGTTTGAAAACATACGAAAACCCAGTTACCCTAAACTAAAATAATTGAAACTTTAATAAGGAATCTTTGTAATGCATAGTTATAGGTATGTTTACTTTTAGATCCTTCAAATTTTTCACCACATATTTTTTTAACATGTTTATACACATATGCACAAATCAAAGGCCAGGGACCTAAATAAGTTATCCTCTTCCATTCTTATGTCATTAGGCTCCCACTTGGGTCCCCACACTCAGAGGTTTTATCTGTGGATAGATTTCTCTGACCCATTTTCTGATTCTTTCATGAGGGAAATGGTGTTTTTATTCCACATTGGGTGTGAAAACCATTGCTTGAGTGTCAAGATATCTAATTATGTCTTTAATTTTTCTTCATTTTTTACTAAATACTCTTAATTTTCCAAAGATTATAGAAAAATTTGGAAAAATGACATGCAAATATTCAGTGAACATAATAATCTATTTGTAAAAATAATGTTCTCCTGTGAATTGAGCCCAAAAGTATACAGAAGAAAACTGATTTATTAAAGTCAGTATATTTAATTTTTTACCAATTTATCCTTGCAAATCAACCCATCATTAAGTGGTTTTAGTTATTTAATAATTGATTTTTTACATGTTTCATATATGAAGTATATAATGGTGAAAAGGAGACTACCAAGTTGCTAAACTGTATAAATAAACTTTAAATGATTTAGGGGCAACATACAGATAATCCCCATTACAAAAACAGGCAGTGGATCTCACTGTCATTTTCTCAGAGAAAACAGCTTCTACTATGATTACCATTCACACATAATTTTCAAAAGTTGTATTAGTCTCCCCTGGTGATTTTCTCTGTTTCATTGAAATTATTCAGGCAAACTTTCTCAGAATATATAAATTTATTGCATGGTGTTCTATTTCATGTTTGGAGGTTCTTCCTGTGAATGAACCACACAGAAAGATTTTATGTTCCCACGTGCTTCTGTGCAAATGGCATTGTACTGTACTTTAAGTGTATCTATAGCACAATTTATGTTTTATACAATATCAAACATTAAACATCTGTCAACACTTAGCAAACATACTTAGAAATATTTTTATTAATAATATAATTGTAAAATTTTACGTTGATCCTAGTTTTCTCTCCCTCCTTCCCTTCTTCCCTCCCTCCCTCTCTCCCTCACTACCTACCACCATTCCTCTCTCTCTCCTTCTTACCCTCTTGTCCCTGTGACATGTACCCTGGCCACCCTCCACTCCCATCCTCCCACCCCTATTCCACTTGTAGTACTATGCTATCCAGGTTGGACCATGTCAATCTGTCAAGTCATTTGAAGTAGGGACTAGGACTTCTCTCTTGTCTCTATGTTAAGGGGGTATTCCTCCATGGGGGATATGTCCACAAGGTCATTTTGTGTACCAGGAATAGATCCTGTTTCTACTGTCTGAGGTCCCTTAGACTGCTCAGTCCTTCTAGCTGAGACCCATATTCAGGGGGTCTGAGTCAGTCCCATGCTGGATTCCCAGCTATCAGTCTGGGGGGGGGCATTAGCTCCTCCTTGTTCAGGTCAGCTGTCTTTGTGTGTTTCTGCAACCTAGTCTTTTCCCCTTTCCCTGCATCTGGATTCTAGTTCAACTCAGTGTTTAGTTACGTGTGTTTGCTTCTGTTTCCCTTAGAAAAATTTTTTAAAAGATTTATACTATTGTTTTATTGTTCAAAAGGGGCTTTTGAGAGTTTGGTCAGAAGTATATTTAATAAGTTCTCTTAATTTTTTTCTCATTTTTTCATATTTTTCTAGACTTCAACGTGACACTTTTGTATTTCTTGTAATATTGACATAAATTATGTTATAATAAAAAGTGTATTCTCTGGGAATGATTAATTTTTATAAAAGACACTTAAAATTTTATTAACATAATAATTGATATAAAATTCAATCAAAGAACAAACTGAATACTTCCTCTTGGCTGTTAGAATTACAGACTAAGATAGCTTGTACATACCTAGTTTGTCATGACCAACTTTTCATTTGCTCATCTTTAAAGATCTCACCAGGAAGCTAAGCCTCCATCCTGTAGGATGTGCACACCCGATATATAAGGAAAAAACTGTCAGGTAAGTTAATATAACCATGGACTGAAATCAATGTTCATCAGCTCTGTGAACTTTAGACAAGGAGAACAGACTCCTTGGTTCACTCACTCTCAGTTACTTCTACTTCAGGTTTTGAAAAGGATATATAGAGTTCTTTTGGTAGTATATATGCCAAAAATAACTTTATATAACATCTTATTTTACCAAAGAATCTGTTTTATATTATTGATCAGTGTGTAAGAGGGTTACACTGAACACTTACAACCCATTTGTTTAATTCAAATTAAGAAAATTTAAGATTGTATTTGACTATTATGGTTTATATTTAATAACTCTGAGTGTTTTATCTGTATGTCTTAAGATTCTCTAGATCTACACATGTAATTGGAGTTGAGTGAATAATTTAAAAATTTCAGTAGGTGTATGTATTATTATTGGCAAACACCTTACATGTTATTACAAATATGTAATCATTAAATATCACATGGAAGGAGTGATCATTTCAAAAATACAAGCAAAGATAAAATTTCTAACAATATGTGTGTAAATCTACCACTTGAAAGTATCATTTTACATATATGTGGGACATATATATATATATATACATACATATATACATATATATATATGCATATACATCTATCTGTCTAGAAACATTCCTATATAATTAAATAACAGAATTTGAGTCTGGAAATTGCCTGTGCTATATATATGATGTAGGAAGATGTCTGTGGCAGTTCACACTGTAGTTGGAAAAACCAAACATTGTTGGATAGAATTTTGTAATTCTCCAATTAAAATTTTCATTGATCTAGAACCAAAGAGTCAACACTATGTCTTTGTTTATTGCAGTCACATGATTGCATATAGCTGTGTAGATGTGTATAGATCTATTTTCAAACACTAAATTGAAATGTTTGCATACATTATAGCTTGAATGATAAAAATTCACAAAAATTATAATATTTAAAATCTGTTGAATGTGCTATATTTCTATTCATAACAGATATTATAATAAACACGGATGGAGACACACAACCTTACAGTAGTGACAGAATTCATCCTGATGGGCATCACTGACCGCCTAGAGTTGCAGGCACCATTGTTTGGGCTGTTCCTCATCATCTATCTAATCTCACTGGTGGGCAACTTGGGCATGATCATTCTAACCCTTGTGGATTCCAGATTGAAAACACCAATGTACTTCTTTCTCAGACATCTTGCTATCACAGATCTTGGTTATTCAACTGCTATTGGACCTAAAATGTTAGCAAATTTTATTGTCAATCAAAATATAATATCATTTCATTTTTGTGCTACACAATTAGCTTTCTTTCTACTATTCATTGCTTGTGAACTTTTTATTCTATCGGTGATGTCCTATGACCGCTATGTAGCCATCTGTAACCCTCTGCTTTATAATGTCATCATGTCACAAATTGCATGTTGGATACTGGTGGCAGTCCCATATCTTTACAGTTTATTTATTTCTCTCATAGTTACTATAAATATTTTCTCTTCATCCTTCTGTGGCTACAATGTCATTCATCATTTCTATTGTGATGGCCTGCCCTTGATATCTCTGCTCTGTTCAAATACAGATGAAATTGAAATGATAATTTTAACTTTATCTGCTATTAACTTGATTTCCTCTCTTCTGGTTATCCTTGTTTCCTATCTTCTTATTATCAAAACTATTCTCAAGATGAACTCATCTGAGGGCAGGCAGAAAGCTTTCTCCACCTGTGGGTCTCATTTGACAGTGGTCACTGTCTTCTATGGGACATTAATATTTATGTATGTGCAACCAAAGTCTAGTCACTCATTCAACACTGACAAAATAGCTTCCATCTTTTATACCCTAATCATCCCTATGCTGAATCCCTTGATCTACAGCTTGAGGAACAAAGATGTAAAGCATGCACTTAAAAAGACAGGGAAAACTATATACACTAACTTCTCATAGAAGTCATAGGTGTTGAAGGTTATGATATTTAACAACAAATACACATGAATACTTTATAAATTACAGGGAAGAAAATACTAAACATATTACTCTCTCTGAAGAGGAGGTAGATTGTAAACAAATATCTGAAGAATAAGGTAGCACAAAAAAAGTGTTTTACAGTATATAGACCTAAAGAGGGTAACAATGTGTTTATTATGTGTGAATTAAGATAAAGACAGGTGTCATGAATAATTTAAATAATTTTTGTGAGTTGAATTTTACAATAAATTGCCTGGTGCTCATGTGTATCTGTGCATTTATTAGTATAAAACGCATTGTTATTCATTTAGTATCTGGTATTCATATATATATTTCTATAAACTCTTGTTAAAAAATCTTGACATCAACATCAGATAAGTGATGTCTATTACTTTGATATTAAGGTCCCAGTAATATCAGAGCACACAGATGCCTTCCACAACAGGGAATCCTACATCCTGATTCTATTTCACTTCCCTGTCACATCACTTCATATAGGATTGCAATAACAATAATTAATATCATATATTCAGTATTTCAATAGTTCTTAATTTCAATGTATCATTTAAAATTCTATAATTTCAAGTGTGTGTGTGTCTGTGTGTGTGTGTGTGTGTGTATGTGTGTGTGTGTGTGTGTGTGTGTGTGTGTGTGTGTATGTGATAGCTGGAGTTTTCCATGATAGCGTCTACTACTTCATTTTTTCTTGATATTAGATTTAACTTAATTCCTTATTTCTCATTTCTCTTTACTGAGTGGTTTAGCATTTCTTTCTAGATGGAAAGTAAATTTCATGTAAGTCATATAATAAGTTTTGTTAATTGAAAAAAATGTCAATCTTATAATTAATTGGAATGTGAAAATGGTTGACCAGGATTCAAAGGTAAGGCTGGGATACATACTTAGTCTGAGGTCACCCTGAGCTACATAGTATGGATTGAAAATTGAAAAAACACAGAATCATTAGTAAAGGAATTTAGGCTTTGTTTGACAATCATTTTCTGGGTTTGACATAAAAGCCAATCTGACACATTATCAGATAAGTGGAACAAATACAACTTTAAAAGTGTTTGTGGTAAGGAAAATTATCACCAGTAATACAACTGATAATAAAACTATCAAGATTTAATGTTTCCAATGGATATAAATAATCAAACTTTGTCATTATGGCACTGGAGACTGGGCATTCACCGATAAACAAAATCTCTGTGTCTACAAACCAAATATACACAACATTGTTCAAATAAACAGTATACAACAAACTATTAAAACTTAATAAAGGTTTAATTTCATAAATTTGTCAATTAGTTTTCATATTATAATGTTTCAAGAAGAAAACTCCAAACCATCTGTGAAAAGCAATACAACATCAGAAATCCTCTTGATAAGAGGATCTCAAATGAACGCTGCTGAGATAATTATTTTTTCTCAGTAAACAGCAACAGAAAAGGCTTTATTACAAAAGTACTGTTGTTTGTTTGTTTATTTAGTGTTTCCCTATGTGCTTTTACTTTATTAATTTTTAACTAGAAGATAATGAGGCACAATCCCTTTGGGACATTTTCCTTTAGCTTTAATCACTAATGATTAAGTGGATATAGGGGCATTCATAGTGAGCTGCAGAATATCTGAAGGATTTTAGGGTGTCTGCATTTTAAAATTTAAAGATTAGTTGTGGTATTTTTGTTAGCTATTTTATTGAGTAAACATGTGGAATGTGGAATGCAAATCATATGTATTTTTTTATTTTTCTGACTTACTAGGGTAGCACCTATCTATATATATATTTATATATATAGTTATATATATGTATATATATAAAACTACCTTTATAATTTACAACACTGAGACCAAAACTTGTTCTCTATAAAGAGTTTGTAATAGTCCCAATAAATGAATATACTTCAATATAAGGATACTTATGAGTACATAGACTATACAGAAATGCTTTTATATGTGATATGTTAAACCAGTCATATACTAAGTTTTGACACAAAGAGAATACAGTTAATAAGCCCTTAAAATTTCTATGCAACAGGGCATAGATATTCTCTTAGGAGACATATCCCTGAAGAGCAACAAATCTCCTATACTCAGCAATAATAAATTAACATCAATAGATTCTCATCTAGGCTTTGGACTGCTTCACCAATTCCCCCTTCACACTTTAATATTAACCTGTCTTGATCTCTTATCTTTCTTGTGCATGATGTCACAGTCATTTTCAGTTCATTAGCACAATAACCCTGATGTGTCTGAAATTTACAGTTCATCTGTTAACATGGATTGCTGCTGATGCTTACAGTCTCCTACCCATACCTCTTCTGGGATGACACTTTTCTAGCAAGTGGTGTGATGTGGATGTCACATGTAGGGCTGAAAATTTTGAATCTACTTTTTCTTGACACCCTGAGTAGTTTGAATCTCTGTTAAACACCATTTACTGCAAAAAAACAAATGATCCTGTGATGCATGTTGGCAGACAACTTTTGTATGAATATAATATGTCTTTAGAATCCCATCAAGACTATGTTCTTTTATAAGAATTATCATAGTAAATACTTCTAGAGGGTTTATAATCTAGCTGCCCCCAGTTCTTTGGTTCCTTAAATGGTACAAGATATGATTTCTATCTCGCAAGAGTTAGATTTCTCTTTCCAACATGTAGGCTAAAGGGAACAAAATCAGGTCTTTGTGATTAGCACCTAGCACACATTGAATGAACCATCAAGGAAATATTTTCTTATCCTTTATTGAAGTAAGTGGAATTTGTATACCAGGTTTGAAAAGAATTACTGGAGAGTAAGAAGATATTTAACAAGAGTTTTAGGATAACAAAAGTATTTCTATTTCCTAGATATCCATGAATTTGGACAGTACATTAGAAAGTACATTTCAAGTGTTTGTCTTTCTTGCTAGAAAATTGATACTCTATTCACATCATTCCTTTAAAATTATATCACTGTAAAACAAACCAATATAAAAAGATGTTAATTCATGTTTAATAAAAATTATATATTTTTGAAAACTTCAAAGATTCACAGAGAATAAAGGCAAGTTATTAATAACCACATTTTGAAGGTTTCACTTTATTCTGAAAAAACATGTAAAAAGACATAACCTTTAAATAGGATGTTAAAAAACTGATTTTCTTGTCCTGTATTCAGAGACTAATATATCTACCTTTCTCACCTACTATATATCATTTTTTTTCTATTCAGAAAACACTGAGACACATTTTCATGGTTTATAGCTGCTGCTTTTTTTGTAATTTTCACTATGATGTGACAGAGGTGCTCAGTATAGAGTTCAGTGCACTGTGTCCTGTACTATAATGGGAAAATGATCTATATAAGCGGAAGGGATTTCTGTCACACCCAAGAATCATTGAAAATGCTACCTTCAACTTTTGTGTTTCACTGTGGTGTTGGAGTACCACATGCAAACATATAAGATAAGAAATAGTAACATTGAGTATGAAGTTTTAAAAAATATGTGTTTTGTTTTATATATGTTACCTGTTTATGAAAAAAGAATATTGATATATCACAATATTGACCTACTTTGGCAGTTTATTGTTTTAGCACATATCAAATTTGTTTTTTTAGCATGTGACTGAATCATAAATATAATTTCTATTAATGAAAGATTAAATTATATTGATGGAGGATGTCCTTCTGTAGTCAGGCAGGAAACATAGGCCAGGCTATGAGACCAGGAGAAGGATCTAAGATGGCAATTAGTGCATTCACCAATCTGATTAGAGTAGATGGCCAGTTCAGGATACCTGTCCAGTATTGCTAGACGTTTTAGCTGGGATGATCTTTGTAGATTCATAGGATTTCCCTTGTACCAAGTTTCTACCTGACCCCAAGATATCCCCCTCTCACATCAAGCCACCTCTTTCATTATTCTCTATATTATCCCCAAATCTATTTCCTCTTGTTTCCATCCTCACCCACCCCCATTTTACCCAGGAGATCCCATCAATATCCTCTTTCTAGGGAAATCCATACATCCCACCTTGAGAGTTCCTTGATACTTAGCCAGACTGAGGCTGTGTATTTTAGCATGGATATCCTTTATTTTATTGTTATATACACTTATGAATGGATGCTTGCATTATATTACACAGGATGATTTTTTTTCTAATTCCCTCAATTTTCCTTCAAACTTCTTCATGCCATTTTCTTTTTAAAAAATGAGTAATACTTCGTTCTGCAAATGTACCACATTTTTTTATTCATTCTTCAGGTTTCTTCCAGGTTTTCACTATTAAAAATAAAGTTACTATGTACATAGTTGAGCAAGTGTCCTTTGGAATAATTGAGCATCTTTTGGGTATGTGCACAATCAGTTTAGCTAGGTTTTGAGATAGATTGATACCCAATTTTCTGAGAAACCACTGTATTAATTTCCAAAGTGGCTGTACAAGTTTGCACTCCCAGCAGTAGTGGAGCAGTGTTCTCTTTGTTTCACATTCTCTGCAGCATAAGTTGTCATTAGTGTTTGTGCGACCTAACCATCCTGAAAGGTATCAGATGGAATCTGAGTTGTGATGTACATTTTTCTGAGTTGACGGTATCGAACAATTCTTAAATACCTTTCAGATATTTGACATTCTCTTGTTGAGAATTCTTTGTTTAGAGATATACCTCATTTTAAATTGTATTATTTGGATTTTGATGCCTAGTTTCTAGAGTTCTTTATATATTTATATATTTTGGAAATCAGTACCCTTTCAGATGTGGGGTTGGTGAAAACTCTTTACTCATTTCATTGGCTGACATTTTGTCTTTTTGATAGTGTCCTTTGTCTTACAGAAGCCTTTCAATTTTATCAGGTCCAATTTATTGTCAGTCTCAGTGTCTGTGCTACTGGTATTCTATTTAAAAGTTATCTCTGATAAAAGAAAAAGTTGGAAATAGCACAAAATTTAAGAAGTGCAGTACCATTAACTTATATGTGAAAAAAATTGAAAAACTTAATGCATTTTAATTTTCAAGTCAATAATTTATAAATCCCTCTCTAAACTCAGCTTTTTGTTTATGTACCTATCCTCTATTTATTGGGTATGTAAATCTTGACACATTTAAAACATTTACTAGACTCTATTGCATCTTAGATTACACCATGATGATTATCATGCCCAAGTTGCCCAGTAGCGATATCAGAAAGATGATGAAAAACAGTCAGAAAAATGATGGTCATAGCTTAGGACAATCAGTGATGCACAACAGGTCAATTCAGTCACTCCTATGTAGTTGTAGGTTTTTATCCTAGCTTATGAGACAACCTGTTGTAACTAAAATATCAGCATTATCAATAGAGTTTAACTATTATAACTCGATAGAATTTTTACAAACTAGTATAGGTGACATAAACCTCTTTCTTTCAATTTCCAAAATTAAAAATTTCATCTTCAATATATATATATATATATATATATATATATATAAAACAATTATATGCATTTAAAAACCAAAATAAATGCAGATGTACAGAAATGATTCTAAACTAGATTTGTGTTACAAAATATTATTCATTGTTTACAAATGCGTGGTTTGACAGTGTTTGGGGTATTACCACCTCCACCATATCAAGTGGCAACTACCCAATTAAATGGTGAAATATCACAATTCCTCAAATATTCAAATCATAAAACATCTAGGAGAAGTGGGCATCCTTTGCTAGGCTTTCCCTATTTATAGAGGTTCTCATTTGTATTTTTGGTGTCTTTCTTTGCAGTATTTTACATTGTTTGAACAACAATAACACCTCTTCCTTTCTCTATTTAATGCTGTTTTTGAATACTTCCACTGAGAATGAGAGGGTGAATGCTATTATCTCAATAATATGCAGAGATATTTTCTTATAAAATATCTCCAGTCTCTATTGCCCACTCCTCTACTCCCCCCATCACACACACACACACACACACACACACACACACACACACACACACACATACACATACAACATTTTTACTATTGAAGGGCCTAGAAGAAAGAGATACATAGTAAATAAAATGAGCTCATTCTATTTAAAGAAAATAATTGAGAACATAAGGGTTAAGTCTATCAGTATGTTGTCTTTCTACTTCTCAGTTGTATTTGGTCTGTGATTTGCTAAGGATCATCTATAAATATGACCCTAACCCAGAATGATATAGAATCTAGGTTAAAAAAAAAAAAACTTTCCAGAAAGTGAAAGGAAATAAAGGGGAAGTAAAGCAATATGTGATACTACATTGTGATGATACATATATGTGTATGAAAATGAGGTAAAATATCACATTATATTAAGCTAACTTAAACAACTGACACTTTAACAAGTGATTTTTGAAAAGGGAATGTATAGATGTTATTTTTCAATTAATTGTTTATTTTTGAGTGTACATTTGCAGATATCAATGGACTGATGAAGGAGTCAGTCTTTCTCCCCTATCCTTCTGTCTTCTTGCTCAAACTCAGGTCTCCACACTTAGCAGTTTTACCTGTAGAAAGTGCTCTCTGACCCATTTCCTGAGTCTTCGATGAGTGAATTAGAGTTTATATTTCACAATGGATATGAAAACTATTACTTGAGTGTCAGGAGACTCCCATCATATCTTTATGACAATAGGAAAGTTTCTTCACTGTATACTAAATACTATTAACTTTCCCAAGATTTTAGTTTTGAAAAATAGCATTCAAATAATCAGTGAACAAAATAGTATATAATAAATAATGATTTTTATTGAGTACTAAATCTATTCAGTGGAAAATCTTTTTGTCTTTCCTTACCTTTAAGAAAACTGACAGTCAGTGTAAATAATTGTTTACTTATATATCATTAGAAAATAAACCAATACAAAAGTGTTAGGATAATCATTTTGTACACCATGTGAAAATGTGTCTCTGTCCTTTCTCATATACCAAAGTCACCTTCTGATTGGTTTAATAAACATCTGTATGTCGAATAGTTCTGTAGGAGAGGAAGGAGAACTTCTAGGGAGAGAACTCTGCGAAGAATCTGAAGTGTTGGAGATTCACCAGCCAGATGCAGAGGAACTTGGACATAAAGTATTGAGGAGAGGTAATGAGCCATGTGACAGAACATAGGTGGGCTTATTTTAGCTTTAAGAGCTAGTTGGGAACAAGCCTAAGTTAATACCAAGCTTTCATAATAAAAAAGTATCCGTGTCATTATTTGGGAGTTGACAATGCAAAGAAAGATCCGTTATAATCGGTGTCAACATGGAATACTTATATCCAAGCAGAGGGCCTGACAATGCTCTGCAAACCAATGTACACAGAGCTGGACCCAGCTTCCAAGATATTGTATTCTCTTAGGCATGTCTTATGGTCATGGAGAACAGAGGTGCAGCTCATTCAAAGACGGTGCTGTGCAGCTGAGCCATTGGGTGGGCCCTGAGAGCAAAAAACTCACAACTTCATGGGAGACAAAGTAAACACCCGCCAAAGTGCAGGCAAGCCCGGCAACTTCTCAGAACTGGGGTGGGTAGGTACAGCTATTGATCAATGACAACATATGTGATGCTCAGCTCTTACAGAAGGGCTACTGGATGCAGCCCAGAAACAGTGGGGTAGCCTGCTGGTCCCAACTGGCAGGGGGAGCCAGCTGCCAGCGCCATGTGCTGAGAAGAGCTCCAGAAAGAGCCTGCATATGCATAAAAGGTCAAAAGGAACGTTTTCCTCGAGCCATGGTGTATAGACACTGAAGACTCTCTTTTAGGCTATTCAGTGCATTCTGTGTGTGACCACCCCTTTAAGGTTTGGCTCACTTGGTCAGAGAATTGTTGCACTCAGAAATCCAGGTCCTGGCTGAGAAAACTTCTCTCTGAACAGGTACAGAATTTTGAAAATGTCCTTAGGTGATAAAGAAAAGAAATGGAATGTATATAGACAGTCATAGAACGCAGTAAATAGTTTGAAAACAATAAAGTGAAATCCTTAAAGTAATATAACAGAATAAGACATGAAAGGATGGGAAATATCATATCTTAACAGGTTATTTGGACCAGAAACAAAAAATGCAAAGATAAATGACTTAAGTTAGATTGGCTTAATACTGATTATTATTACTATTTTTCTGGTGTTTTATATTTTATTTTTAGTAGTCATAGTGGCTTTTGTTCTATCTTCTCAAGGAAAAAATGCTTTAGAAACACAGGAAAAATATTAAAGTTAGATTGATAAAAGACAAGCATTAGAAAAAAATTTACAAACATAAATAAAAATGAGAACAAAACTAAGACAGCAACAAAGAGACAAAGCCAAGTGCTACCATATAATGAAATAAAAGTTCAGCCAATAGTTGTTAGAAAAATAAACCTTAGTTACCTAGTTACTATATGGTGACTACCAGCAGATGGTAGGTACCAACAAAGTTGTAAAAAAATTGGATGGTTCCAATAGAAATTCAAGATTTGAGAAAAATTAATATAGCAGTAAATTCATACGATAAGCATTCACTATTTTTAAGAAGATATTGAATTCTTAGGCAACTCAAAAGAGAATAATTTCCAAGACTGTAATGATATGAGAAAAGCAATATTAGAATCTCTGCTCAAATAAAGGGAAAAATGAAATGATAATTTTAATCTTATCAATTATTGCTTGATTTCTTCTCCAGTTGCCATCCTTGTCTCTAGTCTGCTCATTATCAGAGCTATTTTCAGGATGAACTTTGCTGAGAATAGACATAAGGTTTTCTCCACCTTGGGTCCCACCTGACAGCAGTTACCCTGTGTTCTATGGGTCTTTGATATTTATGTACATGTAGCATAAGTCCATACAGTCCTTCAACACTGAAAAAGTGACTATCGTTTTTTTATACACTAATCATCCTTGTGTTGAATCCCTTAATCTAGAGCTTGAGAGCAAAGATGTAAAACATGCCCTTAAAAAGACAGTGAAATCAATACAAAATATCTTCAAAATAACCAAATGTTGAAGTATTTCACCACAAATAAATTTAAATAACTTTATAGTTTCATAGAAGAAAACAGTGAAGTTCAAGGCTTCTCTAAAGAGAGACATTATAAACAGGGTAATTGAAGAAATGAAGTAACACCTTTTAAGTTGTTAAATGGTAACAATGTGCTTGCTGTGTGTGAATGAAGACAGAAGAAGTTGTATGAGATGATTTAAACTACTTTTGTTAATTGAACTTTACAATAATTTTGTCTACTGTCCATGTGTATCTATCTATTAATTGTATAAATATGCATTGTAAATATTTATTATTTAAATACATTTGGTATCCATCTACATTTCTACACTGTGTATTAAATTGTTTTGATCCAAGAGGCAGTGATGGCACATGCCTTTATTCCCAGCACACAAGCGACAGAAGAATGTAGATCTCTGTGAGATTTAGACCAGTCTAGTATACAAAGCTATACAGAGAAACTCTGTCTCAAAAAACGAAAAAAAATTTTGATCATCTTGTTAGAAAAGTGAAGTTCATCACTTTGATATTTAGATTCCAGTTATATTAGCACACACAGAGGCCTTTCCACAGAGAAACTTACATAATGATTTCACATCGTGTTTCTTTTACACTACACCCTATATTATTGCAGTAACATTAATTAATGTCATATATTAATGATTAAATAGTTCATAAATTATATGTACCATCTAATATCATTTAACTCAGTGTGTGTGTGTGTGTGTGTGTGTGTGTTTATGTTAGTCGTCTTGAATTTTCTATGACAGCTTCCACAACCTTTGTCTTTTTACTAGATTATTCATAATTCCTTATTTTTCATTTCTTTTTATTTTATGATTTAAATTTCTCTTTCTAAATGGAAAGCCTGTTCTTTATAAGATCTGTAATGAAATTCCATCCTTATAAATATTTGGTTTGTGGAGTCAAGAGCCTGTGCTAAATAGTCTGAGGTCAATTTATGCTACATCAAATGTCTTAAAGAAAATAAAACCTAGAATCATTTATAAAGAAATAGCTTAAGTTTTATCTGAAAATCATGTTATGGTTTTGACATCAAATCTAAGCTAATATAATATTAGATAAGTGGAACAATACATACCATTCAAAACATTAAATGTGTTTGCTGCAAAGAAAATTATCACCAGTGTGATAATTTAAGCTATAAAAATATAGTGCTAATAACCATTTAAACAAATAAACTTTGACATTCCTGGCACAAGAGAATGAGGGGTTTTGGAAATAATATCTTAGGGTCTACTGACCAAATATATAATGCAATATTCAAATAACAGCAAGTGATTAGCTATTGCAACTAGATAAAATATTCAGTTTTAAAAACATGGCAATTCATTTAAACACAAAGACAACTCCAAACATATTAAAAGCAAATAAATGTCACAAATAATCTTGACGGTAGGATCTAAAGTGTTTTAAATAACACTTAAAATGTTTTTCTCTCAGTGAACAGAATCAAAGAGACTTCACTCCAGAAGTATTGTTGTGTGTTTATTTGGTTGTGTTCATTTCTCATCATTTAGCACATTTTCATTTTGCTAATTTCTGACCAGAAAATAAATTAGACACAATCCCTATGGGGCATTTCTTGTATGTTTTACCACTGATGGTTAAGTGCATATAAACAAGGTGATTAGGGGCAATCACAGTGTACTCAAACCTGCATGTGTTGTTTCATGGGTAAGAGTGAACTGATGAATATAGCAGAGACAGGGGTGGAGGAGTTGGAGTCAAAGTTTCAAGATTAACTTAATATTTATTTTGTGTTGAACATTTATATAATAAATATCTTAGTTCTTGACTGTAGTATGCAAGGCTCACACATTTATCATATTCTGATGTATTCAGTGTACTGCCTGGCATTCAGACAAAGAACAATTATCTACAAACATAATTAACTGAATTCAGAATAATAGCAGTGTTCTTAAAAACTCTAATTTTCCTGATTAATAAATACACTTCAAAGTAAGGGTATTCATGAATGTATATAGAATATTAAAATATTCTATATATTTGATATATCAAACTAGTTAATTATGTATTGATACAAAGAATACCTTTAATAAACCTTTAAAATCTGCATCCAACAGAGTAAGGATATTCCCTTATGGAGCACACCTTTGGGGAGTAATCACTCATGGTTATACAACAAAAATAAATATACATCAGTAGTTGTTTCAGTAGGATTGGAACTTTCTCAAAACTGCTCTATGTATGCTTTAATTTTTATCTGGCTTTATTTCTTCTAGTTAGCTCTTTTGCATGCAATCAAAGCCAGTTTTTTTTTTTTTTTTTTTTTTTTTACATGAGCAGAACAGCCCTATTGTGGCTACGAAATACTAGTTAGCTATAATCACATACAGCTCTTGATGCTTACAGTTCCTTCATACCAACAACTGTCTTCCAGGACAATGCCAGAACCTTGCTAGCAAGGGCTAACATGATATAGATGTTACATTTAATGTTGAGTACTTTGGAATCTTTTATTCTCTGCACACTTAGTATTCGTGGGTCTCTATTAATCACCATTTACTGCAAAATGTATTCCTGTGATGGGTGTTGTGTGATCCCTATATCTAAATGTGAAAGTCTTCAATGGTCCTTTTAGAACAACTTCCACTTAAGAGAATAATTTTTGTAGCTTCTCAGAAAGGACCTGTAGCCTCACTGGCTCATGTTTCTGGCTCCTTAAATGGTGAAAGGTAAGATTTCTATCTTGTAATAATTCCATCCATCTACTATAAGGGTTCCAGAGAGCCAAGCAGTTCTCGACTAGCAAAATCAGCCATTAACAGATGAATCATCTTTGGTAATGTCTCTGTCTTGAGGGAAATGTAGTTTTCTTCCCAAAATAGGTATATAAAATTACTAGAGAGAAATATGATTCTTAATAGTAGGTTTAGGATAATGACACACATCTAAATTTTGTGCTAGATCACATTAAATTATTGAGATTAGTTTATAAAATAAGATTCTTAATGGAAAATTGATATTCTGCTTATTCTTTTAGTTATTATCATTGTAAATCAAAGCAATAAAAAAGAGAAAGTAAATGGCTTCTAGAATTTCTAGACAATTTATCTGTTTTATTGTTATATTGTTATAAAAGTATCACTACAAATATAGAGGAAAATAACAGGCAATATATTAGAAGTCACATGATTTTACTTGTTCAAGCAAAACTAGAAGTATAACTAAATCACCTTTAAACAAGATGTTGAAAAATTATTTTATTGTTCTTTATTAAGAAACACACCAGTATCTGAATAAAGAGCAAGGTGTTTTTTCTTGCTACTGTGTATCATTTATTTCCTTTCTATTCAGATAATATTGAGAGATGAAATTTTCAAATTTTATAGCTGCTGAATTCTTGTTGGTTTTACTATGATCTATACATAGAAGGTGCTCAGATGTACATTCACTGAGTACAGATATGGTGCACTGTGCCCTGTATTATAGTGGGAAGAAGATTTGTGTTAAAAGAAGAGGCAGGGTTTCTGTCATAGCCAAGAATCATTGCATATGCAGCCTTCAACATTTTGGTTTTCATTGTGGTGTTTGTGAACCACATCAAAACAAATACAATAAGAAATGGTAACATTTGTTATAAACCTTTAAAATATATGTTATATTTAAAATGTGTTAACTATTCAACAAAAGTGTATTTTGTCAGCACATAATATTGTGTCATATTTTCCTAGAAGAGTTCTGAGCTATAATAGATATCTAATCTGTTATATAAAGTTATAATACAAATTCTCTTAAGTGAAATTTTAAATTATATGACGAAGAGAATTTATAGCAAAACTTTGATAAATTAAAAATATACACAACACACATTTATAATCTTAAACATGATCAGTGATAAATGTTATTATTTTGTCGTAAAGACTGATACAGTGTAGCATGTTTCTAATGTATTTCATAACCATCGTATCATTTGTTCATTTTTTTTTTAGTTCTAACCAAAAATAAAATTCCCCTTTCTGTAGGGTACACACATCCACATAAAAGGAAATGTTTGTCAGGGAAGTTGTTATATTCAGTAACTATTTAAAGTCTCTGTGATCATCATATTTGTACACTGTGATGAGAGAGCATAGACTCCCTGAAACATTTTGTCTCCCTTCATCTTATTAATAAACAGTGCAGAGTCCTCTTATTTTTATTTATGCTGAGACAGTATTTTATTCATCCTAATTTATTTTTCCAGATCCAGATGCAAGTGATTGCACAGTATACTGCACACTGTTTTACTTCTTCACATAAAGACAATTACAATGTTTAAAGTACATTAACTAAATGCTATGGTGACTCAACCTGTGTTATCTATTATGTGTTAGGATTCTACATACCTATAATGTAATTGTAATCTTCTAAGTTTTGAAAACTCTCAGTACAAGTCTACTATATTTGACATAAATTGCATATAGTACAAAGATATAATCTTTAACTGTCTAAATGTAACACTAATTGTATCCAAAATAAAAAAAAAATAAGAATTTTTACCCAAGTATGTGGAACTCCACAATCTATAATTTTTAAACATTGATTTGGCCTTTCACATCTATCTCCCATGATTTATCAGCTTTTTAATTTTAAGATTTTGAGGTATAGATGTTGACATATTTGACAAAAGAAACAATAGCTGTCATAGTTTCATTATAATGATGAGATGGAAGTCATAGCTTATGTTACTTTTGGCAAAGGAAATTAGTGAAGTAATGAACTTGTCTATCTATATCTTTTTTTGTACAGATAGACTCATATTCAAGAGTTTTATTAGAAATATGTTATTTATATAAGTTTACAAAATAAAAACATCACATACTGATGACGCTCGTGCCTCCACTCCCAAGACGTTTTCTGATGAGCTGGAATGCAGACCCACAACTTCACAACAGTGACTGAGTTTATTCTGATGGGGATCACTGACCGCCCTGAGCTACAGGCACCCTTGTTTGGACTGTTCCTCATCATTTATCTGATCTCACTGGCTGGCAACTTTGGCATGATCATCCTTACCATGGTGGATCCCAGGTTGCAAAAACCCATGTACTTCTTTCTCAGACAACTTGCTACTACAGATCTTGGTTATTCAACAGCTGTGGGACCCAAAATGTTAAGAAATTTTCTTGTAGATAAAAATACTATCTCATTCTATTTTTGTGCTATCCAGTTAACTTTCTTTAATATGTTTATTGTTAGTGAATTTTTTATTCTCTCTGCAATGTCTTATGACCGTTATGTTGCCATTTGTAAACCACTCCAGTATACAGTCATTATGTCACAAAAAGTATGTTGGATATTAGTCACTATTCCTTATCTCTATGGCATAACTGTCGCACTTCTACTTACCATAAAAATATTCACTGTATCCTTCTGTGGCCATAATGTTATCAGACATTTCTACTGTGATGGTCTTCCTTTGTTATTTTTGGCCTGCTCAAATACACATGAAATTGAGGTGATAGTTTTAATCTTATCAGCTTTTAATTTGGTTTCTTCTCTTCTGATAGTCATTTTGTCTTATCTATTCATCCTTATAGCTATTCTTAGGATGAACTCAGCGGAAGGCAAAAGGAAGGCTTTCTCTACATGTGGGTCCCACCTAACAGTGGTCATTGTCTTCTACGGTACTTTGATATTTATGTATTTGCAGCCTATGTCCATTCACTCTTTTGATGCTGATAAAGTAACTTCCATCTTTTACACCCAGGTTATCCCTATGTTGAATCCCTTGATTTACAGCTTGAGGAACAAAGATGTAAAAGATGCCCTTAAAAATTCAGTGGAAAAGCTACTCAACATTGTCTTGTAGATTTCTATATTGTTAAAAGGTATCCAAATAATTCAAAGTTAGTTAATTAAGTATCAATAATGGGAAAAGCATAAGATAGTCTCTCTCTCTCTCTCTCTATATATATATATATATATATATATATATATATATATATGTATATATATTACATATCTATTAAAATACATAAATGTAGCATCACAGAACCATTGCTTTAGAATGAAAGAACAACAGAAGACCTATCTGGCTTAAAGTCTGTGTTTGAGTGAGAAGAATAAGACATGTCAGGAGAATTTAAATGAATATTGTATTTTTGGATATTACAATAAATCATTCAATGTTAATGCGTCTTTGTTTTACTGTCCACAAATACCTTTGTTATATTTTAGTAGTTTACCCTTTTGTAAGTTCATATAAAATCAGTTTATCAAGAGGTGAAATGTATTGATTAGATATTAAGGTCTCATTCATTTAAATGCATTAATTTATTCATATCTACTGAATGCAATGCTCTGATCTCTTGTTGCATTATTTTCATGTAAGAAACCAATAGTTCTTACTAGCTCAATATATTTATTAATTATAAAATAATTAGTTCCAATCCACCATTTATTTTGTTCAATTCACAGCATATGGTTACATAAGTAGATGAACTGGTTGTGATATATGAATAGAGTTCTCTATGAAAGCATCTATTCCATTACTTTTCTCCTATTACTGGTTTAATCATAATTCCTTACTAAGAGGAGAGTAAAAGGTATCAGTACCCCTGAAATTGGAGTTACAGGTGTTTATAACCTACATGTACTGAGAATTAGGAATCACTTTAGATCCTTGGCAAGAGCAACACCATGTACCTTTAATAGCTTAGCTATGTTTCTAAGCACATTAAGTATTTTAAGTAGTGGGTCAAGAATGGTCTCTAAGTGAAGGGCAAAAACTCAGGCCTTTTCCCATAGTCTTTGATTTGTTACTGGAAGGGAACTGATTACATTGATAGTTTTTGATTAGAAGATAAATGAGGTATAATTCATCTGGAATATCTCCCTTGACTTTTAATCACTGATAGTGTAGGCACTTCTCTTTTGTTAATGATAAACTTTTAATCCTTATGAAATTAGATAAAGTACATGAACACGCATATGCTCATCAAAGAGACACTTTATTTAGGATGATGTGTATACTTTGATAATGATCTGTAATTTTGATGTAAAAATATTATACAAATAATATTAAAGCTATGATATATTATTACAATTATACTAATATAATTTTAGTGTTATTAATATAATATTGTGCTATAATAACATATAACAGGTACTATATAGAACACAAGTATTATTCTATAATGACAAAGTAATAATATTATAGTCTTTGAATTGATAATAGTTTACATGCTGGTTACTTCAAAGAGATAGGGACAGGAAGCAGTAAGCAAACATTTCCATTCAGCTGATAACATAAGTAAAAAAAGAAAGATTAAGGGAGTATCCCTCCATGGGAAAAGTGCTTCCAAAGACCTTTCATGCACTAGAGATACATCCTGGTTCCCACTGTGAGAAATCACTAGACTGCTCAGGCCTTCTAACTGAGACCCATGTTCCTGGGGTCTGAGTCAGTCCAATGCTGGTTTCTCAGCTGTCAGTCTGTGGGTCCATTAGCTTCCCCTTGTTCAGGTCAGCAATCTCTGTGGGTTTCTGTAGCCTGGTCTTGTCCTCTCTCTCTCTGTAGTTTGATTCCAGTTCGGCTCAGGAGCGAGGGCCTAATCCAAATGACTGGACAGATTTTGTTGATCCCTCCTGAAAGGCAGGTGTGGAGTGTGTGTGGGGGTGGGGGTGGAATGGAATGAGAGAGTGGTAAGGGGTAATGGAAGGGAGGCAGGGAGGGAGAGAGAGGAAACTGGGATTGATATGTAAAATAAGAAAAATAAATAAATAAATGAGATTAAATTATTTTAAAACATTATATTTTACTGAAGAAGATAAGTTTTAGATAAACGAATGAATATTTTATGAGTTCAAAAGTAACCACTTTTAAAACAACTATGCATTTTTAGTATGAGATATTAAATTGAATGGCATAATGTTTTATAAAATGTTAGATTATATTGATGCATACATATGTTTCTAGCTACTTATGACACTAACCTCCTTGTGCTTACCTTCAAAACAGTGAATCAGAAAGAATGCAAAGTGCACATTAATTTTGGGGAAAGCCTACAAGTTATTAGGGTTCAATTTAAGATAGCTATGCCTTTAAAAGTTGTACAAATAATGTGTTAAATAGTATGCAAGTTGAAGGAATTCTCATGCCATGAACAATCTTAGCGGTAATTTATATTGAAATATTATTCAACCACCACCTCTCTATAGATCAAACTCTGCTTTTGAATTTTTTGAGACAATTTTATTACAATGTTTCTCTCTTCTTTTTAGTTTCTCCAAACACCTTCATATACCCCTCTCTTCATACCATCAAATTCATGGCCTTCTTTTCACTATTTCTTAAGACATGCATCTATACATAAAGACATACATATGTATTCCTAAATATAACTTTCTCGGCCCAGGTAATGTTACTTGTATGCAAGTTTACAGAGCTGACAGTTTGGCAGTGAACACTCAATGATTGCACTCTTCCCAGAGGAAGTCACCTCTGATTTAATTTCCCCAGCTTCCCTCTGTTGTCTATGTGTAGGTTTTTTTTTTTTTTTTTTTTGATATAGACCTAGTATGATTATCTCCATCTCGTTTGGTTCTATGCAATGGAAACTCCCAGGAACTCTACAAGGGTAACCCTACCTAAGATTTGTAGCAATCAAGGATCTGTAGCCTGAACTGGCCATCTCCTCCAACTAGGCAAGAATTCCTGTAGAGAAATTGCAACACCAACTTATCTGTAACACCTTCAGCCTACAATTTGTCCTGCCTAAAGATGTATTTGGATAGTTAGCACAACAGCTGAGAGATTGGTTAACCAAAGACAGGTCCAAACAAAGACCCATGCCACAAGAGGAAGTCCACCACTGACAATGCCTGGAACTCCAGATTGCAGAGGCTGAACAGCCCAGACACCGAGGATAGAACCAAAGACTACTGGCTAAAAAAAAAAAAAAAAAAAAAAGTCAGTATAATTATGCCTAATGATACTCTGCTATATTCCTAGATTGGTTGCCTAGCCCAATTGTCATCACAGCAACTGAAGAAACAGATGCAGATACCCTAGCTGGACATTAGATGGAGCTCCAGGAACTCTGTAGAAGAGAGGAAGGAAGGAAAAAACACATAATCAAAAAACCTAGACTCATAGTGGGCAACAGAGACAACCAAAAAACCAGGGAGTCTGGAGGCTTTCCTGTATCCTGCCTGGTCCTGCAGTTACTTATAAAATAATCATTTAGAGGCTTTCTATTAATTATAATTGTATTGCCAATGGCTAGGCTTATTACTAGCTAGCTCTTACATATATATTAATCAATTTTATTAATCTCTTTTATTAATAATTTAAAAAATTTACATGTCGATCCCAGTTTCCTCTCCATTCCTCTCTCCCTCCCTTCTTCCCTCCCTCCCTCCCTCCCTCCCTCCCTCCCTCCCTCCCTCCTTCCCACCCTTCCTCCTTCTTACCATTTTCCCCCAGTGACATGCACCCTGGCCTAATAAACTCTATCAGGGAACTCCTACAGCTGATAAACACCTTCAGAACAATTTTTATCAATCTTAATATTGCCATATGGCCTGTGTCTTACCCAAAATGCTCTGACATCTTATTCATCTGGTGGTGGCATCTGTCTCTACTTCACCTTATTTCTTCCTGTATTAGTTTGACTTTCCCACTTAGCTATATTATGCTCTGCCATAGGGCAAAGAAGCTTTATTCATCATTGAACTTCTTATGTGACTCCTAACAGTGGGAGCAGAATACATAACTATTTTTCTTGCTTTGGGAAACCTATTACTCATATTGTGATATCTTGTTCAGCCTTAATACTAGAGAAGGTGCCTAATCTTAAGGTTGATGTCTATAGGTGGCCTGCCCTTTTCTGAATAGAAATGGAGATGATGTGGATGGGAGGGCGGGGAAGAAATGGGAGAAAAAAACTTCTTTGGGAATGTAAAAATATTAAAATACAGGAATTTTATTATAGATCAAAATACAGTATCTATTGACTTTGTGCTCCACAGTTAGCAATGTATTGTCTTCTCATTGTGAGCTTTGTGTTCTGTTTTCAAAGTCCTATGACAAATGATAAGCCTCTGCTGTTATGAACATCATAGCAGAAAGGGTATGTTGGTTACTGATGTCAACCCTTATCTTTGCTGCACAGATGTAGATGTTTTCACTGAAGTTAAGATTTTCACTTTGTCTTTCTATGGGTACAGTGTTTTTGGTCATTTCAACTATGTCAGACTTTCATGTATATCTTTGGTCTGTTCAAATACACTCAAAACTGAAATAAAAATGTTGACCTCTTCAGCTTTTAATTTGATTTCCTCAATCTATTTCATGCAGTGCATTGGTGTCTTTTCATATTTATTGATGCATAACTAGGATTCATTCAGTGTTGTATTCTCCACATTTATCCCTGTTTTTATCCCTTGCTTTTGTTAACCTTGAATTACATCCTGTTGTCTTATGTAAGTTGAATAATACTTTATTGTTTTGTTTACAAGATTTTACTTGTTCATTCATACATGATTCAATATTTCACATAATTTATATCTTTACCATTGTGTATTATGTCATTAAAAGCAAGAATGCCTATATGTACCTTGGAGAGCCCAGCCTCAATTTTTTTGATAAGTATGTTAGTGGGATGCTGGCTTCAACAACAAATAACTAAATCATAGTTGCATACATTGATCCTTACACAGAATGGTGAGATCTGGGGGATACCACTCCCACTGTCTCAACAGAATGCATTTTCTATCATGGTTACTACTGTAAATAATTTTATTTCTGGTTTTTAACATAAAATTCTGACACATACACATTTTTACAAAAGTAGTAATTATTCCCTCACTCTGGTGCACTGGAAGAATTCAGACAAATATTGGGGTGTAGAAGTTTATTTCATTGTGTTCTATGTCACATTGATGTACTGGGTGAGTCGGGATATAGGCGATGCAAGCTACATCCTCCCCAATCACGTAGATGTGCCAGGTGGGATTGCTGTTCTTGGACAGGACCACTCACAATTTTCAAAGTAAAACTTATGGAAATCTATTCCTTTCACGAGGTTACCAAGGGCTTCTGGCTCAAAGGAGTGAGGCCCAGATCACAAAATCTTCCTGTAGGCCTCAAAGTCGCCATTGTTGATGGCTTCGAACAGTTATTCTGTGATCTTAATGATCTGTTTTTGCACCTTGAGGTCGTCATCTTCTGTAGTGATATTGCAGCTCTGTGGAGCCCTTGATCACATCTGTAGCATTGTGCACCACAGTGGTTTGTGGTTCCTTGACACCACCATCTGACTTCTTGTTCAATAGGCTTTTGGCAGCTGAAAAGTTCCTGGAGACATGCATGGTTGTGAGGATGGCGCCCTTCAGTTCTCGCCAAGCATTGAATTTGCGCAAGCACTCCACTGTCTCTTGATGATGCATCATGGATGCTACTGTGTATCATTGATAGACCCGTGGGTGCTTGAGAGCCTGGTCAGCTGTGATACAGGGTGCTTGAGAGCCTGGTCAGCTGTGATACGCTTTGCTGGTTTATAGTCAGCATTTGATTGATCAAGTTCTTAGCTTCAGGAGTCACTGTGTCCCTTTCTGGTGATGGGAAACAGTAGGCTCCAGCTTTGATCTGCTGATATAGCTTGTGCTGATCCTCACCCCAGAAGGGTGGGTAGCCCACCAGGAGGGTATACAAGATGACCCAGCAGGCCCAGACATCTACAGGTTTTCCATAGGGCTCTTTCCTCAAGACCTCTGGGGACAAGTAGCCTGGGTTGCGAGCCAAACTAAACCATGCCTGCTGCTCTCCCTGCACTTCGGTGGCGAGGCCAAAATCAGCTAACTTGACCGCAGCACCCTTGCATTTACTCACCAGCAGCAAGTTCTCAGGTTTCAGGTCTCGGTGGAATATGTCATGCTGGTGGACGTGGTTAACCCTCCCCAGAATCTGATGTATACAGTGGCTGGCATGAGCTTCATTGTAGTATTCTCTGGCCATGATGTCTTCAAACAACTCCCCTCGGGTAACAAGGCCAAACATGAGGTAGTGAAGCCCTTCTTCAGAAATACTGTCATGGAGGCGCTCATTGTTTGGATGTTTCAGAAGTCGGCATATCCAGGCCTCTCGTTCTAGTTTCTGATGATCTCGGGCTGATAACTTCTTGGTATTGATAATTTTTTTTCTGAATATTCCTGTGTAGATGTTTTTTTCACATACCCTCGAACCACTGAGACAGCACCCTTATGAAAGTGGGAGTAGTAGGTCTTTTAATGGGTTCCAAAACTTTGATAGTCAAGGATAGTTGACTAGATTGCAAGTAG
Organism: Cricetiscus sungorus; assembly: GCA_030556225.1. Lineage (NCBI taxonomy): Eukaryota > Metazoa > Chordata > Mammalia > Rodentia > Cricetidae > Cricetiscus > Cricetiscus sungorus. Next base: position 26,283,736 of record JANBXA010000372.1, on the reverse strand, counting down.
GCAAAAATGTCCTCCAGCTCTAGATACGTTGATGAAATTTCCAATGAGGCTGAGTATCTGTATTCTAAAGTAACTAGCCACAGGAATTACAGGCTCATAAGGAAAACTCTTCAGGTGGGTTAGTGTGTTTAGTTACTGGTTGAAATCCATGTTCATCATCTTTGTGACTAAAGCCAGAAAGCATACTGGTGGATCATGCACTTCTTCTTCAAATTTTCAAAAATCCATACAGAGAGCTCTTGATTTCTATATGCCAAAAAACATATTTTTTTTTTACATCTCACCTTATTTTTCCAAAGGAATATTTGCATACACTGTGTAGTGTTTAAGAGGATGTCAAAGATACTCTCAATTACATGCTCTTTGGTATCTTCATATCAAGGCAAAAATGAGTATGATGTGTAACACTATCTTTGTTCGTATAATAGACAAATATGAGTTATGATAACAACTGCATATGTTCAGTGTTTACCCGTTGATACTCTTCAGATCTGCACACAAAACTAGAATTATGGTCTTTAAATTTATTTTTATTTATTTTTTTTGTTTAATTTTTTGTTTTTCAAAGGTGTCATGATAGAGTCCTGACAATCCTGAAACTCAGTTCTAGGCCAGGCTGACCTTGAACTTACAGAGATCTACCTGGGTCTGCCTCCCGAATACTCACGAACATCAAGTTCTGCAATGTAAACTTATTAAAGATTTTCATACACACATTTATATATATATATATATATATATATATATGTGTGTGTGTGTGTGTGTGTGTGTGTAGATGAATATATATATATATATATATATTTATATATACATGTTCATATATATATATATGTACATATATTTATACATGTTCATATGTCTATACCAATTTTCTCAGGTCTTGAGGGTATTATGGTTAACCTTAGATTGCATGATTCCTGGGCTAGATATTTGATGTAAAAGGATGTCTTTTGGATTAACTATTCTCTAATATTGAATTAAAGGGTGGGTCTCATCACAGTTGGGAAATATGTATCTTGACAAAGATATATTCACTCTCTGATTAAAAATTTCTTAGTAGACTATCAAAGATTCATATATATTGCAGTGTAATAAGGATCAGGATAAAAAAAATAAGCCAAATAGATTTTTTTTCGGGGAGAAATAACTCACAAAATAGACAGATGAACACCAGCAGGTTGCACCAGATGCTCTCCTCTCCTCATCCCATCAGCAAGAGAGCATTCCCTGGCTCCTCCTCAGACCATGGGTCACTTCCAGCCCTGGCTCCACCCACAATGGGTGGGGTCAGTGCCACAGATACAGACAAAATGAATATCTCACTACAATTCCCCTTTTATTCTGAAGAAAAGATTTAGGCTTGATACAAAACTATATACAAAACAGTGAATAACAAGTGTGCTCTAAGAAAAAGAAAATCGAGAACAAAACAACCTACATATCTAGTCCTAGGGTGAAGGCATAACAGAGTTTACAATAGAGTTGTCCTAAGCTGGAAAACTTAAGTCTAATACCTAATATATCTAACTAGGAAGTGAGAATAATAGTTGTGATAGTTTAATCTACAACCTCATCAAGGCCTGAGAAGGAAAATAACAATACTAGGGTAGACAGGAAGTGCAGATGGGCAACTTCCAAAAGCTGCAGCGAGGACAGAAACAGCAAGCTACCTGGACAGTCACCCAAGGTCACACAGCAACGTTGGTACAGCCAGATTTGGCTAAGGCCAGGAGTACTTGACAGACCACAACAGCAGGGAAGTAGAAGGGCTGTCTTACCCTGACTTGGCATGGTTCAGCAGTCTTCTATGTTTGTCTCCTGCAAGCACATAGGACCACATGTCCAAATCAGTGGTCAAGGACGGGACAGTTCCTTGCCCAAGAGGCCATTAGCCAAAGTGAGGATGGACTCCAGAAGGAGTAAAAACAGTGTCCAACATATTCTCAGGAAATGCACGGTGCTGTCAGGAGCAATAGTGTCACATTTCAACAGAGTACTAATATTAAAACAATTAAATGCCATGTTCTGCGGGTCTATGAAGTAAATAAAGATTAAACATCTATGTCTGACCAATCTCATAGGTAAAGGAAACATGGGTGAAGATAATCTGCAATACACAGGAACTTGGCTAAAAAACTGATTAAAAGTTCCTTGAGTAAAGCAGGGATAAATACCTAAACAATATAACTATGAACATATATATACACATGTAATTCCTAAAGCAGAGGTAGAGTAGAAATGTCTAGACCAGAAGTAGAACTATAAAGTACAACATAATAAAAATATCCTAAATTGTATCAATATACAAAATGTCTTGAACACAAGCAAAAGTATACATACATAGAATATGGCAAGAATAATGTGCATTAAACATAAATGGAAATATCTCACACAATATGACATAAACTTAAGTATACATAGGTTACCACAGATAAGAATATATAAAAATGTAAGCTGTAATACTAATATCTCACTCTTACTAAATAATTCACAAGAAAATAAGCTAATCTACCTATATCCATTCTAAACCATACCTTTCCCAACCATACCCTATTCCTGTCTAAAAGAGATAATTGTGTCTATGTATCACCTTCCATACCCAACCCCAAGTAACTAAAACCAACCCTATGAAGATGAATATTATCCCTAAATCCCAAGAGTGGGGAAAGGAAGCTTTGTTATCTTAAGATTACTTTCTGCTGAAATGGAACAATGATTTCTCCATGGGATCCTATAGGAAGAAAATTTTAAGCAACCAACTTTCTCAACAGAACTGGCTATGACATATATAGGTAGTCATAGTGTGGCAGAAAATGCTTGACTGGAGTTCTATATGAGACTCTGGCCAGGGTGTAATAAGAAGGTGCACAATTACAGCTAGCTAGGCATGAGTTGTCTTGAGCAAAGCAGTCTCAATCTGGTTTTAGGGTGAAGTTTGTAGTCCAGATGCATCAGGTTGAGTCAAGTGGAAATGTCCAATTAGGGCCCCATCTTCTTTCCAGAGTGTTCAAAGATTGCTATTAGGAACTGTTATTATTCCTTGTGGAAAACTTAAATATCAATATCAAAGTAAAATTTTCAAGTTTTATGGTATGAATTAGGGAAAGGCAACAATAAGCATTAAAATGTATATGAGAAAATTAGGATTTCAGAGTATAAATTGCATATAAGCAAATGAGTCCCTAGATTTTGTTTTCTTCTGCCTTATACCAATTGGCTTCTTGATATAAGGCAGAAACTGTGAATTTAATCTTAACACCATGCTTGAATTTAGAGAAGGAAAGCCAATCCAACTCCAAAACCAGCATTGGTTTACATGAATTGGGACTACAGGAACACTAGACAGTAAAGAGAAATAGATTTCAGTATAGAAACAATTTACTAGACTTAAAAATATTTTTACCATAAATCAGATTCCTCTTCATTAAGTGATTCTGGAGAGCTGTCTTCTCTTCTGTATGTACCTACATGTATGTTTATTGTCTCTTGGCTTTTTGAAGATAGGTATTCTCTGTTTTCCTGTAAGGTCAAGAACAGAACCTTTGAGAGGTCTCTGCACATCTCATGGGACCTAATTTGTTGGATGACTTGTCATTTCTCTTCATTAAGATGTTTTTCTTGTTTAACTTGGATCTTGATTAAATTGGATGGTATCCATAACTTTTCCTGTAGATACAAATATGAAACCCCTACCCAAACGTAACACATATCCTGGTTTCCATACTGATGTCAATACATCCTTGAAGTACACCGGCTGATTTAGTTCAGAAGTTTTTTTTGATTGTCCAGTGTCTTTCTGCAGCTGTTTTTCCTTTTTCATCAGCATTAAGAAAGTTTAATGTTAATAAAGCATTATGTAATCTGTGTTTGGGTGTCTTGGAGCATTTCCTTTAAAGTACGATTGGATGTCTCAATACTGCTTGTCCTGTAGGATTGTGTGGTATACTAGTTATGTGTTTTTATGTTATAATACTCAAGAAACTGTTTCAATTTGTTGGAAACATATGCCAGAGCATTGTCAGTTTTTATTTGTGCAGGTATGCCCATAATGACTATTACCTCTAAAAGGTGTCTGATAACAGAATCAGCCTTTTCAGAGCTCAGAGCGGTAGCCCATTGAAACCCTGAAAATGTATCTATAGTGTGATGTATGTATTTTAATTATCCAAATTCTGCAAAATGAAACACATCCATTTGCCATATTTCATTTCTATTTATACCTTTAGGGTTACTGCCTACTGGTAAAGGAGTTTGGTTATAGAATGAGCAGGTGGGACATTTCCTTACTATTTCCTTGGCTTGTAGCCAAGTGATAGAAAAATTCTTTTTCAAACTTTTACTGTTCACATGGTGTTTCTTATGAAACTCTGAGGCTTCTAGCACACTTCCTATCAATAACTGATCAATTTCATCATTGTCTTGTGATAGAGGACCTGGCAGACCCGTATGGGATCTGATGTTTGTTATAAATATAGGATGAATCCTCTTTCTGATAGTATCTTGTTACTGTATAAACAATGAAGTTTATCCTGTATCTTCGGGAATAAAATCTGCAGTCTCATTGTGTAAGACTACTTACTCTCTCTGCATATTGAGAGTCAGTAACTATATTGAGGGGTTCTGTAAAATCCATAAGTACCATGAGAATGGCATACAATTCTGCTTTTTGTCCAGAATTTTAAGGGCTTTGAACTACTTTGCTTATTTCTCCTGATTTATATCCTGCCTTACCAGATTTGTTTGCATCAGTGTAGAATGTAGGAACTCCTGAGATAGATGTTTGTCTTACAATGCATGGAAGGATCTAAATTGTTATCTTTATGAATTTGATTATTTCACTTTTGGAATAATTGTTGCTAATTATTCCCAAAAAATTACTGCATGCTCTCTGCCAATATTCATTATTTTCCATAAGAAGGAAATTTCCTCATTATTTAAAGGTACTATAATTTCTGCTGGGTCCCTTCCTGTTAGTAGACAAAGTCTTAATTTACCTTTATTTACCTTATAATTAAGACCTACAAAGTCTTAATTATAAAAATCAAGTGAGAGATCTTTTCTATGTATGTTATTAGTCCTGCATTTTAAAATTATCTGCCATAGGTATGGAACAATTGATCTCAAATATTATATTAGCTTAAATTGCAAAGGACGTTACAATTACCTTAGGTGTAATTCTGCTGTCCTGGAACTTTGATGATGTAGTTATAATTCTCAACACCTCCTGCCATAACCACCAAATTGTGTCTGGCAGCAGGAGATCCTTCAAATCTTGGTCCCTGTAGAATAGCTCTTAACAAACTATGACAAGCAAAATTTTGTTAAATGATTAAGTAAAAGGAGCCTGAGCTATTTCCGGGACCACAGGGCTAATAGGTGTTGCTGGTGCCTCTGGGCCATGGGAAATACACAAGCAGGGTGGGTGATGAGCAGTGCAAATGCAAAATGGGGAAATGGGCAAAAAATGAGAAGCAGTGAGTGCCTTCTCTGGGCCACTGTGGAGGTTAAGGGGTTGTAGTGCAGAGGCAAATATCCCACAAGTTGTGATGTGTCCACCTGGTAAGGCAAGGGACCCTGCCTGTTTGGGGATGGTGGAGGAAGGGAGCAGTAGCTTTTGCCACCTGGGCGAAAACCATGTGAAAAACTGGATTCCAATCCTGACACCAGATATTGCAGTTTAATAAGGATCTGGAAACAAATAAGCCGAATATATGTTTATTTGGGGAGAAATAACTCACAACACAGACAGATGAACACCAGCAAGTTGCACCAGATGGTCTCCTCTACCTACCTCTACAAGAGAGCATTCCCTGGCTCCTCCTCAGACCTAGTTTCATGGGTCACTTCCACCCCTGGCTGGACCCCAAAGGGTGTGGTCAGTGCCACAGAAGCAGACAAAGTGAATATTCCACTACACATATATGTGGTTTTTGTTTGTATCAAGTCATATATTTGTATATGCATGTGTATAATGTATGGTAAACTTTACTTTCTGGCCTTAAATGAAATATATAAACTTGAGTTGTCATTTATAATTTAGAGTTTGATTCACATACATTTCATTAAAAATTATTTAATACTTTTATACAAATAGCTGCAGGGATTTTCCAATTATGAAATAACTTTATAATGTTAGTTATTATAAAAACCTATCAAATTCAAATAGACAAGTGACTTGATTTGAGGTGACATTTTTAACAAATATAAATTTAAACATCACAATATTATATTTTCTTTGATGTTGAACTCCTTCCATATGTTCTTGTGGACATTCATTTCTTTCTATAACAAAGGTCTACAGACACTCCTAAAATATTAGTTTCTTTGTTGTGTCGTTTGGCCTCAAGTTACCCAAGCAAGAAACTGAGACTTTAAATATTATCAGGACCCATGGTAGAGAAATTTTGTAAACAAAGTATCATTTGTAAAATTATTTTTATGAATGAAAATGCCAAAGTAGGACTAGAATAAAAGGTTTTAGTATCTTAAAAGTATAATTTTTATGAAAAAAATAAGACTTAAAACTCCAAAACAACAATGTCACATTTAGCAATGTTTTGTTCTTTTGAAAGACTAGAAAAGGCTAGCATGTAGGACAGTTGGTAGAGGGATGGCCTAGCATGCACAAATCCCTGGGATCAGTCTCAAGCAACACATAAAAATGAGTGTGGTGGCAAACACTAGCAATCCCAGCCCTGAAGATGTGGGGGTCACGGCGGAGAGGCAGGAAGATCGAAGTAACCCAGGGTGTTTTTTAACTACTTGGGTATCTGTATGTATACCTATTTTCAAAAATACATTCAAGTGTTTTCTCTAAAGCTTTATTTTTAATCAAAATTAACAAAACGGCATCTGAAATCTATTGATTGTGCAATGGCCTCTACCCAGAACAGAATCCTTATGGAGAGCCACAACCTTATAGTGGTGACTGAATTTATCCTGATGGGCATCACTTACCATCCTGAGATGCAGGCACCATTGTTTGGACTGTTTCTTATCATCTATCTTATCACATTGGTTGGCAACTTGGGTATGATCATCCTCACTATGTTGACTTCCAGGCTACAAACACCTGTGTACGTTTTTGTCAGACAACTTTCTGTTACTGACCTTGGTTATTCAAAGGCTGTGGGACCCAAAATGTTAAGAAATTTTATTGTAGATCAAAATATAATATCCTTTCATTTTTGTGCTACCCAGCTGTCTTTCTTTAATATTGTCATTGTTGGTGAATCTTTTATTTTGTTTGCAATGTCCTTTGACCATTATGTAGCCATCTTTAAACCACTCCTCTACAATGTCATTATGTCTCAAAGAGTATTTTGGGTCCTGGTGGCAGTACCATATCGTCACAATGTGTTTCTTGCTTTCATAGTCACTATAAATATTTTCTCTTCATCCTTCCATGGCCATAATGTGACCAGTCATTCCTACTGTGATGGTCTGCTATTCACATCTCTGCTGTGCTCAAACAGAAAGGAAAGTGAAGTGATGATTTTTATCTTATCAATTATTGAATTGATTTCTTCTCCAGTTGCCACCCTTGCCTCATATCTGCTGATTCTCAGAGCTATTCTCAGAATGAACTCAGCTGAGGGCAGACACAAGGCTTTCTCCACCTGTAGGTCCCACGTGACAGTGGTCACTGTCTTCTATGGGACTTTGATATTTATGTATGTGCAGCCTAAATCTAGTCACTCATTCAACACTGACAAAGTGACTTCCATCTTTTATATCCTGGTCATTCCAATGTTGAATCCCCTGATCTACAGCTTGAAAACAATGATGAAAACATGCCCTTAGAAGGACGGAAAAAATACAAAATATTTTCTCCTAAAAGTTAGTTGTTGTAATTTATTGTTATATTTCACCAGAAATAAATTTAAATTATTTGTAAGTTTCAGAGAAGGAAATAGTAAAGCCAATGCTTCTCTAAAAAGGAGATATATTATGAACAAAAATAAATGAATAAATAAGGTAACACAATTGGATTCTTTTGAAGTGTATAAACCTACACAGTGTAACAATGTGTTTGCTGTAGGAGAATGAAGAGAGACAAGTGTCTCAGCTAATTTAAATTAAGTTTATAAATTGAACTTTACAATAAATTTTATGGTGTTCATGTATATCTGACTATTTGTGTTATCTGAATTGTTAATATTTATATTCATTAGGATTCATATATATTTTGTAAACTCTTAAAACATTTGATCAACATGTTAGATAAGTGAGGTTTGTCACTTACTTTCAGTCTAGGCCACCTGTCAGGAGATACCTACTGCACATTCTCTAGGCCAACTGTCGGGCCATGGAGACTTAGTTTTCCCACATAATATAGAATCAATATACATAGTATGTTACTGCTACAATTAAAACTTTTAAAACAAGTTACTTTTTAATAATTGACCAATTGTTTGAATAATGCTCTGCTTTGAAGGCTAAAAAATGGCACATATTTGAAACACTGAAAGCACAATTCATCATGGATTTGTTCATTTATATATTTAATTTTTATTTTATGGCTGTATGTTTATGTGAATATTTGTATCCAAAGAGGCCAGAAAAATTGAGATTCCCTGAAATTGGAGTTATAGGTTTTGCAAACCACATTTTATGAGAGCAACAGATCACTTCAGATCATTCACAGAAAAACTATGCAATTTTAGTAGCCTAGCCAACTATCTATGGAGTAAGCATTTCAAGTGGTGAACAAAAAACATTCTCATACCAAAAGCAAGAACCCAAGCCTTTCACATAGCTTTTACTTTGTTACTTGGCAGGGAATGGTTACATTGATACTTTTTAACTGGAAGATACATAGAGTATAATCCCTCTGGGATATCTCTCTTGGGCTTTTAACCAATAATTAGGAACTTCTCCTAAGTTAATAATAGACTATTAATTCTTAGGAAACTGAATGAACTACAAGAATGCACAATACACACAAAAGAGAAACCTTTTTTGAGATAACATATATATTATATTCATGATCTACAGTTTAATGTTATCATATAATAATTATAATATGTAAGTATTTCATAAAGCAATTATAATATTATATAATTATCATAACTGTATTATAACTATATTCTTTAGTATATGTAAGCCATAATTCAACACTATCATACTATAATAATAATATAATAAACATATATAGCCTTTAAATTTAGAGTTTACGTATATTACTTTATAGAGATAAAGACAAAGTAGCAATAAAGCAAATATTTCCACTCAGCTGATAACAAAAGTGGAAAACAAGAGACAAAATATTTAACAGAATTTTATGTCACGAAAGAAAAATGTTTTATATAAATGAATGAAAATTGTATCCAAAAGTATCCACTCTCCAAAAACTATGTATTTGTAGTATGTGATATTAAATTGGAAAATACAATGTTGTATAAAATATTTCTAACTCATTAGATTTCATTGATGAAGACATATATTTGTTGCTCCTTATGACACTGAATTTCAATGATACCTTCTAGTGCTTACCTCCAATGACAAGGTAAATCTAATAAGAGTACAATGTATAAATTTCTATTGTGGAAAGCCATTAAGTTATTAGAGTTCAATATAACATAGCTATGACTCAAAAAAACTTTGTGCAAATATTATATAAAATTGTATGCAAGTTTAAAAAATAATTTAGTGATATGAATCACACGCCGTAAACAAACTGTCACTAGCGTTTCTTATTGGGTAGCTCTGCCTTAAATATTAACCCATTTCTATGAATCTAAGTGTTTCCACGTGGTCTTATCTTACTGGAAAGAGGTTCCAGACCTCTTCTCTACATCTTGAATCTCCTCCACTACATCTCCCAGTCCCACCTATCTTGATTTCCTATTGGCCTACAGTGATTTATTCATTAACCAATTAGAGAAACATATTTACAGAATGACATCTCTTAACATCACTTTTCAGTACTATGGAACCACCACATACCTCTAGATCACTCTCTGCTTTTGAATTTTTTGAGATGATAATTTAAATACAACATTTCTTTCTTCCTTACACATTTTCAAAACCTGCTGTATAGCTCTGCCTTCTCACCTTCAAACTCCTCTTTTTTTCACTATTTCTTAAGGCATGCATATATGTATAAAGACATGTATTTCTCAATATAAACTCCTCAGCCCAGTTAATGTACTTAAGCTCTGCAAGTTTACAGAGCTGAGAGTTTGGCACTGAACAACCACCAATTCTGTTCTCCCTTGTGGAAGTCACATCTGCTTTCTCCAGCTTCCCTCTGTTATCTATAGTATGTAGCATATAGAGCTAGTGTGCTTTTATCCATCTAATTTGGCAGGATCGTTGTTGAGATCTTTGTTCACCTCATATTTGCTCAGTCACATTGAGTAGACTTTATAGGTATCACATCGGATATTATGCCCTATTTTATTAATTTTTTCATAAAATATACTTTGATCATGTTTTTCCCATATTGCAAGTCCTCCCACACCCCCTCCCTTCCCAACCAACTTTAGCTTCTTTCTCTCTCTCCCTATGCTGCTTCATTCTCTCCCTGCAAAAACAAAAACAAAAACAAACAAACAAAATAGAATCAAAACAAAACAAAAAATAAAATAACAACAGAACAAAACCACAAATCTGAAAATAGGACAAACAAGCAAGAAAAAAATTATAAGAAAATGCCAAACAGAACAAATTTTCCACAGCAAAGCTATTTGGTAACAATTCCCCATTCCCCCATGTAACTATAAATAAGTTTTCTACACCTTGTTGTTTTTTGTTCTTATGTTTTCTGTTCGTGTGTGTGTGTGTGTGTGTGTGTGTGTGTGTGTGTGTGCGTGCGTGTGTGTGTGTGTGTGTGTGAAAAATCCGTGGTAAAGATGACCTTAGTTTCTTGACTACTTTTAATTAGTATAATGTTTTCAAAACCCATACCTTGAACTATATATTCGCATTCCATTTCTGTACCTGATATGAGTGTATTTTATTTAAAGTGAAGGTAAAATGTTGAACAGTACCAAGTGTACAGATTGCTGATGACTGTTGGCAAAGACTTTCACTGCAGATGTTTACATCTGTATCTGTTCATATCTGATACATTATTCTGTTTATAACTTACTTTAGTTTGTCATCATTGTAACCTCTAAACAATACCACTCCATGTTCTGATGTGATTAAAGAAAATATTTCTCTCTGTTTCTTTTGTGATATGTTTATGTTTTGGGCAACTGGTATCAATAATTGTTCATTTACTTTAATGTGACTCATGCAATGCTTGCTTTTATATGTCTGTCTTTGCTCACTCACGATGTTCTCTGAAAACCTAGACACACAATCCAACTTCAAATTATTCACCTTTAAGATTTTCAATGTTCATTGGCATTTTATTTATTAATTGTAGAATGAAATTTTAAGTAGATTTTCAAATCATAGCTAGTACAACACAATAGTGAATGTGAGAGTACTAATATCTGCAGTATCCTAACACCCACACATACGTATAGATTACTATAAGTAGAATTTTTGTTTATAAAATGGATAGAATTATAAATAAACAATTAAATTCTTTGTTGAATTAACAGCTTTCCCTGGCAATTAGTTTATAACCTCTAGACATCTCATTAGACTCTCAAATTATTCAAGTATAATCATTGATTTGTTTAGAATATCCAGAGGGGGAAGAGTTTCTGTGGTTTCAAAGATGCATAAAATGACTTATAAAACCCCATTTTAAGAATCACATTGGAAATTTAAGACAGTGGTTCCATAAAGGTAATAGAGTATGAAATAGCCATCTATGTCAGCAGTGATTTCAAATATTGTCAAACTTCAGACTTTCCATTTCTAAGATCAATTATTTGTTATGATACTCTCAGTTTTAATCCTTATATCTAAATAATGTCAATTCACTTAATCATCTTTGAAAATTACTCAGAAATAGATTTAATATGTGAATATGTTATAGTACAAATCAAGTATAAGGTATGTTAGTTCTGTATGTGCTAATAAGAGGTTTAGATGAATTGTTTGTTAAATTTATGTTTGTATACAGTTTATTAAAATATTCAATATGTACATAATTTAATGAGTTGGATTATAACATGATCTAAATATGGATTTACTGTCCTAAATTTTTAATGACAATTAGAATTTCAAGAAGTAAATATCACGTTCTTATTTCTAATTCTGTTATGTTTTGCTTCAGGACTTTGAAACAATAACATTCATTTTTTTTTTACAAACATTTAGATGTGATTAAGTTTTAAAGTGTTCAAGATAAGTGAAATGTCCAAGTCAGTAAAGTTGTACATAGAAATATTTGAGCATGAGGTGATCTTTCCAGCTTTATGATTAAGACAAGTGTGTTGTACATTTTTATAAAGATTTATTTAGAATTTTAAAAGCAATCTACCAATATTCAGTAAAAATGGTAACTTTGAAAAGGATAATTGGTTCTTGTATAAACTCTTAAATCTATAGATAGGGTACAACTTTATCATTTTAGATATACATCGTATTTTGTAACTTTTTATTGAAGGTTTCAGAATTGAAAATAAAGCAATAAGATGGAAACAAAGCATTTGCTTAAGGAATTTCCATGTGGTAATGTAATGTGTTTTTAAATATGGAAGGTAGCTGGAGCCATAAACTATAATCAACATTTAAGTAGTAGATGAAAATTAAATATAATGTTTCCTCATAACACTGTGAAGCTTTTGTCCTTACAGGTTATACAAACAATTATGTCCAGCATCCTCAGGAAGAATAACCTTACTTGTAATTTCTTCTTATTCAGTCAACCTTAATGCATACAATATTCAACAAAACAAGTAATTTATAATTCTATATATTTTTAATCTATGAGATGTAGGATATGTTCATATACATATCCCAAAATTTCATAAGTGGCCTCCAATGTATTATGTATTATATTTGCGAAAAAATATTTTTATATAACAGGAAGATTTCAAACCATATCAAATTATCCATGCAATTTAATTTGATTTATTTAATTTTAACCTTATTTATTTAATTTTATCTTTATAGTTTTGTTTACCACATAAAATATGTGGAATATGAAACATTAAATTTTATTGTTATATTCTATACTCTTCTTTCTTGTTTATACAAGGAGAATTTTGAGTCTTCATTATTAAATGAATACCAAAAAGCAATCTTCATAATTTGCTCATATATCCTTATGTGTTTGTGAATCCTTGACTGTAATATACAAATAAATTTGTCAAAATTATATTGAAGCATTTTATTAAAAATTTTATAAGACCACACTTTTTTACCACATACACATATTATTTATTTAATAATTATACAAATACTGAAGAAGCAACTGAAAAACAGTACACAATCCCATATTACTCTAGGCATACTGAAGACAGCCTGAAATAGGTACAGTGAAAAATGAGATGCTTGATCTAATTCCACAACTACTTATCATTTCAGGTCAGTAAAGAGTTCAGTACTAACCAGTGGGATGTACAAAAACACTTGTGAATACACTCTCTTTGGGGTAAGTTTATGTACTGCTTCAAACTGCATAACAGTGTATACACGTGGCTTTTGAGGGAAGAGTAGATAAAATGTAGCACAAAATCCTCCCTAATTTCTTCAAAATATGAACAAGCATGTCTGGTTGGGACATACCAAAAAAAAAAAAAAACAGATTTTTTTAATGAAGTATTTGCTCAAATTTACTTTTGTGTATATACTATTTAAAATATAAATGGAACATATATGTGAATATATTCTCTATGGTTCCTTCATATAAACCCATTTTGATTTTGATCTTCTAAAGTCAACATACAAATTTACTCGATATATTTTACAAGTTAACGCATTTAGCTACTCTATCTGTAAGTATAAGTACTTCATAATTCAGTTTTAAAGGAGAAGTGGTAGACTTTGTATATTTTTGGCTCCTCTTGCAGGATAATTAGTACATGCCTTATGATCTATTACTAAATGTACTGAATATATGTCACTATGCATTTATAACTCTAGAAGTAAAATAAACAAAAGTTTAAAGAAGTGCAATAAACATTTAAATATGTAACATCCAATGTTTTTAAAATATTAAAACTTTATTTCAATAGTTTAAATCAGCAAATTTTATTTCCAATATCTATTTTCAGCTATTATTTTACCTACTGCTACCTATTTTCCATCTACCTGGGCTTATGAAGCTGAAAACTAGTAAAATGTCACACTAAATATTATTAGGAGTGAAATATTAAACAAAACAAAATTATTTCACAGTTTACATGAGTTGTAGCCATCAGATAGCAGGTGAGATTTATCTGCAAAACAAAGCAAACAAGAATAATTAGTATACATTTAGTAACGAAATTTTGTAACCCAAATCTAGTATAGAACCATTCTAGTAATCTGTAACTATTTATGCTTTTAAAGGCATATGAAAATATGTTATATATGGATATAAAAGATGTAATTTTAATGTATTGAAAATTAAAAGAATTGTGTTGATTTTTACCTATAATAGTTTATTAAAATATCTCCCAATTAACATTAATTGAATAATATTTATGATGCTGATTTCTCTAATCAGAAGAGATTTTCCAATGAGCTAGGATGGAGAAACACAACTGCACACTGGTGACTGATTTTGTCCTGATGGGTGTTACTGACAACCCTGAGCTTCAGGCCCCATTGTTTGGACTGTTCCTCATCATTTATCTGATCTCACTGGCTGGCAACTTGGGTATGATCATCCTTACCATGGTGGATCCCCGGCTGCAAACACCCATGTACTTCTTTCTCAGACACCTTGCTACTACAGATCTTGGTTATTCAACAGCCGTGGGACCCAAAATGTTAACTAATTTTATTGTCGAACAAAATAGAATATCCTTTAACCTTTGTGCTGCACAGTTAGCCTTCTTTCTTCTGTTCATTGCTTCCGAGCTTTTTATTCTGTCTGCAATGTCCTATGATCGTTATGTGGCCATCTGTAATCCTCTCCTCTATACTGTCACCATGTCAAAAAGAGTATGTTGGGTGCTGGTGGCAATCCCTTATCTTTACTGCACAATTGTGGCGCTTCTAATCACAATTAAGATTTTTACTTTGTCTTTCTGTGGCTACAATGTCATCAGTCATTTCTACTGTGACAGTCTCCCTTTGTTATCTTTGGTCTCTTCAAATACACATGAAATTGAAGTGATAATGTTGTTCTTGGCAGCTTTTAATTTGATGTCCTCTCTTCTAGTTGTTCTTGTGTCCTATCTGCTCATCCTCATAGCCATTCTCAGGATGAACTCTGCTGAGGGCAGGCGCAAGGCTTTCTCCACCTGTGGGTCCCACCTGACAGTGGTCACTGTCTTCTATGGGACTTTGATATTTATGTACGTGCAGCCTAAATCTAGACACGCTTTTGACACTGACAAAGTAGCTTCTATCTTTTACACCCTGATCATCCCCATGTTGAATCCATTGATCTACAGCTTGAGGAACAAAGATGTAAAAGATGCCCTTTATAGGACAGGGAAAAATATATACAGTGTTTTCCTTTGAAAACAAATATAATTTGAGTCTTTCAATCTTTGTTTTCTACAAAAATGGTTAGCAAGTACAAAGGATCAACACAGAATTAAATGTTAACATATTTCCTGGTAGTTAAACACCTAAATACTCTATATAAATTCATAAAGAAATACAATAGGCTTCATGCCATTTTACTGAAGAAGGATGGATTATAATTCTAATAATGGGAAATACATGATAACACAAAATATTCTTTAAGTATAAAGATCACAAGGTTTTATGGTATAGCTTTGTACTATTTAGAACAAAAGCTGTAAAGTAGGGCTTAAATTCTGGTTGAGTTCATTTTTTGATAACATTTTTAATTTAAATTTGAACAAATTTGTTTTATATGTCAATCCCAGTTCCCTCACCCTCCTGTACTCCCCTATCCACCCCTACTAACCCTCATCCCATCCCTTTTCTGCTTCCCAGGGAGGGTAAGCCCTTCCATGTGGATTTTTAAAGTTTGTCATATCATTTGAGCATGGCCCAGGTCCTCCCCCATGTGTCTAGGCTGAGAGAATATCCTTCTAGGTTCCCAAAGACCATTTGTATACTAGAAATAAATACTGATCCACTACCAGAGGCCCTGACTGCCTGGAGAAACCCACAGAAACTGTGGTTGAATTCTTGATACATTAAGTTTTCAAATGTGTTGCATTTTTTATGTAAATATCTTCTTTAACTTTTAGCGTTCATTCATTTCTATGAATTGTGTGAAAATCTGACTTGAATACAGAGAAAGCAAGTTCCCCTGCATTGCTTGTAAATCATCACAGACCTTGCTTAATTACCCCATCCCATTAAGGGCATCTATGACTCTTCTCTTTTTCTCATAATCAACATTATTTTCATCTATGATGCTCCTAAGTCTGGTTAGTGTATTCTGTCACTCAACCTGTAGCTTCTTTGTAGTGTCTACTTTTTTCTAATTCAGTGTAAATGTACCTTTAAAAGAATGGACCACTTCAGATAAGTGCTTACTTTCTGATACAAAGACTTGTATAAATATTTGTTTAATTATTATGGCTCAATATTTTTATTGTCCACACTTTGTATATTATTTAATTATCTATGTCAGAATAATAAAAAATAGTTTAAATGTTACATTGTCTTTATTCTACATATAATACCTGAATGTATGAAGTATATTCCTTTTTGTTCTTGGTGATAGGACATCCTTTTGTATAGCCATACAATAGTGAGTACACTACTGGATTCAGTACATTCATTGAAAGTACCACATATAATGTAATTATATAATAATGTATTATAATATGATATAAGAGAATTATATGTATTTTATATATTATTATATATAATTGCCTTATATCAGATTATAATATTTTTGTTATATATATTATTTGTGAGAGCAAACATAACCTCCAACTTAAAATGTGCTATATTTCTTTCAAAAGTATAGCAATATATGTACAGAAATACATTTTCATGTATTATGCAATTTCCTCATAAATATTCATCATAATCACTCACGGTCTACAAAAGTATTTTTCTTTTTCTTCTTAGGTTTCATGCCATTTTATTTGAATAATGTACCAAATAAATCTGTGTGAACAATCAGTTACTAAATAAGTGTTCTATGGAATAAGAAAATTATTATTAGATAGACACATTGAAACCTATTAATGAAGAGTTAAATCAGCTGGTTATACAACTTAATTTATTAGAATAAAATTATACAATTAAATGCTAAATATGCATAAGGTTTATATTTTTAAAATAGTGTAATTCAGCAATATAAATTTCAACATGAATAAGTAAAATTACCCTACATGTCATTGATAGCCATTAAATAATAAAGTATTTAAATTATTACAATTTAACATATATGTTTCAATTGATCAACTTCAGTGAATAGATATAAATTATATTCAAGAAAAAGATAAAAATTTCTATTATCCACATTTGAAGAGTCATTCAGAAATAAATAGACCCCAATAACACATTTCTAACAACACATTTCTAATATGAATAATGTCACTTTCTATATCAAATCAAAAGATAGACCATAACAAATAAAATGTGATTATATTTTAAAATGATCATATCCATTATTTTGAAAGTCAATTTGCATTTTATTATGTTAATTCATGAACATTTCAAAATGTCTTATATGTTTTCCTATATCATATTACTTTTTATAAACAATAAACTAGAATTGTATTAAGCAATTAGTAAAAACTTTGATTCACTGAGTATAGTGTTCAAAATAAAATTGTTGGTCAGAACAGGAAATTTAAATAAATTAGAGAAACTAAGAGTGTCTAGGAAAACATAAGCTGAGTTGCATATAAAACACAGTAGTGATGTAATATTATGTTTTCATTCCTAGAGAATATAACATTTGTAGTATTGGCAGGTAAGATGGCTTGATGATTAAATGCATTTGCCACAATGGACAACACAAGTTTAATAACCAGGGCTCACCAAAGGCAAAAGGAAAGAACTGATTCCTGAAGGTGGTCCTTCGACTTACACATGTAAACATAAACACTCACGATGATACTGAATAAAAGAAAAAATTTGCAAAATATTTCTACAAGCAATTATAGGGATTGGAAAGATGGTTCAGTGGTTAAAATGAAATGTGTTGTTGCCTAGATTTTGAGTTCTGTTTCAAGCACCCATGTCAGGTTGTTTACAACTGATTTTCCATTCTCTGCCCTCTGCAGACACCTGAACTCATGTGCAAATATATGCATATATGCACACAAATGCATTATACACATAATAAAAATAAATCTTTTTGTTCACTGGGGAAGTATTTGAATAAAATATAATAGAATGCAATGTTTTATTGTATGCTTTTGTTTTCATTATAGCTTGGTGATTTTAATTATTTGTTCTTTTTTGGTGGTTTGCTTGTATTGTTAAATTTTTTTGAGAAAGAAGTTTAATTTCAGTGGGTAAGGAAGAGGAAGAGGATCTGGACTACTTAGAGAAGCAGAAGAGTGTGCTCAATAAGTACTTAAATTTATTTGGTTTAGTAATAAATATATAATAAAAAGAAAAGACAAAAAAATCTTATAGTAAAATCAGGAAAATAACAAATGAAGTTTTCTTAGATAAAAATAATTCTACCCCTATCCAAATTAAGTATAGGTGACTTTACTGGAGAAATTAACTGTAGATGACTTACAGTAAAAATTTACTAAACATTATAGAAAATGAAATAACCTGGACTTATACATATTTCTGCCAAACTAAAAATTGTGTATTTCTTAACTTTTAAAAGAATTAAATAAATTGCTACTGCATGACACAATTATACAATTCCTTAGTGTATACATACTGTAAAGCAAGTGAGTTTTAATTATCATATACTTATATTTGCTCTTGGAGAAAAATACGGACTTTAGTTTCATTCTATCCCCATATATAAAATTAAATATCTAGACCACATATGTGGTTTTAACAATTTGACCTTGTAGTAATTTAAGTGTATTTAGCCCCAAATAGTTCATATGGAAAGGCAATATTAGGAGGTATGACTTTGTGAGGATGAGTTTGTCCTTGTCCAAGAAAATGTGCCATTGTGGAGGCAAGCTTTGAGGTTTGTATATTTAGGATACCACCGAGTGTGTCAGTCTACTTCCTGTCACCTGCCTATCAAGTTATAGTCACATCTGCCTGAATACTGTCATGCTCCCCACAATGATGATAATGGACTGATCCTCTGAAATAAAATATTTTCTTTATGAGTCATTGTGGTCATGGTGTTTTTTTGTTTTTTGCAGCAATAAAAAACATTGCTAAGACAGATCTCCTTCCCAAGGAGAGTCTAATTACTTTCTTTTAAATATGCTGTACAGAGAAACAGCACAAAAGAAACAAAGAATTAGTTGATGTAATTATTGCATCCACCTGCTCACATGATCATTCAGATGAAACAATGGCTAATATTCCTGCTACACCTTCTCTGAAAAGCTGAGTGGGGACTTGCTAATGAACTTGCTTTTTGTCTTTCTTTCCCCCATGGAATCAAGCATTTACTTAAAAATTTCTTTTCACATGTTCAGAGACTAGAGCAAACAAGGAAATACATTTCAATGAAGAAATCTATAGGGACAGATACTTGTAAAACTGTTCACTTATATTAATAAGGTCACACTAATGGTAGGTTCTAGCAGATTGTTCTTATAGGTAGGCTTTGCCAACTATTTCACTTATTTATTGATCTGAAGTCCAAGTGTCTTTCATAACAATTAATCAATAATTTGGTCGAGACTGAAATTATTCTTTTCCTAAACTAAAGCTTCTGATCTAAGATTGCTGTATCAAGGGACAAGCAACATCCCTATTACATCCAACATCCCTATTTATAAATTAGACTGGGCACCTTATTTAGAGGATGCGATAGTGAAGACATGTATCTTCCATAGAGTACAGAGAAATTTTTAATATGTTTTAGATCTGGTGGGATACAGGAGACAACTGATGAGATTGACACACATAATACTGTGCTTCTAAATTCTTCTTACAAGATCACTAAGTGTAAAAGGTGAGTTTTTTTTTTTCATTGTGGTTTGATAGAGGGCAAAAAGATTTACTGGTGCATAAGGGTTAGGTTTATTTTTTGTTGTTGTTGTTCACAACTGAGGAGAGAAAGAGTTACAGAGAAATTCAGGTTCTGCTCTGAAGAAAACATGATTGAATAACATGAATTCAAACCTCCAAAGATAAAGGGATTAGTCATGAGTCCAAAAAAAATTTGAGGAAAACAAAAGATAACATTTGATCAGTTCTACAGCATGGCTATTTCTAATAATATTTTAGTGCATGAATGATTTATATATATGAGTATATTAACTATATGCAAAAACTATTGCTTAAATTTTAGCCAAAACAATTGCTGATGATGCTACTGATTCTTGTTAGCTAAGGGCAAATATATAAAGAGCACTATATGTCAGAGTGAATGATACCCAGATTTTGTATATAACAATAGCAAAGGAAATAGCACAATTAAATAATTTTTATCACAGTGCTATTCACCATAAGCTGGCCTTCTAATAAAACCAGAATTTCTCTGGTGGCATGATACAAATATGAGGGAGGGTTGATATCACAAAGACAATTCAACACTACAAATCCATGTTGGGTATACTGAATAAACCAATACACTCAAACAGTCACATCAGCTTTAGATTGTGTTTGTTACTGAATTTATTGTTTGATGTTATATTCCCTAATTTTAAAAATACTTACTCTTTACTGACATGTAACCTTATACATATTTATAAGTACAGTGTGAAATTCAGTCCATATATAATAATTTGTATGCCATTGAAACAGTATACTGTATATATTTATTATTTTTATATATTATACTACTTTCTACCTAACTTTTTCAATTATTTATGAATCTACACTATTTTCCCTGAGTTTTTAATATCCAAACTTATAATATATCTTTTGGCATTTTCCCAGTGCCACATTTTACCTTACATCTATAATGGCATTTCTTCTCCCCTATTCTTTCCCTATCTCATTAATCCTATTCCCTCATGCCCAACTCTCCCCTCCTCTAACAATCTAAACAATAGTGGAAAGTCTACCTTTAATGCCCTTCCACGATAATGAGATTGATGACTACCTTATCTGCTATCCTAGAGCCTCCATCTAGTAGCTATGGAAGCAGAATCAGACAGCCACAGCTAGACAAAAGCCGAAATCCTGGTATTCAGTTACAGAGATGGAGAAGTGATGAGCAAAGGGGTCATGACCAGGCTGGAGAAACCCACAGAATCAGCTGACCTGAAGAAGGTCATGCACCTCACCTGACAGCTAGGGACCACCAGCATAGGACCACCCTAGACCCCCTAAATGTGTGTTTTAGTTAGGAGGACTGGGCAGTCTACACAGCCTCTAATAATGGGTCAGTATTTATCCCTATATATGAATGAACTTTGGGAGCCCATCCCACAGGAGTGATACTTTTTCACCCTAGACACATGGAAGAGGGCCTAAACCATGCCCCAAATGATATGATAGACTTTGAAGACCTTCCCAGGGGAGCAGAAAGAATGGGATGGAGTTTGGTAGGGGTAATAGGGGAGGATGGGAGGGTGAGGGAACTGGAATTGACATGAAAAGCAACTTTGTTTCAAATTTAAATAAAAAGGAAAAAGAAAAATTATAGTATATTCACTCTATGTATTTTAAACTTGAAAGCTGTTGGTAAGCTAATAATGTAGAAATAATTATTAAGAATTAATTAAGAACACTCACTAACATATTCAAAACAGAAGGGCAGCACTACTACTAAAAGCAGTTATAGATACAACTGTTATATTTGCATTATAAAATATAAATTAAAGTATCTAAATATGAAAACTGAATTATTTTTAAACCAAAAAAAAAAAATAACTAGACAACACCAATCAAACATGTCAGACAACAGGTAAGAAAATCACAGTCATAATGTTTTATGCAAATAGTAATATTTTACATAGATTTCAGATAAATTTATTTCATTGAACATTAGATATAAAAATACTTAGAACTATATGCCAAAGTCAGTCGGTAGAACAGTATGGTCTTTATTATAAAATTCTTAACATAAATTCATAAAGAGATTGTGTTTTGTTCATATATAAGGAAGCTGTTCTATTCAGTGTTCTACCATTCTAAATCAAAGCAATCAAAATGTAACAAAAACCAAATAACAGAACCAATCATGATTTCTCATGCCAGTAATCAAGCACACAGAAGGTGGTTGAAGGGATGGTTGTGAGTTATCATGTAGAATAAGACACATAGTGAGAATCATTCTTGCAAACCCTGTTAATAAAATTAAAATATACTAAGATGCTTAAAACAATGTAAATAAAATGTGATTAAGCTATAATGGCATTTCCAGAAAAGACTACAAGGAGAAAACAACAGAATTATAGTAACTAGAAATCAGAACAATATAACGGGACTGGATAAATTGGCAGAAGAAATGCTTTATGACTGAAGAGCATTGATATTTGTAGTAAGATTCTCAGATGGAAGAGTATCAAGGAGCAGATCTGTTTGCAGGAAACTAGGAAACTGAAGAAAAGTATGCTGAATGAACATCTAACAACCAAATAATTCAAAGTAACTATGGCACAAGTCTTTCCACATTGTTTGTTCTTATGAGTGAAACAGGAGTGTGTGTGTGTGTGTGTGTGTGTGTGTGTGTGTGTGTGTGTGAGTGTGTGTATGTGTGTGTGTGTACTTGCTTGCAATCACACACTTCAGTAAACTTCTGCTGTTGTGATTTGTATAATCATATCAATGTTAACAAACAGCTATGCAAGACTCTTTGAAAGTGCAATAATCTCTGATGTTTCTTTATATTTATGCATAGTTAAAGAAAAAGTAACTAGGTTTTAACATGTTAAAGTTTGCCATTCTAAATAACATAACCATGAATAAGATATTTAGTAATTTATTATGTAAGGCAGAAAAAAATAGAATCCATTAATATTATTTTTTCACATTAAAAAATGAACAGAAGTATGTAAATGGCTCCTGGGAATCTCACTCATATCACTGAGTTCATACTCATGGGGGTATCTGACCGTCCAGAACTGCAGGTACCACTTTTCTTTGTCTTCTTGGTCATCTACATGCTGACAGCAGCAGGGAACCTGGGTATCATCACCCTCACCACTGTGGACTCACGGCTTCAAACACCCATGTATTTCTTTCTCAGACACCTGGCTGTCATCAACTTTGGTAACTCAACTGTCATTGCACCTAAAATGCTGGTCAACTTCTTAGTCAGTAAGAAAACCACCTTGTACTATGAATGTGCCATCCAGCTGGGAGGGTTCCTGGTTTTCATTGTAGCAGAGATCTTCATGCTGGCTGTAATGGCCTATGACAGATATGTGGCCATCTGCAATCCTCTGCTTTACATGGTGGTGGTTTCTCGGCAAGTCTGCCTTCTGCTGGTCTCCCTCACGTACTTCTTTAGCTTTTTCACAGCCATTGTTGTGACACCTTGTGTGTTCTCTGTGTCTTATTGCTCTTCCAATACAATCAACCACTTTTATTGTGATAATGTCCCTCTGTTAGCACTGTCCTGCTCTGACACCTACATTCCAGAAACTGTAGTATTTTTCTTCTCTGGGACAAACTTGTTTTTCTCTATGACTATCGTCCTTATATCCTATGCCAACATCATCCTTGCAATTTTGAGGATTCGTTCATCTGAAGGAAGGAAGAAAGCCTTTTCCACCTGTGCTTCCCACATGATGGCCGTCACTGTGTTCTATGGCACACTTCTCTTCATGTATCTGCAACCTCGGACCAATCACTCCTTAGACACTGACAAGATGGCTTCTGTATTTTATACTCTAGTAATACCAATGCTGAATCCTGTTATCTATAGCTTTAGGAACAAGGATGTAAAGCGTGCCTTAAAAGAATTCCTAAAAACCCATGTCAACGGTTGAATCTTATATGAAGTTGCAACTACATCATTTTTTAAAGATTATGATTAACCCTTAAAAAACATTACTGTTCTTCAACGATATTGTTAAATGGTCAGGGCATAACTGAAGTAATGGGATTTATTCATGTTATTTATTGTTTTATCCCCTCTACACATACCTAAGAAAACAATATAGGTAATTGATAAAGTATGAAAATTTACATTTCAAAGAGATAATACAATATACTTCAAGGGAAACCAAGGGGCTTGAGTTATGGCTTACTGGTAGAGCTAATGCATCACAAGCATAAAATCCTGAGATCAATTCCTACTGTGTTGCTATTGTTAAATAAACAAGAAAAAGCCACATCACAGACACTGGTGGTCTGTGATAATCATTTCCTAAAGTCTATCAAGACTAAAGCCTTCTGTAAATATCTAATTTCTGAGAAAGGATTATACAGCATTAAATACTTTGTTTTTGCATTATGTTGTTTATTCACCAAACACTTAATATTTGAGTATTTTATTTCTTTATTTACATATTTTTAAATTTAGTTGTTTTTGATATTTTACCTGCTGTTTTGTGTTACTCTTTTTTTACTTTTTATTTTTTATTTTATTTAAATTAAGAAATATTTTACATATGGATCAAAGTTCCTCTCTCTCCCATTCTCCCATGCCCCCTCCCCATTCCCCACCCACTCCCCATGGAGGTTGAAGCCTTCCAGGAAGGATCATCAACATCTGTCAAGTCATTTGGGGTAGAGCTCAAGCCCTCTCCTCTACCCTCTCCTCTATTCTAAAGGAATATCCCTCCATGGGAAATGTTCTTTCAAAGTCCTTTCAAGCACCAGGGATACATCCTGGGTCCACTGTCCCATTGATGCTCAGGCCTTCTAACTGAGAAGCATGTTCAGGGGTTCTGGGTCAGTCCTGTGCTGCTCTCCCAGCTATCAGTCTGGGGTTCATGAGCTTCACTCTACTCAGGTCAGCTGTCTATGTGAGTTTCTGCAGCCTGGTCTTGACACCTTTACTCATCACTCCTCCCACTCTGCAACTGGATTCCAGGACCTTGGCTCAGTGTTTAGCTGTGGGTAGCTGCATGTGCTTCCATCAGCTACTAGATGAAGACTCTAGGATGGAAGGTAAAGTAGTTATCAATTCATTATCAGGAAAGGGCATTTGAGGTAGCCTCTTCACTATTGCTCAGATTGTTAGTTGTAGATCTCTGGACATTTCCCTAGTGCCAGATTACTCTTCAAACCTATCATGACTCCCTCTATTATGGTATCTCTTTACTTGTTCTCCTCTATTCCTTCCCCAACTCAGTCTTCCTGATCCCTCATGTTCTCTTCTCCCCCCTTCTCCTCTTTTCTTTCTCCTAACTCCCTCTCCACTCACTGCCCATCTCTGTTCCAAATATGCTCAGAAAATCTTGTTCCTTTCCCATTCTGTAGGGGACCATGTATGTCTCTCTTAGGATGCTCCTTGTTTCATAGCTATAGAGTCAAGAGTAACTTATAATTCATTTTACTCTTAATGATAAAATGTGCAACAGAAGGCATTATTTTGAGAAGATAAAAAGTGAAAGAAGTGTTTTGTACATGTGGATATTTGAAATGTGAAAAGCTAAATGAAATAGACCCCCCAAAAGAGTCCCCTTCTTTCCTATACCTCTCCCTTGGCACATACAACAAAAATAATTTTCATTTGTATTCAAACACTAATGTGACTATTATTTACTTTAAATATTATTGTATAGAAGATTTTTATAACTGCTTCTTTTTCTATTTAAGCCATATATATGTATATATATATATGTATATAATTTTTTCTTATTTTACATATGGATCCCAGTTCCCTCACCATCCTTCCTCCTGTCCCTTCCTCCCACTTCACAGGGAGGGTGATGCCTTCCAGAAGAGAACATCAAACTCTGTCAAGTCATTTGGAGTAGGGTCTAGGCCTTCACTCCTGCTTCTTGGCTAAGGGAGTATTCCTCCATGGGGAATGTGCTCCCAAAATCATTTTGTGCACCAGGGATACATCTTAGATCACTCTCGGAGGTCCCTTAGGCTGCCCAGGACTTCTAACTGGGACCCAGGTTCAGTGGGTCAGAGTTGGTACAATCCTGGTTTCCCAGCTATCAGTCTGGGGTTCTATGAGCTCACTTTTGTTCAGGACAGCTGCCTCTGTATGTTTCTGTTCTTAGCAACATTATTTGTAATAGCAAGAACCTGGATGCAACCTAGATGCCCTTCAACTGAAGAAAGATGTGGTACATTTACACAATGGAATACTACTACTCAGCAAGGGGGAAAAAGCAATGGAATCTTAAAATTGGAAAGCAAATGGATGGACCATGAAGAAGCCATTTTGAGTGGTGCAACCCTGTAACAAAAAAAAAAAAAAAAAAAAAAACAAAACATGGTATGTACTCACTTACATATGGATTTTAGGCATAGAACAAAGGATCACCAGTGTATAATTCACACTGCCAGAGAAACTAGGATACAAGGAGGAACATAAGAGATTCATACAAGGTTCCTGTTTCTTAAGATTAAGCATTTTGTATGAATTTTTAAAGAGTGAATTAGAGTGAAAATTCACTTAACAAAATGTTGCTTTCCTTTCGTCTTCTACAAGTATCATATATTAACAAAGGTACTTATGCAAAAAGTCACAAAGGGGACAGCTAATCTCAAGTATAATTATCTATGTTGTACTGACATCCAGTGAGTGAGATTGAAAGTGAAGTGAGATATTTGAGCTGAGTAGAGAAAGAAAATGCCTTCAGATAGATGTCAGAAATCACAAGAATTCAAAAAACACAGACCCACAAAATCAGCATGTGACCACTTACATTGATCTGGAGTTAGAAAGGTTAAGTAGTCCCCATACCAATGGGAATTCCTGGATAAGAGGGACTTTGTCAGTAATCCGGTAGTTTAAGTATTGTAGGTATTATTTTTATTTATGTTCTTTGCTAACTACATTCCTTGTGGGAACTCAAAAGTATGATCTGTTCCATTTTACTCTCAACTCCCAGAGTGAGCCTATAGTCTTTAGTATTGCTCTACTTCTAGCCTGCAAATTGATGATTGTAAGCTTTCTACTTACTGCAATATGTCTGATACACATCTATTTTCATTCACCTTTCTTTCATGATTATTACTGACCAAAGCAAAATCATCATGTAAGAGATTTCTCATCTCAAAGTAATTATAACCACATCAATATGTTTTACTGTCTATTCAAAGTAATATTATGATGGATACTTTTCAAGCAAATTAGCATTTGAGAGGTGATACTAACTACTGAATTGAGTGAATTCAGAGATGCCTGGGACTGCTGCCCCAGAATACTTCCATCAAGCAGAGCAGGCAACAAAAGCTAGAATGAGTGATAGGCCTTGAACCAGACCAGTAACTCATTGCAGTACACATTTGCCAGTAAAACTGCTGGTACAAAGAGATACACTATACTGAACAATGAAGCCTCCATTGCTACCAGGAGGTAAAAAGAGTATTGGAGAAGCAGGAAAAAAAGAGAATCAAAATTTTTCTGTTGTTTTAGGTTTTGTTTGGATTTGGTTTGTTTTTTTCTGTTGTTGTTGTTCGTGTGTTTGTTTGTTTGTCTGTTTTTGTTTTTGTTCACTTGCTTACTTACTTTGATTTATTTCCTTATGTGAGGGTGGACTGGCAGAGAGGACTGTGAGGTGAATAAGATTGGGAAGCATGATCTGAAACTCCCAAAGAGTCAATAAAGAAGTTAAAAAGGAAATGCTAATCTAAAAAATTCCTAAGTCAAAAATTCAGAAAATCTGGGACACTGTGAAAAGGCCAAACCTAAGAATTATAAGAATAGAAAAGGAGACACATCTGATCAAAGGGCCAGAAAATATATTCAACAAAATCATAGAAGAAAAATTTCCCAACCTAAAATAGGATATACCTATGAAGATATAAGAAGTTTGCAGAACACTAAATAGACTGTACCAGAAAAGAAGTTCCTAGCCAGATAATAATCCAAACACTAAACACAAAGGAAAAAGGTAAGGAGAAGGGATAGGTCTAATCATATATTATTTAAGATCTTAAAGCTTGCCCAAGGATTCAGAAAAGACATCCTCAAGCTAAAAAGGTCAGGCAGTGGTGACACACTACTTAATTTCCCAGAAGCCAGAAGCTAGGAGATAGTGGTACACCTTTAACCCTGGGACTCTGGATTAAGAGATAGACAGACATCTCTGAATTCATTGTCACCCAGGGATACATGAGATTGAATCAGTCTGAAAGTATAACAAATGACATGGCATTAATTCCAGGCACTAAAGGGGTACAAAAGATAGAAGCAGGATCTTCAGTAGTAAGTAGAAGATTCATTCTCTTGTCACACTGAAGAGAGGTTATAGTCTGAGGTTCAGTAAGAGCTTTTGGAGACAGAATTAGCCCATTCAGCCTAAGGTAGAAGCAACTAGCAAGTTGTGTTTCTTTTCTGATATTCAGTTTGATATTTGAACCCCAATACCAGTCTCTGGGTCTTTTATTGGTGTGTATTGCTGGAGTTGGAATGAGAACAGGAGGGTATAAGATGGCATAGGAGTAAAGGGATGCAGTGGAAGAGTAATATAAAAGGTTTTTCTTGAGAGAGCCACTATGGGCATAGGGGGTAATCTGTTGCTAGGGTAACTCCCAAGAATCCATAAGGAGTACCCCAACTAAGATTCCTAACAAATATAGAAAGGATACCTGGACTGGCCTACCCCTAAAATCAGATTGATGAATACCCCAACTATCATCATAGAGCCCTCATCCAGTAATTGATGGAAGCAGATATAGAGATCCACAACCAAGAACCAGTCCAAGCTCTGGCAATCCAGAAGAGAGGTAATAGGAAACATATGATGGACAAATCTGCAGACACAGCTGAACCATGCCTGTGAAAACTCCTGAACTCTAGACCTACAACAGTGGAGACTCCAGGGGACCAAACTAGGCCTTCCATATATAGGAGATAGTCATGAAGCTTGAGCTATCCGAGGTGCCCCTGACAGTAGATCCATGATACAAACCTGGTACATGAGCAGGCTTTTTGGACACTACTCCCTAAGGTGGAATGCCAGGCTCAGCTTTAATGCATGGGAGAGGGCATTGGCCCTGCCCCAACCTATTGTGCCAGACTATGTTGACTTCTCATGGGAGCCCTTACATATGAGGAGGAGGGGGCTGGTAGTTGGCTTGGGGTAATGAAAAAGGACATGGAAGAAGATGGGGGGAGGATAAGTAAGAGTTTTGGAAGGGAGAACTGTGGTTGCAATTTAAAATGAAATTAAAAACTTAACAAAAACAAATTTAAAAAAACAAGCACTCCCCTGGTAAATGGACAGAAGGATATTCAAATTACTTTATGAATGCTCCAAAGAGGTTAAATTCATGGGATGACTAAACTAATTTAAGAAATTATAAGGCAGTCATGTAGTCAGGCTGTCTCACCATGCTGTTACCTGATCTCTGGCAGATTACAGTAACAGTAGTAGAAAAGGAAGAATGGTAAGACCTGTGGAACTTGAAATTTAAGAAAAACTTACAGTGTAGAAGTGAAACTAAGGTGATATTCATTTTTAGAAATCTGTTTCATTAAAAAGTACTTCAGATCAGGCCAATAGGAAGTGACCTTAAGGACCAACCATCATCAAATGCTCAATGCTTTAAAAGGAAATTTTAATTGAAAATGCTTTCTCTTATAAAGAAAATACCATCAAGTGTTTAATCATAGAAGTTATAGAAATCAGAAGAGATGTATCTTACAAGGCAGTAAGCACTGAAGGCACAATCCTATTGCCTTCTGGGATCTTCCCAGATTGCCATAGACCATGACGTCAGCATGTATATTTCTGTCATACATTTTCAGTGTTTTGATGTTTTCTGTCCCTATCCTCAAGTCCAAAGTACTATAAGCAGCTGGCCACATCTAAATTCTGAGAACTATGAGCTAGAACAAGACTTTTTCTTCCATTCCTTTTCCTGCCTTCTACTGACATCTCTCACATATGCATTTGGGTTTTTTACAGCCATTTTTGTGACACCTGTGTGTCCTCTTTGTCTTATTGCTCTTCCAATATAATTAACTAATTTTATTGTGATAATGTCCCTCTGTTTGCATTGTCTTGTTCTGACGCCCACATTCCGTAAACTCTAGTACTTTTCTTCTTTGGGACAAACTTGTTGTATCCAAATAAGAACTGGTGGAAGGAAAGTTGGCTAAGCATCAGTTGGAGTTCCTGATTTAGAATGACTTTGGCTCTAGTTAACAGATTAGTATTTTTTATTTTATTTTATTTTATTTGTGTCTTTTTGGTGTGTCAATCTGTACTCCTTCAGAAAACTCAACAATATGATCTATTTCCTTGGATTTCTCAACTCCTGTAGCTCTTTTATAATCATTTACCTTGCTTCATCTCAAGATTGTACACCTATAATTCTAAACACTGCTCTGTTGCGAGGTCTTTTCTGATCCAGACTTTGTTTTTAAATTCTTTTTGATTGTGATTATTATTAAACAAAACTAGTCACCCACAGAACCTCCTCACTGAAAAGTTTTTATACTCATACCAATAGACATTTTCCCATGTAACTAACACTTAAAATGGATGAATTTTTTTTAAAATAAAACAATGACTAAGAGAAAATCTTTCCTCTTAACTTGAGTGAAGCAGATTCTTGTGTATTAGTCAAAACAAACTTTAATTTTGTCTATTAAATGATTAAATTGTAGCTAGCTAGCATGACTGGGTTAACTTCATATTAACTGTGAGCAGTCCAGGAAACAGTGAAGGCCACTATACAAAGTTACTAGAAAAAGAGGCAAACAACCACTATATTTATGGCCCAGTCTCCAAAATCTGCTCCCATTATGTTGGGACATCAGACTCTAACTTCTCTTTAACTCTTCAGTATTGTGTCACACCAGCTGCTTTATAGTGAGTTTTGAGACCTTTACTATACTATTGATTTCTACATTGTTATTTGGAAACTCAATTTTCTTAGAGTGAGAAACCAGAGTCCTTTGCTTGTATACCTGGGTACAATTGGTTACTTATAGAAGATCCAATCATAAAAGTCAATATTGTTTATTCAACTCCTTTATATAAATATATATGTTAGATTTCAAACAACACAAATTTGCACAGCATGTTTGTGTGTCAGAGTGTGTATGAGTGGTTTTCAAAGGACTCTGTTTTCATTTTCATGACTCAGATCATTCAACTTCAATATTTTCTTCCACATTATAAAATTAATTATTTAAATTATTTTTAAAAATAATGAAATCTAAGACATTAATGGGTATTTTATTTCCCTTTGATATGTGCATATGATTAGTTGAGATTTTAATGTCATCTCTATGTAAATTCAAAGCCCTTGCTGCTAGTTGAATCCAATATAAGACTTGCCATTGTGAAACTACTAGAAAAAAACAATTGAGCAACTACTGACAAACTTCAGAAACTCCTCTGAGAAATCAGGGATGAACTCAAACATACAAACAATGAAACAGACATTTAAACTAATGATTTTCTTATGAGTATATAAACAAAATGCATAAAAAGGAAGAACACAGAATGGCACAAGATATTGTAGAAACATACATGTAACAAGGGTTCAATGCTGCGAGTATGTAAGAAAATCAAAATTCACTATAGAAAAAATAAAAAAATTTCAACTTCCTTAGAGTTTTGAGACCTCATTTCTCAACATTTTATTTGCAAATTAGCAATAATTATATGAAAATACTTTCAAATTTCTCAATCTTTAAAGAAATGCAAATCCAAACCATGATAGGATAACATTAATAACAGTGATAATAGCTATTTTCAAAAAGACAAAATTCTGGTGAGACTCTACAGAAAAATAATTCAAACAGTTATTATTATTGTCAACTAGCATAGGTTATAATGTTAACAACCTATTGTAATTGTTCCTCAAAATGTTCCTCAAAATTGGAAGAAAGTCTTGGGATAGATCTCAACCTGTAATTAAGCAAATTAAATGAGAAGTAATATAAAGAGATCCATTACCAAATCTACCATCTCACTACTATATATTCAAGCAAACAAAAGAATGCCAACATATTGAAAAGTCACTTATATGCCCTTAAATGGAGAAAT
Organism: Cricetiscus sungorus; assembly: GCA_030556225.1. NCBI lineage: Eukaryota > Metazoa > Chordata > Mammalia > Rodentia > Cricetidae > Cricetiscus > Cricetiscus sungorus. Next base: position 26,251,598 of record JANBXA010000372.1, on the reverse strand, counting down.
ATTTGCCACAGTAGCTACCATAATGTCAGCCTAAATTTCATCTGATGATTAACCAATGGAGAATGCATAATTATGTATAAATTAGCATTAACCACTAAAAACATGAGATTGTGTCATTTGTGGTTATTTAAATGATCATTGCAGATATTAGGAATAATCAAGGCATAGGCAGACAAATATTGTATATTAACATTCATAAGAACAATGCGAAAAATTCATTTCACTACATAATGAGAAGAATAAGCAAGGTACTAAGGGAAAAAACAAGTTAGTCACAAAATTGGCACAATGATATTTTTCAAATAGAATTCTCTAGTGATTAAAGATACTTCAAACTATTCATATAGCAGTTTAATCAGAAATCAAACAAAATTAGTTAATAATAACTTACTTATTTCTATAGTAATGAAAAGATAATTCATTAGTCTTTTATATATATATTATATGATGTAAATTAAAAGATTTATGATTCATAAAATTAAAAACATTTCATATAAGAAGTAAAAATGCTGTTCCTTCATTGTAATGATATTTTTCTGCATATGTGATCATTTTTCTGATCAATTACTTCCCATCTCATAATTTTCTAACTTTTAACAATTGAAAAATAAAAGCATCTAAACTGAAAATAGCCAACAAAGCCACTCAGCACAAAGTGAACTGATGGAAAAAAAAAATCTATAGGATAAGGAAGCCATAGGACTTTTAACAATTTAAGGTAGAAAATAACCATTTCACCAGTAGTATTGTTAAGATTAAAATACATGTGAGACTGCCCCGTCAATTTTATTCTCAGTTAATTTTATAGGACACATTTCATAAATGTTAAATCAAAAGAATAAGAATGATCATACTCAGTACAATATTTTTAGATGAGGTATTATGGAGGACACCAATACATTACATGTGTGCTTTGTTTGTTAGACAAAGGAGACGTACAACCCATATAAATTATTAGTTTGTCAAAATAAAGTCCTATTATACATGGTTTAAAACTTTTTTACTTAACTAATTATTATTCTAATTTAAAAGTTTTATTTTATATACCAGTCCAAGCTCTCTGTCCCTCCAATATTGCCATCTCGTCCTCCATCAATCTCCCCATCCCAACTGAATCCACACCTAGGGGAGGCTGAGATCTCTCATGGGTAATCATCAAGGTGTTTCACATTCTTTGGGGCAAGACCGAGGCCTTCCCACCGTACCTAGCTTGACAAAGTATCCCTCAATAGAAAGTGGGTTCCAAAAGTTCATTCATGCACTAGGAATAAATACTGGTTCTACTGCCCAGGGCCCCCAACAGACACCCACTTTGAGGGGGCCTGGTTTGATCTTGTGAAAGTGTCCAAGCAATCAGATCTTGTGCAAGTTTCCAAACTATCAATCTTGAATCCAAGAGCTCTCTCTTGCTCAGGTCAGCTGTTTCTGTGGATTTCCTCAACATGACCCCTTTGCTCATCACTCCTCCCTCTCTACTTCTGGACTCCAGAAGTTCGGTGGCTCAACGCTCAGCTGTAAATCTCTGCTTCTGCTTCAATCAGTCACTGGATGAAGACTCCAGGATGACATTTAATGTAGTCACCAATCTCATTATAAGAGAAGGTCATTTAAGGTAGTCTCTCCACTACTGCTTAGTTTCTTAGGTGGGGGTCATCCTTGTGGATTCCTGGAATTTCCCTAGTGCCAGGTTTCTCATTAAGCCCATAAAGGCTGTTTCTATCAAGGTATTGCTTTCTTTGCCCTTCTTTTGAGTTCTTCCCTCAATTCCTCATGTTCTCCTCCTTCCTCCTCTTCTTCCCTATTCTTGATTCTAACTCCCTCCACCTCACCCTGAGATCCCAATTTACCCAGGAGGTATTGTCCTTTTCCCATTCTCAGGGGTCCATGTATGTCTCCCTTAGGTTCCTTCATGTTTCCTAGCTTCTCTGGGGTTCTGGATTGTAGAAGGGTAATCCTTTGCTCTATGTCTAATATTCACTTATGAAGTATATTGTATTAAATCTTTGAAATGTAAATTTTCATACTTCATTAATTACCTATATTGTTTCCTTAAATGTGTGAAGATAGAATAAAACAATAAATAACATAAATAAATTGATGGGAGATGTTATTCTGTATATATGTTTCTCATGTTCTCATGGAAAACTGAAAGTAAGAAGACGCTGGCTGTGGCTCCCTAATAAGACGACCACGTGGAAATACTTAGATAAGTAGAAATGGGTTAATATTTAAGACAGAGATAGCCCATAAATAATATTGGTAATTGGCCAACAGAATTGTATCAAATAGATAGTCTCTTAGTGTTATTTGGGACTGGTGCGGCTGTGGGCCAGACTGGAGGCAGGCGGGCTTGCGGGCTGGTGGGAAAACAACAAGCTACAGTTTTCATTTAAATGGACTTAGTTATAAATGACTATAACCACAAGCAATCTTTTTAAAGGTAAAAAGGGACTTATGATATAGATATGAATGCTTTGCTTTGAAATGGATTTTCTTTTATTGATACAATTTAAGGTCAATTTTATAATATGTATATTTCTCCTCTTGTTTAGGTATTGTGTTTATATAGCTCATTTAGAAATGTAATGTATAATTTAGTACAGATTATAGAGAGTTACCTATGATAATCAAAACATGGAGTTAAGTTAGTTAGGATTTCTAGATATACAGAGATGTATTTGAGATGAATAGGCATTCTTCAAACCTTTCAAAGACCTACAGAATATGGCATTTAAAATGGTTTAGGGTTTTTCTTGACAGTGAGGCACAACTGCTCCTGGTAACACCACCTGCATCAGAAAGAAAGATGGACATCGAAGAAACGCGTAATGAAGTTTTCTTCTAATATGGCAAGACTAGCCATTTGAGCAAGGTACTTCTTTTGTCTAGACTGTTTGACTTTATGTTGTAGAAACTGGACATGCAGGACCCACAAAAAGGTGACTGCTGATTCAAGATGGACATTGCTACAGGATTCCTGCTTCATGGAAGAGGCTGCCAGACAGCCAGACAGTCTACAGGACACAGAGAAAAATGACTGACAAACTGTCAATACAGGTGGACAGTTTAAAGTTTCCTGCTTTGCTGAGGAGTCTGGAGAAACAGTATGGTCTATGGGATGAAGATGGAACAATACAAAAGAAGTTTGGGTGACTGACCAGGCAATGAGTTGTCTCTGTCATTTTTAGAGTTTATATATTATCCTTCTATGGTCTTTGAAGGAGTTGAAGACAATTTTGGTTATAGCTTTCCTTAGTTAGGATTAAAGATAAGTTACATATAGGACTTTAGACTAACAAAGATAGGATAGATGATATTTTCTTTAAGTCTTACAAAATGTTAATGGACTAAATATTGTTTACTGTGATTCTTATTTGATAACTGTTGTATGGTACATTTTGCTATGTTAAGGTTAAACCCCTTCTTTTACTTTAGACAGAAAAGAGGAGATGATGGGAGATGTTATTCTGTATATATGTTTCTCATACTGGTTAATAAAGCACTGTGGCCAATAGAAAACTAGATAGGCAGGGCTAGGAGACTAGGAGGAGGAAAGAGGAAGTAGAAAGAGAAGTCAAGATGGAGACCTGAAAGAAGATGCCTGCTGTGGCTCCCTGATAAGACGACCATATGGAAATACTTAGATAAATAGAAATGGGTTAATAATTAAGACAGAGATAGCCCATAAACAATAATGGTAACTGGCCAACAGGATTGTATCAAATACAGAGTCTCTTAGTGTTATTTGGGGTTCACGTGGCAGCGGGACTATGGCTGCAGGACCAGGAGGCCGGCGGGGAGGAAAAACCTGCTGTAACAATAAATCCCATTACTTCTGACATGTTATGCCCTGACCATTTAACAACATTGTTGTAGGACAGTAATATTTTTTAAGGGGTAATCATAATCTTTAAGTAAAGAGTCAACCGTTGACATGGGTTTTTCAGGAATAATTTTAAGGCACACTTTACATCCTTGTTCCTAAAGCTGTAGATGACAGAATTCAGCATTGGTATCACTAGTGTGTAAAATACAGAAGCCATCTTTTTTTTTTTAATTTTCAAATACCAATGTGTTTAATAACTAAAGCATTATATATATATATATGTATATATATATCTGAAGCATTATATATATATACATATATATATATATATATTGGATTAATTCAGCAGCATTTTTTCCTTATTTTGTTAATAATATAATTTAAAAATTTTACATGTGGAACCCAGTTTCCTCTCCCTTCCTCCCTCCAACCCTCCCTTCCTCTATCCCTTCCTCCCTCCCTCCCTCTTACCCTCTTTTCCCTGTGGCATGAAATAATCAATTTGACGGCTGAAATCAATAAAATAGAAACCAGGAAAACAATACAAAAAAATCAATGCAACAGAAGCCATCTTGTCTGTCTAAGGAATGGTTGGTCCGAGGTTGGTCCGAATGTGAAAGACAGCTAGGAGGACTGGGAAGTCTATGGGACCTCTAGCAGTGAACCAGGAGGTATCCCTTGTGCATGAAATGACTTCTTAGCCTAAATACATAGAGAAGGCCTAGGCCTTGTCCCAAATGACTTGACAAATTTTGATTGTTCTTCTTGGAAGGCCTCACCCTCTCAGGGCTGTGGAAGGGGAATGGGATGGGAGAGTCAGTGGTGGTAGATGGGAGGATAGAAGGGAGAGGGAACTGAGATTGATATGTAAAATGAGATTGTCTCTAATTTAAATAAAATTTATTATAAAATAGAACCTCTGTCATCTTCATAAAGTTCATTTTAAGTTTGTTTTCTTGTGCTTCAGCTGTGTTAGAATATTCAGAGTTTGGTTTAGTAGATAGTTATGCTCTGTACCATATTGCACTGGCAATTGTCTAAGCCATCAACATACTGGAGTCTCCTACTCAGGATGTACTTTTACTACATGGAAGAGGCACACTGTGATCTGTCCTTAATGGACATTGCCTGGGTTCAACAGATTTCTGGCATCTTAGCATAAGTTTTCATAGCCCACTCATTAATATATGTTTCATTTTATAAAACTAGTACAGTGTGGATAATATTGTTAATTATCTGCCATGGCAAGATGCACTTTGTTTCCCTTAGAACACAGTTACCATGGATTCTGTCTGACAAGAAAGCTGTTTGTGGTCACGGAGCTCCTCTAATAACATTCTAACTTCAAGCTGTGCTTTCAAATGGATTTGAATTATTATACATATATATGTATATATGGACAATATTATATGAATATATATAATTATATGGATATATACATATACATAATAGAATTCATGCTATAGAATGGTTAATATATATATATATGTGTATAATATATATATATATGTACACATATACACACATACAATATGAAGGCAATCCTAATGAGTTCTAAAAATAATAAGGGAGACAAAGCTCCTCCTTATCATCTCTTGTCACCAAAGGAAGATCTGAGAACAGCTGGGACAGATTTTTATCGTTGCTGCTTTTTAATGTTAATGTGCTAAGTCACATCCTGGAAACAAGGAAGACAATAGTAAATGTTATGTTGGATATGACCACCTGTTAATCAAGGAGGTGTGTCACCAGTCAATAGAGAATCAACTCTCCAGATCTAGAATCTGTCTTATTTCTACAAATTCCAATAATATTTTATATTGGAGTAGAAAGAACTAAGAAAAAATCTCAGAGAAATCAGAAATGTATACCAAACTGAATGCCCATTACCAAAAACAAAAGTTTGGTGGTTTACAGAGACTATACCTTTATTCAATGAACTTAAGCAAAATAGTGAAAATACACACAGAATTCATAAATTATACTTAAGCAAAAGCTTTAGCTATCAAAACAACATGAAGTGGCTTTTTGAATTAAAATATTATGGTATTTACTTTATAAGTATCCTTTTATTTCAAGTACTTCTATCAGTTTTAGAGTAGAGATGGTTCATCAGACTGATAGATTCTTCACAATATGGACATACCATTAGCATATACTTTACTGTCATTTTATAAAACTATTTCTTATAGTAAAGCTTTTAATCTTTAAAAGTCACCATTAAGTTCTTAAACCACAAACATATAGCTTGCTTTAACACAGTGGGAATTGCTGAATGATGTGTGGTTACACTTAGAAGTAAATGAATAAAAGTATCAAAATATATCATTCTAACATGCAGTTATTTGAATATTTCAAGTCAAATTTACTATCAAAGAAAATTAATAAATGCTGTATGGGATAATTTCTCAATAGGGAAATCAACAGGTCCCTGGATAATTAACAAATACCCAGTGTCATTGTTGTCAGTTCTAAGATGTTTAGGGAATAACCAAGAAATTAGATTCAAGCTCTCAGATGCATACTTCAAAAGACCAAGACACTTGGAAAGGCACCTGATTGCATTTTGCTTTTTAACCCAACAGAAGAACAGGAACCCTTTTCTAATTCTAGGTAAGTGGATTGAACCAGTCTTCATGGTATCAAAATACTCTACTGATTATTCCTGATGTCTTCAGTTTCAAATGCAGACACAAATAGGGTCATCATATTCACACCCATATCTACAATTTCATCTTTTCTAATCAGGCCTGTTTCTATATGTTATTTCCATACTAATGAGAAATCTGAAGGAAATGCACATTGTTTTAAAATTAGTCAAGTAGAATTTTATAGCAGCAAACATCTTGTTACCCAGTTGTGTTTTCATCAGAAAGATAATGTAAAGAGTGAATATGGATATTTCCAATAAAAGGGCTTTTACAGGAATTTCCAGTTATTTAGTAAATCATGTAACTTCCCCTAGTTTTTATGCTGCCATATTTTCATTTTTTTCTATAGTTATCTGTATTACTAACATTATACAAGAGAAGATTTGTCCCACTGTGACTAGCCATAAGAGCTGGCATTGAAACAAATAACCTAAGTGTTTTGATGGATAGTTGTAGAAAACACACAACTTAATGGAGAAAGAGAGAGAAATTGAATAAAATATGAACCAAAATAGATTGATGCTATTAACAAGTAAAATTCATGCAGAAAGTATGTCTAAAGACATCCCTAATAGTATTTCTAAGGAGCTGTTGAGGGAAAAGGTCTTTACATATTCATTCCTGTCCTTTATTGCTCACATATTAGCCTTTACCTCTTTAAATCTCATCCTATTCACAGCTGTCTTTAAAGTCTTCCTTATGGAGAAACAAAATTCTCATATATACTATCATTACTACAGTCCAGTGCAAAATTACTCAACATAGTTAGTGCAGGAGTAGAGAAAATTATTCATATGATAGGAATATAGTATAAAGAGACTGCAAATCTCAAATTAAGAATAAACATGTATTTAGGCAAACAGACCATCACATTATGATGTACTTTCCTTTCTTAAATGTATGTCAAATTTTCTTTGTTCCCATCAATGATCACATGCCAAAGAATTACTGATCAAATATATATGTTTTTCATTTCAATCAGTTTGCCGTAAACTCTAAAACATTCTAGATTAGGTATTGCCCTTTTTCATATTATCTATACAATTAAATTAAGAATTTTCATGCTGATTTGGTTTTCACTAAGAGATTTAGTAGTGTCATGTCAGTAAAACAAGTGCCCTGACAGCCACTACAAGGCAGGAGATCAAAGGTTCTGAGTTTTCTGTTGCAGGATCCAATGGCTGAGATCAAACACTTAATATGATGTAATATAGTTCTGAAACATCATCTCAGTCTATGTTAAGACATACCTTTTACTCTGCTATCAAACATCAAATTTAGAAATGATGTCATCCAAGTATGTTATAGCTGTTATAATTTTTATACATCACAAATGAAAATATAGAAGTATTTCTGAAGTTTGAGGAGGAAGACCTACTCACATCCTTGACAAATGCTAGTTATATGCGGGGTTATCCAAAAGTAAAACATCTCAACACACAGAAGTTTGACCAAAAATTTGAGAATCTTAAACAATGAGATATAATAGATAAATGCAACCTTAAAGTAACTAATGTTGTAAATAACATAAAAGGCTTGAGGAGAAATTGTAAATAAGTTTGGAAATTTAAGTCATTTTGTCCCCAATAGGGATATACTTAACTCTATTGACTGTATATTCACGGTGATATTTGCTAAAATTTATGTTGTATAGTTTACAGTTTAAGCCTAAAATTATGAATAACAATAGCATAGATAAAAAATAAAACTTAATTATATGCGTATATTTATTTTATATCCCCCTCCCACCTCTCCTCTCAATTCAATCCATCCCCCTCCTCCCTTCTGCCCTCTCCCAGTTCACTCCTACTCTCTGTTTGTTAGAAAGGACAAAATAGATTTCAAGAGGGCGGGAACCTAACTTAGTTGTAGAGATTGATCCTATCATATGGGCTCAGTACCCAGTACTGGAGTAATGTCTCAAAGAATCATCAGAATGTACATAACATTGATTTGTGGGTTGATATTAAAATATAAGACTCACAGATACACACTGCAAACTTTAGATGAACTCATGATATATAGGATTTATTACATTATCACATTTTCCAAATTTGAAAGTGGAAACAATTTATACTGATTCCATGTAATTCACAAATGTATACTGACTGCAATTGGTTTTATCTATTGAGATCAAGTAGTAGATTTTGTTTTTACTTTATGCACTGGGGTGCAGGCAAACTTTCTTGAGTTTTTCAGACACATTTCAATAAGTGTGTGTCAGTAATAGGGGTGTTTATACTTCTGAAAATTGTCTGATTACTTCAAGCAATACTTACTCTCCTAGGAAGCTGAGCCTGATGCAGTTTTGGAACAACTGAAAGTTCTTCCTTCTCTTGCTTCCTTCTTTCATTTGTTAGAAAGAAATTGTTTTTTCTCACTTGATAACCTTAAGTACCTACTTGCTAAATTTTATATTCTAGTTTGATGGGATTGGTTGAAATTACCTATATATTAGGGAACCCATATGCTTCTAATCCTTTACCCAACCTTTGGGGTATCCTAGGAATTTGTGCTTCTGTCAAGTAAGAGTGAGACTTGTTAAGTATCTCCAATTTATAACAGTTATATCTGGGATACAAGAAGAGGAACATAAGAATGTGCCTATTTGGGAGGCTGAAGCAAAGACATTATTATTTTCAGCTCAGCCTGTACAACTAAGTGAAACTCTGAAAATAATAAATAAACAAAACACTGGTGTTATAGCTATAATTTTCTGCATGAATATCACATTGATTGGCAATGTAAGCCTATAAAGATCTTATTAGAAAGTGAATAGATTCATCTTTTTTTGTTGATTACAGCAACATGGAGAAAAACCAAGGTCAATATGCTGAGTGACATGTACAAAATACAAAAATAAAATAAAATACTATATTTTCAGATTGGTGGATCTAAAAGAACTGATGTCACAGAACAAAGAGAGGAGTGCTAATTAGGGAATCAGTAGGATAAGAAGGATGAGAGCTAGGAAAAATGGAAATAGATTCCAAAACAGAGTGAAGCAACGAGCCATGATTTTAAATGACAATGTTGGATAACTGTTAAAGGAATCCCTCACATGTATTCATGAAATAACACTTCATGAAAATGAAGCCATGAGTTAGTTTGAAGGGAGTGTGATGATTACAAGGCAGGGTTTGAAGCAAGGAAAGGGAAGGGGAAAGTAAAATCAAATTATAATCTCAAAAATTAAAAAATAAATGTAAGGGGAAAAATATTTACCCCATATTTGAGATTATTAGATTTGCAAGAAATTTGCAACATTAAAATAATTAATATTTGAGGATAATAAAGTATTAGTAAAGTGATTTGACCATCACAAATCAAAAACATACAAACTTTAAATGAATACTATGAAGCTTTACAAATATTTCCCAAATAAAAAATAAACCTTCATATGTGAGAGCCAGGAACATAGTTTTTTCATCAATTTAGTTAGAAATTCTAACTTTTTCACAGAATTTTAACTTTTCTCTTTTAGGAAGTACTGAAGTCCAGCAATCTCATTTTTACAACATATTTTATCATCAAGGTTTTGGAAGATTTCATAACTGCATTATTTACTCAATATCCAGTATATTCTTCTCAATTGCATACCTTGATGACTTGCATTCATAGATTTTCGAATCTTAAATTAATTAATCCACAATAATGTTATTCTCAATGTAATATAGTAAATTATACTTATTCTAATGTTTAATCATAAAGCAGGATTTATTTTAGACTTGCTATCAATGATAAATTAATACTACTTATAAATTACAATATTGTTTCTTAAAAATATTACTATATATGTACTTACTATTTTTCTTTATTTTTGATAATTTCATACATGCATAAATATAAACATGATAAAATATCCTTTGTATTCTAACTTCAAGCCTTTGCATGTATCTCCTATCTCACAAGTCTACTAAATACATGTCTGTTATTTTTTCCTTTTATTTTTACATCCTGAACACATTTAGCCTCTCCTCTCTTCCCAGCCCCCCCACCTCCTCTCTGCATCCTGCATCCATTCTTCCTTCATTTTTTTCAGAAAAGGAGAGGCCTAATATAGATATTAACCAAATATGGCATATCAAGTTGCAGTAAGGCTTGCCACCTTGCCTCATATTAAAGCAGGATTAGGCACCACAATATGAGGAAAGGGGTTCCAAAATCAGACAAAATAATCAGAGACAGCCCCTGTTCTCATTGTTAACAGTCTCACAAGAAAACCAATTTCACAGTTGTAACATACATGCAAAGTGTCAAGGTCAGTCCCTTGCAGGCTCCTTGGTTGTCAGTTCAGTAGCTGTGTGCCCTAAGAGCCCAAGGTATTTGAGTCTGTGATGTTTCTTGTGGTATCCTGGATCCCTCTGGCTCCTACAATCTCTTCTCTCCCTCTTCCACAGGCTTCTCAAAGCCCTACCTAATGTCTGGCTGTGGATCTCTGTGTCTGTTTCCATCAGCTGCTGGATGAAAACTCTCTGATGAAAATTGGGTTAGGCACCAATCTATGAGGATAATAGGATATCATTAGGGATCGTTTCATTTTTTTTTATAATCTAAATTCCCTTACTTCTGCTCAAGCATGAATGTCTGTGGGGCCAACCACTGGAACATGGAAACATACCAGGGACCACTTCCTTGATAAAAATAATAAAAATAAGATGTTTTTGGTTTAAATAAAAAAATTAATTTAAAAAGAGAATGATTTTTCCTCTCCCAGGAAGGACTTGGAAAACAGTGCCTTCCTCTTCCTGACAGTATTTCTGACTATTTAATTCCATTCAGATCTTGCTGTGCAGGTAACCACAGGTGCTGTGAAATCACAAGTGTGATGGCCATGTCATGCCAGAAGATACATCATATGTATATATAACATACTATGTGGGTGTATGAGTATCTGTATGTGTATGTCAGTGTATGTGGATGGGTATATATCTGTGGGAATGTGTGTGTATTTGTCTATGTATATGTGTATGTGAGTATATGTTTATGTGTGTTCAGATATGTGTGTGCATGTGTTGTACTAGCCATTTGTGTGGAAGTACACAGTACTTCTCAGTTTTATATTCTAAAAAAGTTTATATGCAAAATGGATAATTGTGTATGTAGAAGTACTTATTTCTAAACAATCACAAGAAAAAACACTATCATAAAAGAATTGAAAAAATATAGTTTTAAAAAATTACAGCTATTAATTCAGAATCTTACTTAGCTGATGGAAAATGAAATCATGGTATAAAAGAGTTAAAATATGAACATAGTAAATTCCTATGGATGCTATGGCACCATATATATCTAATATTTGTAGGTTTGTTTGATTTTACATACATTATGTTAAAGATTATTTTTGCAGTATCTAGCTACTCCTAGTAACCATAGACCTGTCTTTGATCCACATCATATGTATTGCTTCTGCATTAGGGTTGACACTATTCCCTAAAGTTGAGGATATCATCTGCTTTTTTAGTCTTATATTTCCAATCGAGAAGTTTATATATTTGTAGTAGTTTGCTTAGGAAAACCACTTGATATTATGATAATAGGAAATTAATTAAAATATGCCAGAATAGGTGAATAGGTGGCAGGGTTGGTGTACATCTTTAATCCCTACACTTGGGAGACAGGGGCAGGCTGATCTCTGTGAGTTGTCTTTTGTTTTTTGTTTGTTTGCTTGTTTGTTTGTTTTGTTTGTTTGGTTGGTTGGCTTTTCGAGACATGGTTTCTCTGTGTAGCTTTGTAGTCTATCCTGGCACTCACTCTATCGTGCAGGCTGGCCTCAAACTCACAAAGGTATGCCTGCCTCTGCCTCCCAAGTGCTGGGATTAAAGGCATGTGCCACCACTGCTCAGCAGGTCTCTGTGAATTTGAGGTCAGCCTACAAATGCAAGACTGAGGCTGATTTCCCATTTTACTCTCCAGATGTAATCAAACTACAAAAGAGTATGGATACAATTGCATAATATTAAATAGAGAAGGCCCAGTTTGGTCTATGATATAAGATACTACACTTAGAATATATAAAGCAGCACCTGCACATTGAGTTAGTGAAGTTTCCATGAATGAGTTGTGAAAAGATAAAGCTGTGCTGGGCAGTGTTTGGGAGACAAAGGCAGGTAGATCTCAATGAGTTTGAGTCCAGCTTGGTCTGCAGAGCAAATTTCAGGCACGGGCAGGACTGTTATACAGAGAAACCATTTAAAAACATGAGGAAGAGAATAGTAAAGTTGAGAAACATGTACACGAATTGCTTCATCTTACTTCTTTCTAACATGATGTTTCATAAATATTTGCATTTGTAAGATTAAATATTTTAAAAGAATTTAAATCTAAATCTAGGTCAAGCTTCTTTCAAATGACATATTTACAAACAAAACCCTAAAGACAGTGTAATACTTTGTAGATATATTACAGAAAAAAATGTAAACTGTATATGGTATGCAGATTGTCATATTTTTGAACCTTGTATCTGTGTTCTGCAATGCATGTGTGTCATTTAAAATTACTTCCGGTCAAAAACAAAGAAAGAACATAGAAGTGTAGCACTATTTTATACAACATGACTTACTCTGAAATATTAACAGGTAACTTCCTGAATCCAAGTGTGCTTTGAAGATCTGAGTAAACATTTCCTTAAGATCTAGATGGAGAAGCAGAACCTCTCTGTGCTGAATGAATTCCTTCTCATGGGTGTCACAGACCGCCCTGAACTACAGGCTCCTTTTTTTGTACTGTTCTTTCTCATCTATGTTACCTCATTGGTAGGAAATTTGGGCATGATCATCCTCACCAAATTGGATGAGAGACTACAAACACCTATGTACTTTTTGCTAAGACATCTGGCTTTCATTGATTTTGGTTACTCAACAGCTGTGGGACCCAAAATGTTAGTAAACTTTGTAACCATTGAAAATACCATCCACTACAACTGGTGTGCCATCCAGCTAGCTTTGTTCATCTTCTTCATCATTAGTGAGTTATTTGTTCTTGCAGCAATGGCGTATGACCGCTATGTGGCCATCTGTAGCCCCCTGCTCTATACAATTATCATGTCTCAGAAAATATGCTGGGTATTGGTGATAATTCCTTATCTCTTCAGTGCCTTTCTCTCTCTGATCACCACCATCAAAATTTTTATTTCATCCTTCTGTGGCCATAATGTCATCAGTCACTTCTACTGTGACAGCCTTCCTTTGTTGACCTTGATCTGTTCAGGCACACGTGACATTGAACTTATAATATTGATCTTCTCAGCATTTAATTTGGTTTCATCCCTTTCTGTAGTTCTTGTGTCCTATATACTGATCCTTATGGCGATCATCAGGATGAACTCCGCAGAGGGAAGACACAAGGCCTTCTCTACCTGTGGGTCTCACCTGACTGTGGTAATTATATTATATGGGACTTTGTCTTTTATGTATATACAGCCAAAATCTAGTCACTCTTTTGAGACTGATAAAATGGCCTCTGTGTTCTACACCTTGGTAATCCCAATGTTGAATCCCATTATCTACAGTTTAAGAAACAAAGAAGTAAAAGGTGCCATTGAAAAGCTATGGAAAAATGCGTGTAAAGCTTATAAGTAAAATGTAGCAGAAAGGGGAGATAGCCTAGAATCATAAAGCTTGTCTAACATGTGTACATCTATGCTTCATATCTTGATTCCTACAAGAATCCAGTAAAGAAAACAATTCAACACAAAATGTTTATCTAAAAATTTGGATTGTATACAGTGCACATAATATATACTAGACTTGTATATGCACTGAACTAAAAAAAGCATTGTGAATTTGAAATGATTTTCCTATTTTCAATATGAAGTTTATTAGTATTGGCTCTCATTTTGGTATTAATCTGGTTTTCACAAGTTCCATGATAATTCCTGAAGTCTGATGAAATGGAAAGAACATATTCATATATGAAACTCACTTTAAACTTTTCTTTGGCTCAAGACATCTTCATGTGTATAAATATGCAATTTTTATTTCTTATATAACATCCATGTGGAAGAAGATATCATATTAGTATGCTGATACATATAAAAAATATTTCTCATACTGTTATCTCTACATATGTTCTACAAAGAGTACTGATATAACACTTACTAAACAATTTAAAGTATAAATGAGATCTGATCCATTTATACTCTTCTTGAATATCTGCACAGTATCATCAAAACAAAACTAAAACAGGTATCTGAATATTGATGCTCATTCTCACATTTTTACTACAGTTAGGACAAGAAATCAGTACCACTCCTAACAGGAGTTGGATGGATAAAGGCATGTAATTTAAATATGCAGTTATCGTGGGCATGAGGAAAAGTGAAATATGTCACAAAGGAAACTTAACAGAACTGTAGTACTTTGTATTAAGCAAGGAACCAAACCCATAAAGATGAGTATTGTATAAATCCTCTCATGTGGAATCTATTGAAAAGATATAAAAGTGAAAATGAGATCATTAAAGAATAGGAAGGTGAACAATGGAAAAGGAAAGTGGGTGAGGGTAGGTCATATATGGTAGTAAGGAAATAACATCAAAACGTGTGTGAATATAAAATAAAAATATTAATTTGTAAAAAGTAATATATAATAATTAATAAATGTGGCAATAATTAGTGGACTTTATGGAATATAATATTTCTTATGATAATTGTCTCCTCAAAGTTCTATTAAGTATATTATTTATAGTTCAAACAAAGACATAAGAGATTTGCACAAAAATACAAATGCAAACAGGTATTGCTTAAACTTGATTTGAACAAAGACAACAATATATATGCCATAGAGAACAGGAAAAAACAATAAGGTCTCAGGCACAGGCAAAGATACAAGTTCACAGGGAAGATTAAACCAGTTGTTTGTCTAACAGTGAGCGTCCAGCCCTGAAAGCATATATATATAAAATATTATATAGACTGAAGTTATTTTTAGAAACATGTATTTATATACATATATACATACATATATGTGTACAGATAACATTAAAAATTCACAAAAAAAAGAGGTAGTGAATTTGAAAGAAATCAAGGAAGAACATGAATTGTTTTAGAGGGAGAAAGGGAAATGAAAAAGTGATGTAATTATATAATAAATTAAAAAATAAAAAATAAAAATGAAAGATGTAAAAATATTATTCAAAAAATGTGAAATAAATTATGATATAAAATATTAAATACAAGTAAAATTTACTACACAAATAAAATATTTTCATAATAGTAAAGATAAATTATCCACACATGTCACAGATACACTCATTCTTGTTATAGAAACAACTCTATCTACCATGGCAATAACCTCATCCACAGCTTTGTTTTCCAATATTTGCTGAAGGCAAGCCATCTTCAGATGGCTGCCATATGACCCTAACATACTGACATTCCATATATTGCCCACATCTATGAGTTAGTATTCATGCGTAATTTTTGTATATAAGTAAATCTCATTTTACTTTATGATTAGCATTAAAAGAGCTAACTGTTTCTATTCTATATGCCATTAAAATGTAAGGTATACTTCAATAAAGCCAACCTGTGAAGTTATTCTTTATTATTTTTTTTTCCTGATGACGAGTAGAGTAGGCTGAATTCCTTCAGGTGACCATTCGTGTTTCATAGCCCCAGACATCTGAAAATATACAGATGGTACACAAATAATTCAAAAAAGAGCACTGAGTTGAAGATATGACAAGGACAAACAAATTTAATCAAAATGCATTGTATTAAAATTTTAAAGAAGTAATAAAATCTTTAACTCAAAATGAGCCCTGAGCCAAAGTGAAATGTGGAGAACTGAGTGTTCAAGCAACTATACACATGCTAAGAAGGTGAAAGACCTTGGAGCTAAAGAAAGATGAGCCTAATAAGTGAGAAAAGTCCCATGAGGATAACGGCAGAAATTATGAGAATTATTAGATGAGGACTGAATACTGAGGATGCTACACCCTAAGTTTGTAACTGTGGACTCAATGCTCACACATGAGGATCGCACCCATACTATTGACAATACAAGGGGCTAATACCACAACCTCAAAGCTGTTTACCCTCAAGAGTTACATTATCTTATTAGCAATTTCATTGAAAAAAAAAAACATAAAATGAAATACCTCAGACAACTGTTAATACAATCACCATAGAGGACAGTTTTCGGGCTCTCACCACAAAAAGATAAAAAATGAGGCTTGGTTATATGTCATATAACTCAGTTATTTCAATCCAAGGTGTACATACAATGGATTAAAATAAGAAAATAAGCATCTCCAAGAGATAGAGGTATACTCATGATAATGAAGATTTTTTTAACCTATTATTCATAAATAGATAAATGGTTAAGCAATGTGTGTATATGTATAATGTTCTTCATTTGTTGTAAAATAAATAGAACTGGATCCTGTTTTGTAATATGATATAACTCAGCTACACAAAATCAAATACAAACACATACATATATATATGTATATATATATGGGAACTAGAAAATATGAATTAATGTAAATTGTTAGATTCTGTGAAGGATGGAGGATGGATGGGAGAAGAAATTCATAAAGTGTACCATCATAGTTATATAACTAAAATAAATTCAAAGGTTCAAAATCTCCAGATTACATAGCTATAGTTCTCAATGACCTACTAAAATCTATATTAATTTCTTTTCTGCTGCTATGTTAAAATTCCACAATTAAAGGGAAAAGAGCCCATCTTGGAAGAAGAGCTGGAGGCAAGGTGGTTAGAACAGAAGCTGAGGTATCAGAATTTAAAAAGCAGGCAGAAATTAGAGAGAGAGAGAGAGAGAGAGAGAGAGAGAGAGAGAGAGAGAGAGAGAGAGAGAGACAGAGAGAGAGAGCAAGCGCACTAACTGGGAATGAGCAAAGCTTTTGGAACTTCAAAGCTCACCTCCAGAATTTTACTTCCTCCATCAAGTCTATATCTGTTAGACACCCTGATACAGTGCCACTAACTGGAAACCAACTGTTAGATGCTAGAGCCCAAGGAGACCATTACCCTTCAAACCACTGAGCATGCTTTGCAAGTAACTAGATGAGAGAAATTAGAGACTGAACTCATAAAGTAGAGCATCACTCAACCCTCAACAAGGAAAGTTCATCTTCCAGTAGATGATAATTAACAGACACCTTCAACCTAGAAAGTGTTCAAAGAAAGAAAGACTTGAAGCACAAAGCCAAAATATAATGCCTTTCTCAAACACCTCTCCACAAAGCTAGAGGAACTATGCAGAAGGAAATGGAAAAATTGTGTCAGAAGGAATAGCACAAAGGCAACTCTCTTCTTGACACAATAGTACAAGTACACTTGAACTTACTGAAACTGTGACAGCATGCACAAGAAATATACAGGGTAAATCCAGACAGATACATATTTAACTTAGTAAGACTGTGGCATCTTATATAAGAACAGCACAGATTAAAACCAGACAGCATTCCAGTATGAACAAGGAAAATGGACACAAAGTTCCAACCTTAACCAAGAAGCTATTTTAAATGATACCTGATGGTAAAGAAGAAATATGATTTCTCCAATGGACTGACATTGCTTATGTCAGTCATGTTCCAGAGTATTCCCTGTCCCTAATTCCAAGACAAAACAGAACCTATCTTTTAATTGAATGATTTTTTATTTATTTTGTTGTGGTATTTTTGTTTTATTTATTTTGTTTTCTTAACTTCTTCAATTTTTGATTTTTGGGTTTTGTTAATTTTGATGGGTTATCTTAGAGAGAGGGAGGGAGGGAAGGAGGGAGGAGAAAAGGGAAGGGGTAATAAGGGAGGAGGGGAGGGAGAGAAACTATGAAGTTGGACGGTCAGGGAAGATGTGGGAGGAGTTTCGAGAGGGGAAAGAACATTATCAGAATATATTTTATAAAATAAACTATCTATAGATATTTTTATATTTTATTTTCTCCACTGGATATTAAACCTGGATATTCTATTTTATGAAAGATCAAAAGATCTACATGGAATTATTTTAATCATTATTTTTTCATAGATAGTCTGCAGACAGCAAATATGATTCATCAAGTTGAATGATACCTATATTAAGACCTTGTCAATTTATGATAGGCTTAATTTCAGAGATGCAGGGATAGTTCATAATACAAAAGTTTATCATTGTAATCCACCACATAAACAAACTGAAAGAAAATAATCACATTGTCATCTCATTAGATGCTGAAAATGCCTTTGATAAAATCCAATACCCATTCAAGACAAAAATATTGGAAATAACAAGGATATAAGAGACATACCTAAACACAATGAAGTCATTAACAGCAAGCCCATAGCCAACATCAAATTACATCGAGAGAAACTCAAAGTAATTCCACTAAAATCAGGAACAAATCAAGGATGTCCTCTCTCTCCACATCTATTCAATTTTAATACTTGACATTCTAGCTAAGTAGTAAGAAAATGAAAGGAGGAGATCAAGGGGATACAAACTGGAATGTAAGCAAAAATGTAAATTCTTCCAGGGAACTGCTATAGCTGATAAACACCTTCTCCAAAGTGGCTGGATACCAGATTAACTCAAAAATAAATAAATAAATAAATAAATAAATAAATAAATAAATAAAACAAAAACAAAACAAAAAACACACAAACAAACAAACAAAAAACAAAAAAAAGGACAAAAACAAAGAAACAAAATCAGTAACCTTCCTATATACAAACAGCAAGCACACTGAGAATAAATCATAGAAACAACACCCTTCACAACAACTGCAAATAATACAAGAAATCTTAGGATAACTATAACTAAGTAAGTGATAGAGTTGTATGATAAAATCCTCAAGTCTTTGAAGGAAGAAATTGAAGCAGATTATCAGAAGTTAAAGATCTCCCATGCTCATGGATCAATAAGATTAACATTAAAAAAAGTGTCACTCTACCAAACACATTCCACATACTCAACATAATTCACATTAAAATTCCACGTAATTTTTATAGAAATGGAAAGAACAATAAATATTCAACTTAATACTGAAAAAAATAAACAAAAAACTTAGGATAGCTGAAACAATCCTATACAACTGCCTGAAGTATCATCACCATTGAGTTGAAGCTGTACTACAGAGCTATAGTAATAAAAACAGCATAGTATTGGCAAAAAAAAACAGACATATTGAACAATGGAATCAAATAGAAGACCCAGAAGTAAATCTGCAGTCCTATAGACACTTTGATTTTGATAAAGAAGACAGAAATACATGTTAGAAAATAGAAAGCATCTTTAATAAATATTGCTGATCTAATTGGATGCCAGCTTTCAGGAAATACAAATAGATCCATATCTATCACACTACACAAACCTCAAGTCCAAATGGACCAAAGACTTCAACATAAAACAAGATACACTGAACCCTAATAAAAAATAAAGTGGGGAATAGCCTTTAACACATTGACACTAGTGATAACTTCCTGAACAGAATACCAAAAGCACAAATATAAATGGTCCCTCATGAAACTGAATAGCTTCTGTAAGGAAAAGGACCCTCTCAATAGGACAAAAAGGCAACACACAGAATTGGAAAAGACCTTCACCAACCCCACATACAAGAGAGCTGGTTTCCAAAATACATAAAGAACTTAAGGAACTAGATGTCAAAAACCAAATAATCACAACCAAATAATTTACAACCAATTTGGAAATAAATGTAGCAGTTTCTCAGAAAATTGGGAATCAATCTACCTCAATTCCCAGCTATACCTCACCTGGGCGTGTATTCCATTCTATTACAAAGATACTTGTTCAACTATATTCATATCATTTTACTCACAAGAGTCAGAAACTGTAAATTACCTGGATTTCCCTTGACCAAAATATGGATAAAGTTACACATTATGCAATGGAGCACTGCTCTAATATTACGAACAATGACATCATGAAATTTGCAAGCCACTGTATGGATCTAGAAAAGATCATCATGATTGAGATAATCCTTACCCAGAAGGCAAGCATGGTATGTACTCACTAATGAGAGGATATTAGCTATAAAGTAAAATACAAACGTGCTGCAATCCACAGACGCAAAGAAGTCTTAATGGCGGATGCAAGTATCTCTCTGGGAAGGGGAAATAGAATTGATTTTGCTGGTGAACTGGAAGCGGGTGGTACTGGGAACAGGACACATCAACTGGGAAGGGAAAGAAAATACAAGGAGAAACAATTGGAATTGGGCATTTCAGACATGAGGTGAAAACCTAGTGCAGTAAAAACTCATGGAATCTATGACAGTAACCCAGGCAAAACTTCTAGTAATGGAGACTGAACTGACAATATTCTGTAACCAGGCAAGGCCTCACTGAAGTGGAGACATTAGGATACCAACCTAGTCACAAAACCTACAGTTCCTCGTCGTGCTACAGAGTAATCTGGTTTAGGAGACTATGGAAACTCTTAAATATACAAGAGAACACTTCCAAATCTCATGTGAGCTAACAGTGTTCTGAATGTATCTCTGTGCTCCACAGGAAAGGCAAGGAAACAGAGACTTATCAGCTGCTGAGGCCTTAAAACAAAGCCGGTGCCTCTTTGGACCTTAAAATTGTTCCTATGCATGGTATTTCATTTTTGTTTAATCAAATAAACAGAGAGTCTTCCTGTGGGGTGAAAAAAAAATATTACCAGAAAGACTTCCTCCAGCAAATGGTGAGAGCTGATGCAGATTCCCACGGCCAAACATTATGGAAACTTCCAGGAGTCCTGAAAGAGGAGGAAGGATAAGAGGAATGTCAAAAGAACATAGCCTACAGAATTGATTAGCCAGGATTCATGGAGGCTCGAAGAGATAGTTTTTTAAACAAAAGTAAAATAGAATCAAACTCTGAAGTACATCTCAGAATATAAAAATCTTAGTTAACTCTACTTAATTGATATGTATCTTAAATATGTCATATATGGAAATCCCTATTTTTACCTTATAAGATTCTCACATATTTACATACAACATAAAAGTTAAATAATCAATCAAGGAGACTGTAGAATGTACATTTACTGGAAAGTATTTGTAAAAGTAAGACATGAAATTAACTTAGATACCCTTAATTGAGAGACAGAGAGAATGATACTCAGCCAAAAACCATGATGTCCTATATATGTTGCAAAATGCATGTACCTAGAATATGTTGTCTTTGATTTATTAACATTGACAGAGAAAGAGATAGTTACTCTACTTGATCATTATTCGTGTTGCTCATAATCTAATTGTCATTCTGTAAAATATATTTTTAAAAATAAATTAAGTATATTAATGCAAATTTGTTAGAAATAATAATAACAGTTGTACTGCTATTTTTATGAGCTATGGGGCAATTCATGGAAAAAATACAATAAAGAATCTTTTCTGAAAACACATTCTTTTAGTTTTTGTTAATATAATCATGGTGCTTGGAGGAGTAATGAGCAAAGGGAACAGAAACAGCTGACCTGTACAAGGGGGAGCTCATGGACCCCAGTCTGATAGCTGGGAAACCAGCATAGGACTGACCCAGACCCCTGAACTTTGGTGTTAGTTAGGAGGATTGGGCAGTCTATGCGGCCTCGGATAGTGAATCAGTATTTATCCCTAGTATAGGAATGGATGTTGGGAACCCATTTCACATAAAGGAATATTCTCTCACCCTAGACACATGGGGGAGGACCTAGGCCCTGCTACAAATGATATGACAAAGTTTGATAATGCCCATGGAGGGCCTCACCCTCCCTGAGGAGCAGAAAGGAGATGGAATGGGGGTTGGGGAATGGGACAAAGGAGGAGGGGAGGGTGAGGAAATTGGAATTGATATGTAAAACAAGCTTGTTGAAAAATTAAATGAAAAACAATAAATAAATAAAATTGTAAGTTATGATGTGTAGATTTGTACATGTGTTTTTTAATTCAGGAAATTTTAAAGTATCACAAAATATTAAAATATAAATATCATTAAAATAACCTGTATAAAAGAAATCTGTATTAAGGTTCTGCTATTGTTAGTGTAGGCATAAATCTATAAAATGCAACTTCACTAGAATATTATCAATATATATTGTGGGTAGAATGAGTTTGTACTCAATATTTGAGATACAGCAGAAAAGAGTTAATAAAGATCAACAGTGGATAGATGTCTACTATAACTCTCATTAAATGGGAATATAAGTATCTACATTAAAATTATCAAATGCTTCAGGGGCTCTGTTTGACTCTCCAGTGCCTAGGCAGTATTAGCTAATTACTTTCCTTCACCTAAGAAAGAGTCCCAAGAGCGGATGAAAATTCATAAATTATTCCAGTGAAGTTGAGAATACACAGAGAAGGATTTCTTACTAGGGAGGGATAAGTAGCCAGTGCTTTATTCTGAAAAATCCTCCTTAGAGTTCAAGTGACAACCTTTATAGGCTTCTGAAACCTGGACTTTTTTGGTGCTTCAATCTTGCTTCTGTGTAAAGCAAGAAAAAGCAGAGAAAAATATTGGTTTAATTCTGCACACATACAGGAGGAAAAGAGCCCAAAATTTTTTCTTATTTTATATTTAGTTCATAGAAACTAAACATAGACTAGTCTTTTTCCACTGGTAGACTTTGTCATAATTTGAACATGCATAATTTGGACACTATCTATAGGGTTCTACAACCTGAGAAAACTTTGCCATTATCTGGGGACAAAATGTCAAAATACAGGCTTCTGTGGGGGAACATCTCACATTTAAGCATTACCCATGAAACTTATTGTAATCTGTAGTTCATGTGCTTATTCTTTGGGAAGCACCATGTTTGTTTTATTAATGTGTTTAAAATTAAGGTCTGAATTCAGAATATGTGAGTCTTATAACTTATCTTTCTAACTTATCTTTTTTTTGACTACTTTGGAAACTCCTTACTTCTTACATTCCATGTAAATTTTATTGTTGACTCTTCTGCTCTCTTTTATAACAGCCATAGAGAATTGATATGATGGTTGGATTTCTAAACAATTATTGCACAAGTAAAACTGTTTCCCCATAAATGAATAATATTTCCTCTCAACAAATACTTTTATTTCATCAATATTCTGTTCAGAATATAAATATTTTGTCTTTGTTATATTTATTACTGTATTCTTTAGATACATTTTATTCTTTACTTATTTTTGTTCATTTATTCTTCCTTGAATTAACATTATATATACATACATGTTAGTTAAATATATGCAACTGATATACAAACAATGATCCAGGTTCTAGAAAATTTACTATATTGGTTTATTGTTTTAATTTCTTTTCAGTGTTTGATTAAATTCTGCTAATGCTTAAATGTGAGATGTTCCCACACATAAGCCTGTATTTTGACATTTTGTCCCAATATAATGGCAATGTTTTCTCAGGTTGTAGAACCCTATAGATAGTGTCCATAACTGGCAGGCACAAGTCTTCAGTCAAGTAAGTTCAGAGTCACAATTCAGATATGCCTCTGGACTCTTCACAGTTTCCTTATTGACTGCCTTGGGAGCAAGAAACCTCAGGGTCCTGTTGCCCAGCAGCAAGTCAGCCTGGCTGCCATCCTTATTCCAATATGATATATTATATTCTCTCAATTGGCTAGAGAGAATAAATCCTTCCAACATTAATTTTCTTGTTAAATCTTTGAACACAGCATCAAGCAAAGCAACTAATATGGATTGCTTAAAACTTCTAGAGAAAGCAACAATGAAAATCATGGTGTCTGTGAATACAACTGTTATACCATTCTTCTAATTTAAAAATTTCCATCAGCTTTTCTTATAATAATTTGGTAATTGTTTTAAATATTGTGCAATCACTCTTCATTCTCTTTCCAAAGCTTCCTTTATGTCCTTCTTTGCTTTCTTGAATGCCTATATGTACACATTATTTCTAAATATAATCTGTTCAGTTGGTTTTAAATTTTAATCTTTTATAATTACTTTTGGGTTTTATATTAGGTATTTTATTGTGGATTTCTGAAAAATTTTAGTTATATTCATAAGGGATTCATTTAGTTTTCTTATTTTACAGTAGATTTACTATAGAAGCTTGACAAGGTATGCAAGCTACATAAATAAAGCAAGGGTGTTTGATAGCATTTGTTTATTCAGGAACACCATGAGTAAGAGTGATTTTTTTTTGTTAGATGCTTAGTAGAATTCAGTTCAGTAGCATTGCACATGCTTCTCTTTCACTTATGTCATCCATATTGGAAATAAAAATTAAAATATTAGTCATATTTAAGATCAAAGTTTTACTAACAATACTCTAGATAGGAACAGTTGACTCATGCTTTATTTTGTAAAGTATTGTATCATTAGTGGTTATATATAAATAATTTAATTATAGATCTAAGGCTAAAACTTCAAATTATGATGTCTATTTCCTCACTAACTAATAGGTGGCATATATTTGTAGCATAGTATGCATATCGTGGCTTAAGAAAAAGTTTTCCCATTGATAGAAAACCTAAGTTCATGCTATTTCTTTTTTATATCATATTTTGGCATTATCTTATATAACAATGAATTAACCCACTTCAGGGTTTTCAGAAGGTTCATAATTTATATGTGTTATTAACTTTTAAATCAATTATATCAGTTCTTAAACTTTCAAGACTTCTGTCAAAATTTGAGAGCTAGAAATTGCAGCAACCATATGTATATATTCATATGTTAACAATATAAAATGCATATTCATGTTATATAGCATAGTATATATTGAATATAAATTAAAAAGTTATCACTGTTAGAAACTTATATATTTGATGATATCTTATTTCTCACTAGTGTATGTTTCCGGAGTAGTCTAGATGGATGCATACAATCTTACGGAGCTGAAGTATTTCATTCTAACTGGAATCACAGATCTCTCTGAGCTGGAGGCCCCCTTATTTGGACTCTTTCTCATTGTTTACATGATCTCTGTGGTGGGTAATTTGGGCTTGATCATTCTCACCAAATAGACTCCAGGCTACAAACACCTATGTACTTCTTCCTCAGACAGCTGTCTTTCACTAACCTTGGCTATTCAACTGCTGTGGCACAGTCTTATCTGTGAATCTCTGCTTCTGTTTCCATCAGCTACTGGATGAAAACTCTATGATGGCATTTAAGGTTGTCATTAATCTCATTATAGGGGAAGGGCAATTAATGTACCCTCTCACTGTTGCTTAGATTCTTGGATGGAGTCATCCTTGTAGACTCCCAGGAATTCCCCTAGTGCTCGGTTTCTCCTTAACCCCATAATGTTTCCCTCTATAAAAAGTATCTCTTTCTGTGCTATCCTTCCCGTTCTTCTGCCAACACTTCCTGATCCCTCATGTTCTCCTCATCCCTCTTGTCTTCCCCTCCATTTTCATCTACCTTCCTCCCCCTTCCACCATGCTCCTAATTTACTGTGATCTTGTCCTTTCTGCCTTCTTAGGGGTGGTGGTGGTGGTGGTCCATGTATGCCTCTCTTACTTCCTTCTTTCCTAGATTCTCTGGGGTTTTTATTTTTAGGCTGGTTACCTATCGCCATTAAGTCCAAATCGATCAAAGACCTCAACATAAATTCAGCCACACTGAACCCTTAGAACAGACAGTGGGAGGTACCCTTGAACACATTGGCACAGGAGACCACTTCCTGAGCATAGCACCAGTAGCATAGGCACTGAGATAAACAATTAAAAAATGGGACCTCCTGAATCTGAGAAGCTTCTTTAAGAAAAGGGACATAGTCAATAAGACAAAATGGCAGCCTACAGAATGGGAAAAGATCTTCACTAATCCCACATCTCACAGAGGGCTGATCTCCAAAATAAAAAAAAAAAAAAAAAGAACTCAAGAATCATAATTCTTTGAAAAATGGGGTACAGTTCTAAGTAGAAAATTCTTAATAGAGGAATCTCAAATGGCCAAAGGGCACTTAAGAAATTGCTGAACAGCCTTAGCCATCAGGGAAATCAAAACAATTCTGAGATACCATCTTACATCTGTCAGAATGGCTAAAATAATAATAAAAAAATAATAAATTAAAAAAACACAAATTACAGGTTATCTTGGAGAGGATGTGAAGAAAGGTGATATTCCTTTATTAATGGTGGGAATGCAAAATTGTACAGCCATTTTCGAAATCAGTATAGCAGTTTCTCCTGGAAAATGGAAATCAGTCTACCTCAAGATCTAGCAATATTACTCTTGGGC
This sequence comes from Cricetiscus sungorus, assembly GCA_030556225.1. Taxonomy (NCBI): domain Eukaryota; kingdom Metazoa; phylum Chordata; class Mammalia; order Rodentia; family Cricetidae; genus Cricetiscus; species Cricetiscus sungorus. Next base: position 26,224,968 of record JANBXA010000372.1, on the reverse strand, counting down.
ATATACCCAAAGGATGTGATTTCATACCACAAGGACAACTGTTCTACTATGTTCATAGCAGCCATGTTTGCAATAGCCAGAGCCTGGAAGAAACCCAGATGTCACTCAACCAAAAACTGGTTAAAGGAAATGCGGTATATTTACACATCAGTGAGAAACAATGACATCTAGAAATTTGAAAAATGAATGGAACTAGAAGAAACCATTCTGAGTGAGGTAACCCCCACACAGAAAAACAAACATGGTATGTTCTCACTCATAATTGCATATATGTAGTTTAAATGAAAATTTCCATCTGGACTGATGTTACAAATCCAAATAGCAAGTTTGAATAACCCTTCTTTGATTTTTTTGGTTAGGGATATATATAGACTCCCAAAACATATAGCACATTCCTATTCTCCTTTATTGCTCCCGAGAGGTAGAAGGTAAATTCCTATTGCTGAAGACATCATGAACTCAAATATGGAGGCCCCTAAACTGGAACTGAACTGAATACCTCCTATCTGATGACTAGCTTTCACCAGAAGACACCTTGCAAAGATTCAAAGTAGGGAACCCACCAAAAGTCAAATCCAGCTATGAAGCCTATAAATTACAACAGTGAACAGCATGAAATGATAACTCCAAGTGTGCAATAGTAACACACATACATACATTGTCAGTAACAAATGCTCTTTAAATTGACTTAAAACCCACTAAATAAGAAGGAAATCATGCCTGGTACTGACTTGACAAGCTATGCAGCACCTGTTTAGTTATGGATCTTGGAAAAAGCTTACAACTGCCAAATTACAAAACCAGCAGAATCTATAACTACATTCTACATGATGAAGAAATCAAAAGATATCATTAGAATAAACCAAAAGAAAAAAATAATTAAAATGTAATAAAACAATAATAATAAAATTAGAAAACATGAAGGAATTAATTTAGTTAGATTTTAGCTATTAAGGGGTATCTTAAATGCAAATGTATTGATTTCTTCAATTAAATAACATAGCATAGTTAATCAAAAAATTAGTGAAATCTAAATGTAGATTTTTAAAGTAAGACACTCTCTTTGCCTGCACAAAATTGCAAAAATCAAATGAGAAGAAACAGAATGAAATATCCAGTATAAAGTTTAGTTCATTGTATAGTCTTTTATATTGAAAATCAGTGGAGGACATATCACTTCAGACCTTCCTTTTCAACTGCAATAGGAATCAGTGTGTTTGCATTTGTTCATGGGACAGCTGAATTACAAGAACCAGAATTATGACCGTATACTTCCTTCATTTGTAATGAAAACATGGTTTAAGGAGGTGGAACAATCCCCACTTAATTGTAGTATAATTGTAATATCTAATTTTATGTATAAAATTGACAGTCCTAAAGAATGCTCTGATAGTCAACTACTGTTATTTCCTTGTTCATGTTCTGGTTTGCTAGAGATACTGATAATTGAAAAGATGGAATGATAATTGTCTGTAAAGAACAAATAGGCATAGAGAAGTCTCTTGTGGCCTCAACCATAGACATAGAACTACAGGCAGCTACAGAATTCTGAAAGTAGGAGATATAGCCTTCAAAAGATAGACCACCCAAACTGATTATCCAATAACAAGTGGCCATCCCTTAAATCAAATGCATACAAGTAATGTTATTTGTGCTGAGCAAGTTGTATTTACATACACAGATACACACACACACACACACACACACACACACACACACACAGAGAGAGAGGGAGAGAGACATATATAAATATATACATACATATGCATATGTATGTATGCATGTACTTACATACTTAGGAATGTGTGTGTGTGTTTGTGTGTGTGTGTGTGTGCACTTGCAAAAGGAGTTAAAAAAGAAAGTCTATGAATTTGAACAAGAACAATGGAGGAGTTCATAGGAAAACTTGATAGAAGAAAAGGAAGGAGGAAAATGACTGTAATACTTATAATAAAATAATGTATATGTCTTCCATAAACACACACACACACAAACATGTATATAATCACAGTGGAAACTCTTGATCTGTCATCAAACTGTGGCCACTCAAGTTATCAAGACTTCACTCTAAGACTGGACCTCTTTGTACTTCACATTCATTCTGGGGAATTTCTTAGTCTCCATATGACACACTCGTAGATAAATGGGCATAGAGAGACTCAGAGAGATGGAGAGACACATAGGGGGAGGGTTAGTTTGAATCCTATTTGCTTATTAAGATCCTTAAATGATCTGTCTGTAATTAATGTTCCCAACTGAAAATTAGTGAGCAAAATCTAAGCATTGTCAAACACTCCAATACTTTAGGGATAAGCAACTAATTGCATAGTGTTTCCTTAGTAAGTGTCAAGTCTCCAAAGATTAAAATAAATAAACTGATAAACTGCTGTATGTAGTATGAGGATGACATGCCAGATAAAGATAGAAACTTCATAGATGTCATTATAGGTAATAAATAAGAGGTTACTATGAGGTCTTATGCTAGATACATTCAAGATTCTTTCAGTGATGTGTGTAATGCTTTCTTATCACTCTATAAATCCAGCATATAAAAAGCTGCACCCTTTTTTGTTACATTTATAATTTAATGTATATAATGTAGGTTAACAAGCTACATGTACATAAGAATATTTTAAAAATCATGGTATGACTTTCAAGTACTAAATTTTATATATCTAACTTTATTTTGAACAGAAAAGAAACATATCAAATGAAGCACACAGAAAAAAAATACTTTGTCAATATTTTAGTTCTATAATGAACAGTTGCAGTTGAACAGTTTCAACTTTCTTTTGAAAGTTGAAATATTTAGACATCTTTAGACATTTTTGATCTTTGGAAAAACACTCCAGATTACAGTTATTTTTTTAAGTGAATGTACATTTGTAATTCTTCTTATGTATATTTAAAAGTAAAATGGGAATTTTCATGTTCTACCCTAAAAAGCATGATTATGAAAATAATTGTATTGAAGTACTCAGACATATGTCAGTAATACATTGTAGAAAATGATTTTTAATTCTCAGTAGAATCTGACAAACTTCAGGAAGAAACTTTAAAAACAATATGAAGTGGGAAAAAAGACATTATAAAGAACTAAACAGAATGTCTCTCATTATCTGGTATATAGAAAATTTTATTGACAACACACAACATACTTTATAGTACTTAATGGTTGTAGGAAAACAAAAAGAATGAAGATAAATTTATGCTTTATGACATTTACTATAGCTATCTGAAAATTTAATCTGATTGAAATTTTTGTACTTTTCATAGGTGAAAGAAATATGCCTGGAGGCTGGTAAGAGATGATGAGGTCTCAATATCACAAGCAATATTTTAATAAATATACTTCTAAGTCAAAATTAGTGAACTGTATGTTTAATATAATGAAATGTGTGCTTTTATTTTACCTACAGTTAGAAACTTTGCTCTACCATCATTAATTAAAGATGTTTATTTCTGTGTATTGCTTGTATTGTATCTTAAGATAGTGTTGGTATTCAAAGTATCTTTAAAATAGGAGACTAGCTTGTAGATAGCTTTATATACCTTCGGCCTCTCAGAATCCTTTCAAGAACATGGTTATATATTAATTAGTTTAATGATCTTTAGATACCAGATTTTTTGTCATCACAATAACACTGTGTTAGAACTATAACTTAAGATATAGCTATGTCAATATTGGTATGTAAATATTCTACACATTATTTATGTGTGTACACAGATTTTCTAGTCAAAATAAAATTATTAAAAATTAAAATATAAGACAATATATATTTCCACATAAAGACTCTTAATATTCTTTCTGTTATTTGTTGTGATCTTATTATCTGCTTTCTTATTTTAAATGTTGATTGATTTATTTGTATATTATGTGCAACCAAATAATTGGCTGCACAGACATATTGCACCATTAACATGCCTGGTGCCTTCAGAGGCAAGAAGAGGGCATGAGAAAACTTGCAACAGGAGATAACTAAGATGCCATATGTGTTCTGTGAGTGAAACCTGGGGAAAAGCAACAGTTGCTTCTAATTGCTGAGCTATCATGTCAGCCACTGCTATTTTCTTATTCAGATACTGTCCAATATTTATTTAGTGTGTCCAACTTACAAGATATTCTTGAACAAAGGATTCATGGTGCTTTGCTTTACATAATAGTTTCTATATGCTTTATAATTTTGAAGTTTAAATTTTTATCTCAAATTGGTTATTTTATCATATTATTAAAAGCAATTTATATTTATAAGACCCACTTAAAACTAACTTTAAAAAACAACTAGGTGAAAACTTTAAACATGTTACAATAATAATTATATGCAGAGCTACAAAATTTATAACAATGATTATACTTTAAAATGTCATTTTCTTTTTGTATTCTGTGTCACTTCTGATAAGATAATGCAGTTGTATCCTGAGTTAGTGCTGTATTTTTCAAATAACACTCAACTGAAATCCCCTAATCTATCTTGTCTCTCTTAAATTCTAGTTAATTTTTTTCCTAGTAAAGATACTTTTGTTTGCAAGTAACATATTTGGAAAAGGCAGTGGTATCTAATTTACATTTGGTTTGCGTGTTACAAATTCTTCCAGGTGATAATGCAGAAAAGTTATTGGGTGGACTGATGTATCAATCCAGCACAGAGTTTGCTATAAGCCCAGATGCAGACCCACAACCTCACAGCAGTGACTGAGTTCATCCTGATGGGCATCACTGACCACCCTGAGCTGCAGGCACCATTGTTTGGAATGTTCCTCATCATCTATCTGATCTCTCTAATGGGCAACTTGGGCATGATCATCCTCACCATGGTGGATTCTCGACTGCAAACACCCATGTACTTCTTTCTTAGACACCTTGCTATTACTGATCTTGGTTATTCTACAGCTGTTGGACCCAAAATGCTTGTAAATTTTGTTGTCGATGAAAATACAATCACTAACCACCTTTGTGCAACACAGCTAACTTTCTTTCTTGTATTTATTATTTGTGAACTTTTTATTCTGTCTGCAATGTCCTATGACCGCTATGTGGCCATCTGCAAGCCTCTCCTCTACACTGTCATCATGTCACAAAGGGTATGTTGGGTGCTAGTGGCAGTTCCTTATTTCTACAGTGTCATTATTTCTCTTCTGATAACTATAAAAATTTTTGCTTTACCCTTTTGTGGCTACAGAAACATTAGTCATTTCTGTGACAGTCTCCCTTTAATATCGTTGCTCTGCTCAAATACACATGAAATTGAAATTATAATTTTGATTTCAGCAGGATTTAATTTGGTTTCTTCCCTACTGGTCCTCCTCTTTTCTTACCTACTCATTCTTATAGCAATTTTTAGGATGAATTCAGCTGAAGGAAGGCAGAAAGCTTTGTCTACCTGTGGATCCCACTTGACAGTAGTTATTGTCTTTTATGCAACTTTGATATTTCTGTATGTGCAGCCCAAGTCAAGTCACTCCTTTGACACTGATAAGGTCGCTTCCATTTTTTATACTCTGGTTATACCCATGTTGAATCCCTTAATCTATAGTTTAAGGAACAAAGATGTAAAATGTGCCCTAGAAAGGTTATGGAAAATATTAGGTAATATTGCTTCTTAATGTCATACATATTATGAATCTTATAAATAATTTAATTGGCATTTTCCTTTCTATGTGTGTATCTAGTTCAACAGCAAGCAAAGAAAATCATCCAACATGTACTCATCTATTGTTTTAAACTTTTTCACTCACTGTTAGTTGTTCTAAATAAATGAATAAACATAAGAAGTGTGCTTTTAATTAAAACTTGTTTTATAAGAAAATTCCTAAGTTTGAAAAAAGAAAGAGCAGTATAGGGAATAATTCAATTATCTTCAGTTACCAGATAAATAACTAAAATGGAAATGTGATGCTGCCTGCACACATCTTGTTTTTGTTTTATTGTGATTTTTATGTATGGTTGAGATGGCCCTGGCTAGCCTGTAACTTTATACAAATAGCAGACTAGTCTTGAACTCACTGAAGTACATAGGCCTCTTCTCACCAATGCTGAAATTAAGATGTATATCACCATGCCTGACTCCCATTACAACATTTTAAATAGTAAACAATCATTAGTTTTCCTCTAAGATTCATGACCTCACTAGCCAGTTAATTAACTGTGATTACAGTCATGATTTCTGTCCTGTTTAGATGGCCAAAATCCAACCAGATAGCTCTTAGTTACTGCCAAGATACATGTACCACTATTTCTTCTTAAGAAAATTCTATATCTTCATGAAACAGTCTTAGGGCAGTGAGTAACAGAACAGATGTTATGGATGGACATGAGGACTAGTATGGGAAGATTAGGTAGGAAAGATGAGGGAACGAGGGGAGAGACATCTAAAGTTGACAGGTATGGGTGGTATGGGAACCTAGTGCAGTAGAAACTTTCTCACATATATTAAGAGTATCCTAATGAAATCTCCAAGTAATGAGGGAGGCAGAGTCCCAACTGGCCAATTCTTGTAACCAAATGAAGCTTCCAGTACCAGGAATAGGTTACATCCAATTGTTGATCAAACGGACCTCACAAAAATCCTCAAAGAACCTCTGCTATTGCAAAGACAATAGGTTTGTCTTCACAATCTCACAACAAGGTCTCATTGCTGAGAAAACAATCATACCTTTTTGAACATAGAAATATCAATGATGTTGGTGCCTACATAAAACCTTCACTCCTATGTTCTGGTGCCTTTGTCATGGGAAATTACTATGCAGGCTACCAAAATAGAAACATACACAACTCAGCCACAAGCCTTTTTATCTACAATGCTCCCCTGCCTGCAAAACATGCTAGGCCAATGGTGTCACATCTTGTGAGAATGAATACTCAATAAGTGATTTGACTTAAGAATTACTCCAAGAAATAAATCCCATACCCAATGACATATGGTTGTCAAAAAACTGAGACTAGATGGCCTAGAGACATAAGATAAAACTGAATACTACTGGTATTAAAAAGAAAAGTAGTGATAAAATGACACCTAATGATGTTCCTCTTTGCTTATAGCTTAGTATTTTATTCAATCATAATCATCAGAGAAGCTTCTTCCTAAAGCAGATGGGAATAATAGAGAGACTCACAGACAGTACCTACAGAGAGAGATCTTAGAATTCTTAGCTCTAGATGTGATGTCTTTATAAAATCTCTTGTTCACAACTCAGGGAATTCTGCAGAAGAGAATGCAGGAAAAGTGTGGGAGTCAGAAATAATGGAGGTCATTAGAAGAATATGGAGCTTTAAATCAACTCAACAAAGTTCATATGAACTCAGAGTCTAAAGCAGCATGCACAGGGCCTGCTTAGGTGTGCACTAGATCCTCTGTGTATATGTTATGGTTTTCACTTTAATTTTCTTAATAGGATTCCTGACTGTGTGAATAAGTGGGTCTCTGATTATTTTGTGTTCTCTTGGTTTTTTTTCTTCTTCCATTAGCTTGCCTTGTCCAACTTTGTTATTATGTTTATATCATATTATATTCTAAACTGTTATATCTTTGTTGATATCTGTTAGAATCCTGTTATTTTATGAGAGACAGAAGGGGTGGATCTGGATAAGAGGAGTGGTGGGGAGGACCTGGGAAAGTAAAGGGAGGGGAAACCCTAATAAGTATGTATTGTATAAAAAAAGAATTTTATACAATAAAAGAAAAAAATTAAAATGCAGTACATTTATGCAAATAGTGTCATGCAGCACAATTTTAAAAGGATTAATTTCAAAAGTAAGCACAATATTGAAAGACCCTCAAGGCCAGATGGTCCTGGATGGATGTTCAACAAATACTAAGAGTCCACAGATGCTAGCCCAGGCTACTATACTCAGCAAAATTCTTAATCATATTAAATGGAGAAAACAAGATATTTAATGACAAAGCCAGATTTTCACAATACATATCTACAAATCCAGTCCTTTGGAATGAAAACTCCAACCCAAGGATGTTAACTACGCTCACAAAGACATAGGCAACAGAAAATCCTACTTCACCACACACTAAGGGTAAAGAAGGACAAATAAAGTCACAATACCACTGCCAAAAGCAAATCTAAAACTAACAAACATTAACAATCAATGGTCCTTACTCTCCCTCAACATTAATGGTCTAAACTTGCCTATAAAAAGACAGGCTAACAGAATGTATGTGAAGACAGAATTCATCCTTCTGTGGCATACAAGAAACACACCTAAGCTACAAAGGTAGACATTACATCAGGGTAAAGGTCTGGGTAAAGATCTTGCAATCAAATGGACCCAAGAAGCAAGCAGGTGTGGCTATCCTAATATCTAACAAGTTAGACTTCAAACCAAAATTAATCAAAAGAGATGTAGATGGTCATTTCATATTCATCACAGAAGAAATCCATCAACAAAAAGTCTTGATTCTGAACATTTATGCCCCAAATACAAAGGCACACACATTCATAAAAGAAATGCTAATAAAACTCAAAGCTCACATAAAACCTCACACACTTATAGTGGTAGACTTCACCACACCACTCTCACCACTATACAGGACAACCAATTAGAAACTCTACAAAGAAACTAAAGAACTAATAGAAGTTATGTTTCAACTGGGTTTAACAGACATCTATAAAACATTTCATCCAAACACAAAAGAATATACCTTCTTCTCTGCTCACCATGGAATCTTCTCTAAAATTGACCACATACTAGGTGGCATAGCAAACCTCAACATATACAAAAGAATTGGAATAGGCCCCTGTATCTTATCAGACCACCATGCTTTAAAATAGGAATTCAACAACAACACAAATTTCAGAAACCATACAAACTCATGGAAACTGAACAATGTGCAATTGCACCACACCTCAGTCAAAGAAGAAATAAAGAAAGAAGTTAAGGACTTCCTAAAATTCAACAAGAATGAGAACACAACATATCTGAACTTATAGGACACCTTGAAAGCAGTGTTATGAGGAAAGTTCATTGTACTGAGTGCACATATGAAGAAAAGAGAGGATAGTCACATTAGAGAATTAACAGCTCAACTGAAAGCCTTAGAAGAAAAAGATGCAAACTCACCTTGGAGGAGTAGACATCAGAAAATAATCAATTTGAGGGCTGAAATCAATAAAATAGAAACCAGGAAAACAATACAAAAAATCAATGCAACAAAAAGTTGGGTTTTTGAGAAAATCAACAAGATAGACAAACCTTTATCCAAACTAAAGAAAAAGCAGAGAGAGATCATGCAAAAAACAAAATCATAAATGAAAAAGGCAACATAACAATGGACACTGAGAAAATCCAGACAACTTTCAGGTCATACTCTGAAAACCTGTACTCTACAAACTTTGAAAATTCAAAGGAAATGGACAAATTTCTGGATGACTATCATTTACCTAAATTAAATCATGGGCAATCAACTTAAATAAAACTATAACACCCAATGAAATCGAAACAGTCATCAAAAGCCTTCCAACCAAAAAATGCCCAGGGCCAGATGGCTTCAGTGCAAAATTCTACCAGATATTCAAGGAAGAAATAATTCCAATACTCCCAAATTGTTCCACACAATAGAGACAGAAGGCACACTACCAAACTCTTTCTACAAGGCCACAATCACCTTGGTACCCAAGCCTCACAAAGATACATCTAAGAAAGAAAACTACAAACCAATATCCCTGATGAACATCGATTCAAAAATATGAAATAAAATACTGGCAAACCAAATCCAAGAATACATCAGAGAAATGATCCACCATGACCAAGTAGGCTTCATCCCTGGGTTGCAAGGATGGTTTAACATAAGAAAATCTATCAACGTGATCCACCATATATACAAACTGAAAAAGAAAACCATATGATAATCTCCATAGATGCTGAAAAAGCCTTCGACAAAATTAAACACCCTTTCATGATAAAGGTCTTGGAGAGATCAGGGATAACAGGAACATACCTAAACATAATAAGATCAATATACAGTAAACCAACAGCCAATATCAAACTGAATGGAGAGAAGCTTAAGGAGATTCCTCTAAAATCAGGGACAAGACAAGGCTTCCTCTCTCTCCATATCTCCTCAATATTGTACTTGAAGTTCTAGCTAAAGCAATAACACAACAAAAGGAGATCAAGGGATCCAAATTGGAAAGGAAGAAGTCAAACAGTCTCTATTTGCAGATGATATGGTAGTTTACATAAGTGACCCAATGAACCCTGCCAGGGAACTCCTACAGGTGATAAACACCTTCAGCAAACTAGCAGGATACAAGATACACTAAAAAAATCAAATCAGTAGCCCTACTTTATTCAGACGACAAAGAGGCTGAGAAAGAAATCAGAGAAAGATTACATTTACAAAAGCCACAAACAACATAAAATATTTCAGGGTAATGCTTACCAAACATGTGAAAGACCTATACAATAAGAACCTTGTGTCTTTAAAGAAAGAAATTAAAGAAGATACCAGAAAATGGTATCTCCCATGCTCTTTGATTGGAAGAATAAATATAGTAAAAATGGCAATATTGCAAAAAGCAATCTACAGATTCAATGCAATCCCCATTAAAATCCAAGCACAATTCTTCAGTGACTTTGAAAGGATAATAATCAACATTGTATGGAAAACAAATGACCCAGGATAGCCAAAACAAGCCTGTACAATAAAATAACCCATCCCTGACTTTAAGCTCTATTACAGAGCTATATTTCTGAAAACAATCTGGCATTGGCACAAAAATAGCCTGGTAGACCAATGAAATCGAATCGAAAATCCCGATATTAATCCACACACCTATGAACACCTGATTTTCGACAAAACAGCTAAAAAATGCAATGGAGGGAGGAAAGCATCTTCAACAAATGGTGTGGCACAATTGGATGATGGTATGTAGAAGACTGCAGATGGACCCATGTCTATGACCATGCATAAAACTCAAGTCACAGTGCATCGCAGACCTCAACATAAATCCAGCAACATTGAACCTTTTAGAAGAGAAAGTAGGAGTACCCCTGAACAAATTGGTATAAGAGACTGCTTCCTGAACATAATTCCAGTAGCACAGACACTGAGATTGAGAATGAATAAGTGGGACTTCCTCAAACTTAGAAACTTCTGTAAGGCAAAGGACACAGTTGACAAGACCAAATGGCAGCCCACAGACTGGGAAAAATTTTTTACCAATCCTACATCTGAAAAGGGTTGATCACCAAAATATACAAAGAACTCAAGAAACTAGTCAACAAAACACCAAATAGCCCTATTCAAAATGGGGTACATAATTGAAGAAAGAATTCTTAATAGATGAAAGCAAAGAGGCCGAAAGACACTTAAGAAAATGTTCAACATCCTTAGCTATCAGGGAAATGCAAATGAAAACAACTTTGAGATACCATCTTACTCCTGCCAGAATGGCTAATATTGGAAACTTCAATGACAACTTATGCTGGGTTAGAGTGCAAACTCCTACAGCTATTTTGGAGATCAGTATGGTGGTTCCTCAGGAAAATGGGAATTAGCTTACCACAGGACCTAGCAATTCCACTCTTAGGTATATACCAAAATGACCCCTATCTATGCAACAATGGCATGTGCTCAACTATGTTCATAGCAGCATTATTTGTAATAGCAAGAACCTGGAAGCAACCTAGATGCCCCTCAAGTGAAAAATGGATAAAAAAGATGTGGCACATCTACACAATGGAATACTACTCTGCTGAAAAAAATAATGGAATGTTGAAATTCACAAGCAAGTGGATGGAACTTGAAGAAACAATCCTGAATGAGGTAACCCAGTCACAAAGAGAGGAGCTGGGAATGTACTTGCTCATATGTGGATATTAGACATAGAGCAAAGGATCACCAGTTTATAATACACACCACCAGAGGAACTGCGATACAAGGTATATTCTAAGAGATTCATATATGGTACCTCACAAAAGGGGGAAGGAACAAGTCCCCCAGAGCACATGGAAATGGGAGGCAGAGATTGGAGAGAGAACTAGGAGAAAGAGAAGGGGAGGAGGGGAAAACATGTGTGACTCAATAGATTGAGTCATGGTGGGGGGGAACATAAAAGAGGGAGCCATTATTGGTGTGAAGAGAAAACTGAACCTAAAGAAAGGTTAGAGAACTAAAAGATGGACTCCAACTAATAATTCGAGCAACCATGGAAAGGCTACCATAAATGCCCTTCCCTGATAGTGATCTCATCAACTAAATTATCCACCATCATGGAACCCTCATCTAGTACTTGTTGGAAACAGAAGCAAACACCCATAACGAAACACTGTGTCAAACTAGAAACCATTTGCAAAGAGAGGAGACAACACCAGGTTGCAGATAACACACAAAGACAGCTGACCTGAACAAGGAGGAGCTAACACCCCCTCCTGAGACTTATAGCTGGGAATCCAGCATGGGACTGACTCAGACCCCCCTGAATATGGGTCTCACCTAGAAGGACTCAACAGTCTGGGGGATCTCAGACAGTAGGAACCGGATCTATTCCTGGTGCACAAAAGGACCTTGCAGACACATCCCCCATGGAGGGATACCCCTTTAACCAAGAGACAGGAGAAAAGTCCTAGTTTCTACTTCAAATGACTTGACAGATTTACATGACCCAACCTGGATAGCATAGCCCTACAAGTGGAATGGGGGTGGGGGGTATAGGAGGGGAGGGTGGCCAGGGTGCATGCCACAGGGAAAAGAGGGTAAGATGGAGGGAGGAAGGGAAGGAGGGAGGGAGGGAGGGAGGGAGGAAAGAAGAAGAAACTGGGATCACATGTAAAATTTTTAAATTATATTACTAGTAAAAAAAGAAGGGAAAAAGCTAGATTTTAATAAATATTCTATAAGCAATAAAAAAGACTAAATAAACCTTTTATTTGCTTTAGTTATATGAAATAAACTATATATATATATATATATATATATATATATATATATATATATATATAAAATTTGATCAGTACTTGAACCTAGAAAAATATTTGGAAATTAAAAGATGAAACAAGTTTGCAATAAATAGATATGATCTAGACTATATTTTAAATTTTCTTTGGTATTGAAAATATTTTGTATATTGATCTATGTTTTCACAATAAGTTCAAATGGCACATAGTTTTTTTAAACCATCTCTTTGTATGATGTATGTTACATTATATATAAATGCATCTCAGTTCTTTGTATATGGAAATCATATCAGAATTTCATTATTGACTTTAGGCATAGTCTATTATCCCAAAGGACTCCTGTCTTTACTCAAGGTGTACAACAATTAGGTACTCATTGCAATAGCATATTGTACTGCAATAGTTTTCTAAGGTTTTCTATATGCAAGGACAAAAAATGTGTCTTGATTTCAAAAGTAAATCCTCACTTCAAGTATTTTAGTTGTTCAGAAGGACACAGCTGGGTGTGTCTTCAGGAACTGTAATTTCTAACTCACAAATTTAGATTCAAGAATAAGTCTATTGTCTCCCATATGCTCTCTAAAATAATAGTCTAAAAGAAAGACATCTTATATAATAGCAATAATGCACACATAATTATATCATGATTATGAAAAGTTCCACTTTTACAGGGCTAAAGCACATTTCAATTTATTTCCCATGGTAAAATTAATAATGGATATTCTTCAAATAAATAAATAAATTATTTAAGTTATTCAGATCTCTGTGGGATTACCGGGCTATGGATATTGTTTATCTCCTCCACAGTTGCATCTATATTCCCATTGGAGACTACTCAAAGTGTCCCAGATAATTAGAATGGCACAACAAAATCTAAGTTCTTTATGATGATCCAGATGTGATCATCTGAACAAATTCATAATATTTCCCCATGGAACATCAGAAAGTACAAAGGAAAGTATAAATTATTGCTATCAAAAGAGAAAATACAAGTAATTTTCAATGTGAGAATTGGTCCCTTTGTCAAAGGTAAGCAATTTAGTGTTTGGTATAGACTTCAGCAAACAAGTATGTTTGTAACATGGCTGGTCTCTGACTATTAGCATTCTTTGATTACTTGGAATACATGGGGAAAAAACTGCATTCACTTATGATTCCTGGAATTGTATTGAGGCCTTAGAACATTAAAATTTATAATTTGAATAGATATCCTACTTCCACTATGTTTATTAGGGTAAGTGGAAGCTATATCAATGATTAATCACTGATCTCACACATTAGCAAACACTAACATAATTGTTTCAGAAGAAAAATTGAATGGCACATTATATTTTATTTACATATAGAGAAAAATTAAGTTTTGGTGTTAATTCTATATGAAGATTGACAGTAAAATACTATTTTTAGATGTAAATTAAACTGACTTTATTTAAGAGTAGATACATTCACAACACAAATAATACAAACAAGAAATATATCAGAATAAGAATGTCCTACTGAAAATTACTATTCAAGTGAATCTTTTAATACGAGCATTTTCATGAAACAATTTATGCAGTAAATGCTTTCATAAAGTAAGTAGCAATGCTGTGTGGATGACAGGTTAACATTCGTGCTACAATTGTCAACAAGTCCACTCTGCGTTTAACTTGACTAAGCATTGGATTCTGAGCACTCCTACAAGTGGAAGGCATGCTGACCTTAGTGACGGTTCTCACTGACCAGAGACTGAATGGAATACAGGGTAGTAACTAGGTGAAATATGCTAATTCACCTTCACTATCTTCCTTTAAAGAAAAGCCACTCTACATCTCAGCTTAACAGGCAAATGTATTAAATGTGGAAGAAATATCACTGAAACATTTTCAATTGTGATACTGAACTTTATAACTATTTATTTGTATAATTTTAGTAGTAAGTGAAAAATAATGCATGATGTAAAAGTGCTAAGTAAACAAGTCTTAAGGCCCTGTAACTCCTTTTACAATCGTGAAAAATATACAGTTTTGAATACTAATATTTTAGCAGAAATGTATCCAAACATTGTATTTAGTCATTTAAAATAAATGAGATTTCTACTGACAGAAACAAAAATAAAATTATAAGTGCACATTGAGATAGAACCAACTAGTACTTAAATCTCAGTGAAGCACACAAACAATATTTATTAGCAAGATATTTTATTCATAGAGTATCAAGTACAATTCTATATATTGTGCTAAGTGCTTTCAGAAGATATTTCTCTAGCTGAAAATAAATTATTTTGAGTGATAAGTTTTCTTTCAATATATCATTATGAAATTCCAGAAAATAATGCAATCCTACTCACCAATGCACTCCTAATAGCATGAGCAAAACAGGGTGGCAATTGTGTCAGAATATTAAAATGAGTACACTTGACTGTGGGCAAAATGCATTTATTTTGGATAGTTTTAAAGATATTCAAATATGTTTTCTATTACAAAGTGTCTCCCAAAACTTGGAACATATAATTGGATGAAATGGGGCAAAAGAACACAACCTCTCTGCCTGAGTTCATCCTGATGGGAATCACACAGAACACTGAGCTTCAACTTCCTTTGTTTGGAGTCTTTTTCATTATCTACGCTGTCACTGTGGTAAGCAACCTGGGCATGATTATTTTGACCAAGCTGGACTCTCACCTACATACCCCTATGTACTTTTTCATCAGACACCTGGCTTTCATTGATCTTGGGAATTCCACTGTCATCTGTCCCAAGATGCTCATGGATTTTGTTGTGGATCAGAAAACCATTTCTTTCTTTGCATGTGCCATTCAGTTGTCATTTTTCCTCATGTTCATTATCAGTGAATTCTTTATCTTGTCTGCAATGGCATATGACCGATATGTGGCCATCTGTAACCCTCTGCTCTACAATGTGATCATGTCTCAGAGACTTTGCCATGTGCTTGTGGGCATTCCATATCTCTACAGCACCTTCCAGGCTCTGTTGTTCACCAGTAAGATTTTCACACTAACTTTTTGTGGCTCGTATGTCATTAGCCATTTCTACTGTGATGATGTTTACTTGTTACCTATGTTGTGCTCAAATGCTCAAGAAATACAATTGTTGATCATTTTATTTTCAGCATTAAATTTGATCTCCTCTCTTCTGGTAGTTCTTGGATCTTACATTCTGATTCTGCTAGCAGTATGTCGCATGCACTCTGCAGAAGGAAGGAAAAAAGCTTTTTCTACTTGTGGGTCTCACCTGACAGTAGTTGTCGTATTCTACGGAACTCTACTCTTTATGTACTTGCAGCCCAAATCCATTCACTCTTTACAGAATGATAAAATAGCCTCTGTGTTTTATACTTTAGTGATCCCCATGCTTAACCCCTTGATCTACAGTTTAAGGAACAAGGAGGTAAAAACTGCCTTCTATAGGGTATTAAAGCATCAACTTAAAATTAACACTTAATGTTCAATAGTTGTAAAAGGAGAAATTTTATTTTGCAATATTTTTTTGTTTTTGTATATCACTAAAACAACTTGGATTTTTCACATTATTTTTCATATAATCATACTTTTTCATTTATTTCTTTTTCTATCCATTCATTTTTTTGAGATTTCTCATTACTTCCTCTAAACACTTATATACCTCCCAACTCTCCTTCAAACTCATTGCTTCTTTTTAACTAATTGTTATTGTATGCATATATTTATATGTGTACATATACAGACATAGGTTCATAAATGTGGCCCTTTCAGTCCATACAATGTTACTTGCATAATTGTGCAAGAAATCTTCTTCTTGTGAAACTTTAGTATACTATTGTCTATAATTATCAAGCTATATCTTAGCTCTCTAGAATGCCCATTATACCTGACACTTTGCACCCTGCCTTGCACAATTTTCACTGTCTGCTTCGATTTCTACTACTCTTATTGTTATTCTTCTGAATTTTCACATAAGCATGTGGACCATGTACTATGTTTGGTTCTGTATCTTATTTTCATTAGGCAGATCTGCTATAGGGTAACCTGTATTATCACAAATTCAAATTTCTACTTCCCATTTTAAAGTTGAATACTCATTCATTATGCATGTGTATAGATGTATGTTGCTGAAAATAATATGGCGTGAGTTATCTTTATCAGATTATGGTTTTTGAGACAATGGCTTCATTTTCATTGTTGTGTACTCAGAGGAAGAATACTAAATTATAGCATTCTTAAATCAATAAATAAAATATTTAATATTCTCTATCCTGTATATCCACAGTAGTTGGACCAATCTGCACATTTTCTATGAGTCTAAATAAGCTTCCTTTTCCTATGTTTTTGATGACACTTCTTGTCTCCTCGTGTCAATAGATATATCTTTATAACCCACTAAAAAGCTACCCCTATGTTTACTATGCCTTGTGATCTTGTTGAAAACATTGTTAAAACTTTGTGTTAATCTTTTATGGATATTTGGTATTTTATTCCTAAATATTTATTGTTTGAGTATTTCTTTATCTTATTTTAGATATTATAATTTAATTGTGACATTTCTTCCCTGGTCTTTTTTCCCTCCACACTCTCCCAAATAAGTCTTTACACTCTCCTTAAAATTTGTTGTCTTTTTTTTTGTTTGTTTGACTGTTTATTGTATGCATGTGTGTTGTATGCGTGTGTGTGTGTGTGTGTGTGTGTGTATATCCCTAAAGATAAACTATCCAATCTGTATAATGCTACCCATGTATATAGTTTAATAAATGAACATATTATATTAAGATCAAATGTACCCTCACTCTCTCCCTCCTGATTCTTCATACCTCACTACTTTTCTTTCATAAATATATGCATGCTTTTTCTAAACCCACTGAATCTACTGAGTGATCCTAGTATGTGCATGTGTGTAGGACAATCATATTTCATAATATTCAAAAATATTAGACGGCATCTATATTTTCTTGCAGATTATTTGCTGGTGTTTGGGTGATTATGCTCTCATAAAATATATTTATATGGATTCTTTTTGCTGTGTTTCTTGAAATATATTAGTGTTACTGGTTTAAACATATTTTAAGTAGCAAACAAATAACAGGTTTATTTTGGAATGTTTATACACAATTTGTTTTGATTTATCATGTTCCCTTATGACTCTCCTCAATCTCGTGTAATCTTTCCCCACCCATAAGCAGTGTAATTTCTTTGTTAACATATTATAGATGCTATTAGTCCCTTTATCTCTTTTCATAAATCACTCTATTCACATCTAAGGTCCTACTTTCTAGTTTCTACTCACATTTATATCAGTAGATACATGTAAGCACAATAACTACAATTCTGTAAAATATTGGAAATGCAGGATTTTTCTTATTGAGTCATAGAAACTTTAGCAAAATTATAATATCTAGTTAATTAATTACCCTTAAACTTTAATAATTTCACTTTCCTTTTTGGATGAATAAAATTCCACTATGTGTATTGGTCATTATACATTAACCTAATTAGCATCTAGACTTGTTCTATTTCTTAAAATTATTAATGTATCTCTAGGGCAGAATATGAGGTCCTCAAAGAATTTTAAAGGATTACAAAGTGTCATTCTTTGAAATTTTTAATAGCTTTCCAGTATATAACAATGTACTTGGCCTTTTATCCACTGGGTAGTTTTTAACTATTTATACTACATTTTTACTTTGTATTTTATTCTATTGCTTTCAGTGCTATTCTCTCAATGATTATGTTTATATACAGCTACTATAGCTAAGCTTCATGTAATCCTTACAGATAACATAGTCCTACTACTATTTATAGTTTCTTATTTATGCAATATTGACTAAATTTTGTTAATATTTTTTCTTTAGGAGTTTACTTTTTATTTAATATTTTTTCTTATTTTACAATTGATCCCAGCTCACTCTCCTTCCCATCATCCCATGCTCCCCACCACCCCCCATCCCATTCCCGATCCACTCCCCAGGGACAGTGAGGCCATCCATGAGAGATCATCAGATCTGTCAAGTCATTTGAGGCAACCCTAGGCCCTCCCTCCTGTCTCTAGGCTAAGGGGATATCTCTCCATGGGGAATGGTCTTCCTAAGTCTGTTCGTGTACTAGAGATACATCGTGGTTCTGCTGTCAGAGGTGCCACAGACTGCCCAGACCTCCTAACAGAAACCCACTTTCAGGGGTCTGGATCAGTGCTATGCTGGTTTCCCAACTATCAGTCTGGGGTCCGTGAGCTCTGCTTTGTTAAGTTCAGCGGTCTCTGTGGGTTTCTGCAGCCTGGTCTTGACCCCTTTGACCATCACTTCAACCTCTCTGCAACTGGATTCTAGGAGTTCAGCTCAGTGTTTAGCTATGGGTGTCTGCTTCTGCTTCTTCCACCAGCTACTGGATCGAAGGCTCTAGTATGGCATATGAGGTAGTCATCAATCTCATTATTAGGGAAGATCATTGAAGGTAGTCTTTCCACTATTGCTCAGATTGTTAGTTGGGGTCACCCTTGTGGGTCTCTGGACATTTCCCTAGTGCCAGATTTCTTTTCAAACCTATAATTGCTCCCTCTTTTAAGGTATTTCTTTTCTTGCTCTCCCCTATCCCTCTCTGAACTCAATCTTTCTGCTCATTAGTGTTCTCCTATCCCCTCCTCTTCTCCCCTTCTCTTTCCCCTAACTTGCTCTCCACTCACTGCTACCCCCTGCTCCTAATATGCTCAGGAGATCTTGTGCCTTTCCTCTTCTGTGGTGGACTATGTATGTCTCTCTTAGGATCCTCCTTTTTAACTAGTTTCTCTGGCAGTGTACATTGTAGGCTGGAGATCCTTTGCTCTAGGTCTAAAATCCAAAGCTGAGTGAGTACGTAACATGTTTATCTTTTTGTGACAGGGTTAACTCACTCAGGATGGTTTCTTCTATTTCCATCCATGTGTCTGCCAATTTCAAGATACTCCACCCCTGCTAAATAGTACTCCATTGTGTAAATGCACCACATTTTCTTTATCCATTCTAAACTTGAGGAGCATCTAGAATGCTTCCAGGTTGTGGCTATTACAAATAATGCTGCTATGAACACAATTGAACAGATGTCTTTATTGCATGAGTGTATGCCTTTTGAGTATATACCTAAGAGTTGAATTACTGGATTTTGAGGTAGACTGATTCCCATTTTCCCGAGGAACTGCAACATTAATTTCCAAAGTGGCCATACAAGTTTGCACTCCTACCAGCAGTGGAGGAGTGTTCCTCTTTCTTCATAGCCTCTCCAGCATAAGCTGTCATTGGTGATTTTTGTTTTAGCCATTATGACAGAAGTAAGATGGTGTCTCAGAGTTGTTTTGATTTGCATTTCCCTGATGGCTAAGGATGTGGAACATTTTCTTAAGTGTCTTTCAGCCATTTTAGATTCTTTTATTGGGAAGTCTCTACCCACCTTTTAAATTAGATTATTTGGTGTTTTAGTAACTAGCTTCTTGATATGAATGCATAACATATCTAAATTTATGGGACAGAATGAAAGTGGGGCAAAGAGGAAATTTCATAGTACTAGGAGCCTGCATAAATAAATTTGAGAATTCTAATACCAGTGACTTAAAAGCACATCTGAAAGATCTTTATCAAAAGGAATCAGGCACCCCTGTGAGGAATAGACTTCAAAAAATAATCAATCTCAGGCTGAAATCAATAAAATTGAACCAAAGGCAACAATACAAAGAACCAATGAAACAAAGAGTTTGTTCCTTAAGAAAATCAACAAGATAGACAAAACCCTTTCCAACAGGGAGAAAATATCCAAATTAACAAAATCAGAAATCAATAGGTACACATAGTAACATATATTAAGGAACTGCAAAGAATCTTTAGTTCATACTTGAAAAAGCTGTACTTCACAAAATTGGGTAATATAAAACAAATAGGCACTGTTCATAGATACCACCTACCAAAAATAAATCAAGATCAGATAAATAGAATAAATAACCTATGTTATCAAAGTAAATAGAAGCAGTCATTAAAAATCTTCCAACTACAAAAATCCCAGGGCCAGATAACTTCAGCATAGAATTTTACCAGACCTTCAATGAAGAGCTAATACCAACACTCCTAAAATTATGCCACAAGATAGAAACAGAAGGGACATTCCAAATTTACTTTCAGAGGTCACAGTCACCCTGAAACCTAAACCACACAAAGACTTAACAAATGAACATAATTGAAAAATTATTCAATAAAGTACTCACTAACTGAATCTAAGAACACATCAGAAAAATCATTGACCATGATCAAGTGGGATTCAACCCAGAGAAGAAGGGATGGTTCAACAAGAAAACTTGTCAGTGCCATCAACCATATAAACAAACCTGGAAAAACCCACATAATTCTGAAAAAATGCTTTGACAATATTCAACATCCTTCCATCATAAAGTTCTTGGAGATATCTGGGATACAAGAGATATGCCAAAACATAATAAAACCAATTTTCTCTAAGCTTATAGCCAACATCAAATTAAATGGTGAAAAATTCAAAACAATTAAGCTAAAATCAGGAGCAAAACAAGGCTCTCTCATATCATATCTATTCAATATAGTACTTGAAGTTCTAGCTACAACAATAAGATAACTAAAGGAGATCAAGACAATATAAATCAGAAAGACAGAATTTAAAGTATCATTATTTGCAGCTGGTATGATAGCATACACTTGAAACCCAAAAATTCTACAAGGGAACACTTAGAGCTGAGAAACACCTTGAGTAGAGTGGCTGGATACAAGATTAACAAAAAAAAGTCAGTAGATAAAGGGACATTGAGAGAAATCAGGGAAACATCATCCTTTACAAAGACTACAAATAATATAAATATCTTGTGGTAACTCTTACTAAGCAAGTGAGAGACCTATATGAAAAGAACTTCAAAACTTTGAAGCAAAAAACCAAAGAAGATAGCAGAATATATAAATATCTCCCATGCTCATGTATGATAAGATTAACATAGTAAAAATGGCTAACTTACCCAAAGCAATCTACAGATTCAGTGCATCTGTATTAAAATCATTGCACAATTCTTTAAATACCATGAAATAATGATACTCAACTTCATAGGAAAAAAAATAAAATCCTAGAATAACTAAAGCAAACTTGCATAATAAAAGAACTTCCAGAGGTATCACAAACCCAGATTTTATGCTATACTACAAGGCCATAGTAATAATAACTTTATGACATAAAAGGAGACAGGTGACTCAATGAAAGTGAATCAAAGACACCAACTTAAGTCCACACACCTATAGAAAAAGGAAAATATCTTCAAAAAATGGCACAACTGGATATCAATGTATATAAGAATGCAAATCTATCCATACCTATCATCATGCACAAAACTCAAGTCCAAGTGGATAAAAGACCTCAACATAAAACTATATACACTAAATCTGATAGAAGGGCGATAGCCTTAAAAACACTCTCAAGGGAAACAATTTCCTGAATAGTTCAGAATTAACACAGACACTAAGAACAATAATCAATAAATGGGACATCTTCAAAATGAGAAGCTTCCCTGGATAATGGTGACACAAGCCTTTAACCCCAGCTGTCAGGAGGCAGAGGCAGGTTGATCTCTGTGGCCAGGTCAGACTGGTCTACCGAGTGAGTTACAGGACAGCCAGGGCTACACAGAGAAACTCCAAAAACCCAAATTAATCAACAAACAAACAAAAAACCAAAAAAAAAAAAAAAAAAAACAGAGAGAAACTTCTATAAGGAATAAAACAAAATGGCAGCCTACAGAATCAGAAAATAGTTTCAGATACTTTAACCAACTCCTCATCTGAGATAGGATTACCAAAATATGCAAAGAGCTAAAAAAAACTGGATATTAACAAATAACAAACAACAGAATCAAATTTTTAAAAATGGGGTACAGATCTAAACAGAGAATTCTCAAATGGCTGAGAAACAAAGAAATGTTGAACAGTTGTAGCCATCAGGAAAAGGTTTAGAATATTATTTTAAGATTTATTAACTTTTTATGCTGTGGAACATTTGTTTAATGATGCAAGGATGTGTAGCATTCTTTTATGTTTCATTTGTTTAACCATGTGAAGCTGTGTTACTTTACACATCTAAAACACCTGATGGTGTAATTAAGAGCTAATAGCAAGGCAGGAGAAATGAAAGGAGGGGATGGTAGGCAGAGAGAATAAACAGGAGGAGAAATCTGGAAAAAAGGAGATCAAGAAGCAAAGAACGAAAAGGGCAGCCACTCAGACATATGTCTGTGTAGCTAGACATAGAATAAGAAAGAAAAAAACCCAGAAATATAATAAGATAAAAAGTCCAAAGGCAAAAGATAAATGGGATAATTTAAGAAAGCTGGCTTCAAATAAGCCTAGCTGAGGCCAGACATGTATTTATTTGGGAGCTGGGGGGGGCAGGCTCCTGCAAAAAGCAAATAATAGAGTGAAAAAATAACTACAGGGAAATACAAATCAAAATTTCTTTGAAACTCCATGTTAGACCTGTCAGAATAGCTAAACACAAAAAACACTAATGACATCCCATGCTGGCAAGGATGTAGAGTGAAGGAAATACTCCTCCATCGCTGGTGGGAGTACAAATGTGTATAGCCACTATGATAATCCATATGACAGTTCCTCAGAAAATTGGAAAACTATCTAGCACAAGACCCTCCTGTAGTACTCAGACATATACCAAAAGTATGCTCCATCTTACCACAAATATATGTGCTCATCTATGTTCATAACATCTTTAATTATAATATACAGATACTGGAAACAACCTGCTATGTCCATCAACCAAATAAAGAATAAAGAAAATGTGGTACATTTACACAACGATTTATTACTCAGCTGTTAAAAACAATGACATCGTGAATTTTACAGCCAAATAGATAAAATTAGAAATGATAATGAGTAAGGTAACTCAGACACCAAAAGACAAACATTGTGTGTACTCACTTATCTTATATTAGCTGTTAAGTAAATAATGCTACAATCAATAGACCCAGGAAAGCTAAATAACAAACAGAGTTCAATGGGAGGGCCCTATGTGTGGATCTCAAAAGGAATGGGAAAAAGGTTTTATGGATGGACTGGGGCAGGTGGGTATAGGAACATGAGTGATCAGGCAGAGGGTGTGAGAGATGGAGGGAGAGAATACTTGCAGAAACAGCAAGAATTGAGGATTTTTCTAGGGAGGTGAGTGATATGGAAGACTAGTACCTAGAAAGTCCCTGAAAAGTCCCTAGAATCTAGGAGTGACTCTGGCAAAGTCTCCTAGTAATGCAGGATATGGAGCCCAAACTTTCCATCTTTGAAAACCTGGCAAGGCTTCCTGCAGTGGAAATGGAGCATCAACTCAGCCAAAATCTTCAGCTTATAATCTGTCCTGCCTGCAGGATATGAAAGAGTAATGGTGACTCAGAACGTGCAGGAGTGACCAAACATTGACTGGTCCAACTTGAAACCAGTGCCATTAGTGGGAATTTATTCCTGACACTGCAACCAGAGACTAGACCAGAGATATAGGATGAATCCAAACATGCCTAGAAAAAATAAGTAAATGAAATGATTCCTAATGATATTCTGTTATATTCATATAGGTGCCTATCCCAATTGTCATCAGAGGGGTGCCATTCAGCAGTTGATGGGAACAGATGCAAAGACTAGACAGAGCTAGGTAAATAAAACAGAAGAGGAAGAGGAAGGATTGTAAGAGCCAAAGGAATAGAGGATATCAAGAGGTCATGGCCCACAAAATCAACTAAACAGGCCTCATAGCAGCTCAAAAAGGTTGAAGCAAAATAACAGACAACCTGTATGGGGTCTTATCTAGACTATCTGCATATACCTTATGGTTGTATAGATGGGTGTTCTAATAGGACCTCTAACAGTGGGAGGGGTGGTGGCTTGGATCTCTGACTCTTTACCTTTCTCTTGGGACCCTTTTCCTACTGAGTTCGTAGTCCAAACTTGATAATGAGGGTTTGTTCCTAGTATTATTGTAACTTGTTAGGTATATTTGAGGGATATCACTGGGAGCTTACTCTTTTATTCCCTTCCTGTTTTTTTTTCTTTGTTTGTTTTGTTTTTTTCCTTTCCTTTTTTACAGAGGGGAAACAGCTAAGATGTGGATCTAGAGCAGAAGGGAGGTTGGGGGAGTGGCTGGGATGAATGACAGGAGGGATATAATGTATAAGAGAAAACGAAAAGGAAAGAATACACCAATATTACTAAATGAAGAAATAGTAAAATGTATATTTCATATTATAATAGAATATAATGACAGTATTTGCAAAAAACTAAGAACCAAATCCTGAATTTCTGGCCCTTATAATCAACAAGAATGTTGATTATATTTTATTGAACTCTGTGAACTAATGGAAAAATAGCATTAGGCAAACTCAGTTATAACATTTTACTTAAAAGTAGTTTCCTGATTTTCAACGTTGAAAACATTTCCTCCCTATTTTTGGTAACTTTAGGATTCATAAAACCATTATTGTAAAACAATAGATTACAGACCCAGAGACAGATATTGTGGTTCAAGCTTCATGCTGAAGTTCAAAAAGGCAAAGTAGACAAGCAACTAGCTTTTATCGCTACCTCAGTGTGAAAAGGCTGATCCTGTCTCCATGAACTCTCATCAAGCCTCAGACTGCTGCCTCTCTTTAGCATGGAGAATCAATGTCTGATACTGACTATCTTTTATACCTCTCCAGTCCTAGCATTAAAGGCATATGATTCCAAGTGTTGAGATCAACTTTGTTTGAGCTGTTACTTCTAGGACTGGATCAATTTCATGTAGTCAGTGTGGCCTTGAACTAACAGATTCGGAATTAAATGTGAGTACCACTGCTGCCTGATCTCTATAGCTCAAGACTGACTTTGCTTTCTGAATCCTCAGACAAGCTTTAATGAATCACAAATAGTATATCACAAAAATACCCCCTTTTCATCGAATACAAAAAGAAGACTACATCTAACATAAGAAAAACTATATACAATAAGTATACAATATGTACAATTAAGTAATATCAACAATGTCTAGTCCATTTGCATTGGGCTATTTCAGAAAGAATATCTAGTCCATTTGAATTTCACATAAATTGGCATTTCAAAGAAAATACTTCATTATCTGTCCTATCTTGGTGAGTTTAAAGTTTTCTACATAATTTATTTTCTATTCTAATTTACATTATTAAATTATCTTTTTATGTCTGTTATTAAAATATTTAAATGGCATATATTCTGTAAATCTATGAAGTGCTTAAAGACAACCTGTCTATCTAAAATATATCTCTGTTTGACCTTGAAAACATAACTAACACGACAAGTCTGATTGTAATAGTTGACTAATTACTAACCTATATTTCCTTATTATTCTATACAGTTGATAATAACTTTCAAAGATTAAAAATTCACATTACATTGATAAATGAGCTGTATACAGTACCTTAAACAGTACCTTAGAAACACAAATAGAGTATATTTTAACCCATTAATTTCAAATTGAATGTGTGTTATATATATATGGGATAACTCCTATTCCCGATTATGTCTTGTAACTGAATAATGAAGTAAATTATTTAAGTCTGCAATCAATCTCTCCTAACTTGAACCTTTTAGGGTCAAATTTTTTATAAACCTATTTTATAGCCTAAAAATTAATAAAACTTCTCTTTGTACTTTTTAAGGAGCAATTTGTAATCCCCAATAAGGCAAAATTTTCTTTAAGTAATATTGAGCATATTATTGATAAAATCTATTGTTTGCATTACATGATGAAAATGGCTGTTTCATGTAGAGCATGACTTACAATATGTTAGTGAATATTAACATTATCTTAAACTCTCTACTGTCAGTGAATGCTACTAAAAACAAGTGTATATACAAAATTACCTACCTTTTAACTTTTTATTTAAAACAAATTTATGCAATATATTTTAATCTTGCTTCTCCCTCACCTAAATTTTCCCAGATTCGTCTTTCCTCTCCATCCACTGATCTCCACAGACTTTGTTATTTAAGAAAACAAATGAGCTTACTTTTTATAAATTTATGTTGATGAAGTTAGGGAATAT
Organism: Cricetiscus sungorus; assembly: GCA_030556225.1. Lineage (NCBI taxonomy): Eukaryota > Metazoa > Chordata > Mammalia > Rodentia > Cricetidae > Cricetiscus > Cricetiscus sungorus. The sequence continues at coordinate 26,198,007 of JANBXA010000372.1, read as the reverse complement.
AAATATTAAATTGTGCTATTAACTTTGAAATTATATTCTTTCTGGATTATGGAGTGTATATATATACTCAGGGGTGGTGGAACAGGAATGAAAACTGGTTTATTCATTGTGAAACTTTTTTTAATTAAACATCTGCATTTACATTTGTGAGTGGTCTAAAAGGCAGAAAGTAATAGATAATATAATGTATTTTAATGTACAAAATCTGCTGTGATATTATTCATAATATTTTCAGTAAGATGTATGTTCTTAAGTAGATTTTATGTAGCTATACAAGCAATTAATTTATAACAGACTGGTATGTATATATTATATAATCTAATTATTTGAAGACTTCAGGATTATGTGTATATTCAGAATGTGAAAGAAAAATTTAAAGGTAGACAAGGATTGAAAAAGATGCCCAATTCCCTGAACCTTGCCATGGTAGCACAATTGAACCAACACTGTTAGTGCAGGTGTAAGTGAGCCAGCCCAGAAATTGTAACCATGGGAGAGCTGTCACTACTACCCTTCTGGTGGACCAACCTTACAGATGCCTAGGCCTAGACCCGGGGTTATTACTTAGCTTGCTCCAACATCCAACTCACAGAGTAAGTACAGGGACCTGACCAACAGACCCAAAGCTGCAGGATCTCTAGAAGACAGAACATCAGCAGAGATGACCAGGAATCGTCCTAGTGCAGGCCTACTGCTGAATTTGTAGTGGACACCAGGGAATCTCAAACAATGACTCTTTGTAATCATCACTTCAAGTAGAGATGTATGGACAAAGGGGTATATGGTATGATTGGTGAGGTCACAATGCAGCTTCCATAAGAACATTTTTAATTCCTTCACTTTTTAAAGATTTTGTTTTCATTTTATTTTCTTCATTTTCACTCTTGAATTTTGTTTCATTTGGGGGAGTGTGAAGGGGTGGATGTGAAGAAATTGAGAATTAATGGGATCAAGGTACATGATGTGAAAACACATAGAAAAAATAAATTTTATCTTTAAAAGAGGTACTTGATCATACCTTCTATAGAATGTTATCTCATATATAAATCTCTTATTAGGATGTTAGAAATAATGCATTACTGCTTATTACTATTCTATTATATATGCTTGCTAATATTATTTCATGTCTAAAGAGAAAGAATAGATTAATAATTACAAAGTAGAATATGTCAAGTAATATACCATTATTTTAATTACCTTATTGTATAGAAATTTCACCAATATTTAAAAATTAATATATATTTTAAACACAAAATCAATATAATAACTATACAATTTTGTCAGGAGCCATCAAAAGGAGTCCATTCCATCTTGTCTCAAATTCAAGGAGTTCAAATCTGTTTTCTAACCTATAAGACATTAGTTTGGTGGCTACAGGATGTTTTGACCTTGGTAATGGATATAGGCTTGGGCCCAGGTGTGTTTATTCTTGACTCTGAAGACCAGCTGGCAGGTGTGGCTAGCAAATACTTAGAACATTAAGGGAAGTAATGTTCTTTGTCCCTTATACATTATAATAGAAGTCTTCTGCAATTTTGTTCTTGCTGTTGGTTGAATATAAGATGGTGAAAGTAAAAAACTAGGTGTGCATTCAGTATGAATTGAATGGTCCTCCAGACAGTTATTCTATGTCTCTATTTAGATTCTTTTATTTTTTAAAACCTCTTTTTTTTCTTAACTTACATATTGATCCCAGTTTCCTCTCATTCCCATCCTCCCATATCCCTGACCCCCCCTCCCATTTCATTCTCCACCTACTCCAAAGGGAGGGTGAAGCTGTCCAGGAAGAATCATCAAATCTGTCAAGTCATTTGGGGTAGGGTCTAGGCCCTCCCTCCTGCCTCTAGGTTAAGGGAGTATCTCTCCATGGGAAATGTGTTCCCAAAGTCCTTTCGTGCACCAGGAATACATCCTGGTTCCACTGTCAGAGGTCCCTTAGACTGCCCAGGCCTTTTAACTGACACCCACATTCAGTGGTTCTGGGCCGCTCCAATGCTGGTTCCCAGCTATCAGTCTAGGGTACATGAGCTCCCCCTGTTCATGTCAGTTGTTCTGTGGGTCTCTGCAGCCTGGTAGTGACCCCTCTAGATTCTTAACCCTTTTAGCTAGCATTTTTTTCATTCACACTCTCCTTCTCAGGTAGGAACCTCAAGCTGCTCAGCTCGCTCCAACTGTAGCAATGCAAAGACAGCTTCCTACATAATTTCTCATTAATTAGTTGTTATTTATCATGAAAAGACATCAAGCACTCTTGTATTCACTTAATTTTCAAACAGTAAAACATTTTAAAATTTTTATTTACTGATTAATTCAAATAATAATGATATTTCAAAGTACATTTAAGTTACTTTTAAATGAAATTACACACCCAATTATTTGACTTTCAAATTTGTTTCTTCCTGTCAAAAATTGAGAATATAATTAGTAAACACAAATCTAGAGTTTACTGAGTTCATATAAATGTTGAGTGAAGACTGGTGATAACTGTTACAGAAATGTTACTATTGTGAAATTAGCATGAGGAAAGTTTTATTTCTATGGCTCTTCGTGCAGCTTCTTTCACCTCTTTGTTCCTGAGACTGTAAATCATTGGGTTTAACATGGGAATCACCAGTGTATAAAACACAGACACCACCTTTTCTTGTTCTACAGAATACTGTGAACTTGGTTGAATGTAATTAAAGCTTAAGGTGCCATAGCATATAGTCACAGCAGTCAGGTGAGAGGCACAGGTGGAAAAGGCCTTCTTTCGACCAGAAGCTGAGCGGATTCTCAAAATGGCCACAGCTATGAATAAGTAGGATATGACCACAATCAAGAGAGTGCTAATGGCAATAACTCCAGAGAAGATCAAGAGTAAAAATTCATTCATAGAGGTATCAGAACATGAGAGTACCAGCAGTGATGGGATGTCACAGAAGAAGTGGCTCACTACATTAGGCCCACAGAAAGACAACCTACCCAAACTTATGGTGTGTGTCAAAGAGTTAATAGTTCCACCTATGACAGACCCAATTACCAGCATAATACACTTTCCCTTAGACATGGTCACAGTATATAGCAATGGATTGACAATGGCCACATAGCGGTCCAAAGCCATCACTGACAACAAGAAACCTTCTGTGGTAATAAGCACTCCAAAAAACAAATGTTGCACTATGCAGCCAGAGAAAGAGATGGTTTCTGTCACTACCACAAAGCTAATCAACATTTTTGGTGCAATGACTGATGAATAACAGGCATCTACAAATGAAAGACAACTGAGGAAAAAGTACATAGGTGTGTGGAGTTTGGGAGTGATTCGGATTAAGATAATCATGCCCAGATTCCCTATTACAGTAACAACATAAATCACCAGGAATAAGGCAAAGAGCACCATCTTCAGTTCAGCACTATCAGTCAGTCCCAAAAGAATGAACTCAGTAACAGCTGTACAGTTCCCAGAAGCCATTCCCTTTCTTAAAACCTGAGGAGGGAAAGACAAGAATTTAGTGTATATACAGAGGAACACGGTGTTTATTAAATTCAAGGGGAGACATCCCTATACTGTGGATTTGATTGACAAACATTTCTCCATTTGAAAATACCAGAATGGAAGTGAGGTGAAGAGGAAGTACCATAATGATAACAAGAATGTATGACACCAAATATTATTATAATACTAGAAACTTAACCTAACAAATTAGCATATTTAAAAAATTCAAAACAGCACTCAATAACTACAAGCATGAATAGAATGAAATATGCTATTATTTTAACTAATGTTAAATTTCTAGGTTTGAGATAGTTCCAGACACAGTGATGAAAAGACCATGGTGACTAGTGAACAGTCTCTACTAAATAAAGGCAATAGTCAGTTTTCCAACATCTTAGAAAGTTGTATAGGTACAGTTCTATTATAACTCTCTGATCCATCATTTAGAGCAGTAATAAATAATTTTCAAAGAAAGTTTATCATAATAATTATAATTCACATACACATTTGAATAAATTGAGTTCCAAATATGATTTGGAAATTTAATTGTGTAATTTATTATTGATTATCAAGTTGCTTATAAAATGTAAAAATAAAATAGAATGAAAATATTTTAACATTGATTTAATGAGTAAAATCTAATCAATATAAAGCAATATCACACAAATATACTTCTAAATAGTGTTCTTAATATGAATAATTCAAGTAAATGGAAAATTTTACAATAAAAATGTAACTTACCAAAAAATTAACTTATAAATTAAACTTTAAAAACATTGAAACTTTCTCCATGGATTCTTCACATTACTAAAAATGAATTTTAGTTAACTATATGACATTCAAATTGTTAATATTACCTTCACAAACTGAAGATGCTGTAAGGTAAAATAATTAAAGGAAAATATTACAGATAATGCACAACAAACACAAGAAATGAATAAAGTATAACACATTGTTCTCTATGAGAACAAATTAGGAATGGGAATCATATATATCAATGTCTAGTGATCCCTTGTAGTTTACGCAGAATGTGGAGTTGCAGATCTTAAGAAACAGAAGTCTCAAGGGACATCAGGATTTCCCATGATCAAATATTTCCCAAAGAACAAAATATACAACATTTTGATTTTACTAAAATGTTACTGAAACAGATTGCTCAAGGACCCAGAGACAGGATCATACAGAGAACTAAGATAGCACTAAACACAACAAGAAAAACTAATACATCAATAATAACTAATGATAATCTGCTATACTCATAGATTGGTACCTAGCCCAGATGTCATCGGAAAGGTTTTAATCAGCATTTGATGGGAACAGATGCAGAGACCCACAGTCAAACATTAGGCCAAGTTTGCGCAATCCTGCTGAAGAGAGGAAGGAAGGATTGTAGGAGCCAGAGAGGTCAAGGATATCACAAGGAACTGCACAGAATCAAATAATGGGCTTAGAAGAGCTCAGAAAGACTATACCAACCAACATCCATAGAGCCTGTTTGTGATTGTCCTACACTCTCTGGATATATCTGACAATTGTGTAGCTTGGGTTTGTTATAACACTCCTTAGTAGAGGGAGTATAAGTTGTCTTTGACTCTTTTGCTGGTTTGGGGGATCCTAGTCTTCATATTGGATCACCTTACCCAGCCTTAATGCATGGGTAGTCTCACTGCAATTTGATATGTCTGTCTGTCTTATTCTAGTCTCTGTATCTGTCTATCTCTCTCTGTCTCTCTGTTTTTTTCTCTCTGTATCTCTCTCCTCTCTTTCCTCTCTCTCTCTGTCTCTCTCTCTGTCTCTCTCTCACTCACACACACACACACAGAGAGAGAGAGAGAGAAAGAAAGAGAGAGAGCGAGAGAGAGAGAGAGAGAGAGAGAGAGAGAGAGAGAGAGAGAGTCCAAGACTGTGGGATGCAAGTTCCCACATCTGCTCTAACACAATAAAGAGAGATACTCAGACTACTGCTAGAAAAGATTCCTATATGAGGTTTGCTAGACTTCCCTAACTGTGGGAAAAAATAAAGAAACACAACACACACTTTTCAAGATAGTAACCTTATTTTTACTTCAACTTAAATAATCTCTCTTTCTTGACAGTCTAGCTTACAGACACACACACAGAAACACACACACACACACACACACACCTACTGTTCAGTTACATATTTTTATATTGAGTTGCATCTCTTTCCACATAGTTCACATGGCTACACATCTTTTTTTTTTTTAAATGTTCATTTCTCTTCTACATCTCTTTTCTATGCAGCTTCATTTTCCTTGCCTCCAAACAGTTGCAAATCTCTGCCCAGCCATAGCTATACATCTCATTTGCATAACCGTGGTCATTCAGTGCTTTACACAATTCCTAGGCACAGCTTCTCTCTGTATCATTAGCTCTTTCACATGCACACATACTTTTATGTCATTCTTTCTTTACTTGCTCATCTGTTCTCTCACATTTCCTCTTGCATATCTGTCTCAATGCTGCTGCCCTTTCATTGCTGCTCCTTCACTCTTTGCCTTGCCACCTCTCTCTTCTACGCTACTTCTCTTACTCTGCAAGTAACTCTAAGTTGGTGAGAGTTCCCAGACAGAAATGGCTTTGGAAATCAAGACTTAACAATAACAATTAATTAGTTCCACTTTGAGTGGTAGGGAGTTCCTGCAGATTAAAGTTGCTTCCAGTTCTGGCTTTAAATCAGTAAATTATAGCTGGGAAAAGGACCTTGTATATATGTCTCTTGGAGCAACCAGATATTTGTCTCCAGAGGCAAACAGCCTGCTTTGAAATTTTTCTGAAACAGTTTAATGTCTATGTAAAAGAATGTCTTTGAGAATCCTAAGTCTATCTTCCTGGTCATCCTATGGTCGGGTTCCTGACATTCCACAGCTGTATGTGTGCCCAGAAAGTACAAAAACACACCATCAAAAGGCTGTCAATGAACCCCACAGCTATTCTTGTTATGGAGGCATAGCAGCAGTATCTGAGAAAGTTACAGGAACAACCAATCAATTACCCCACGGCTTTGCAAAGAGGGCTTCCCAGAAAGTCTAGTGGCTTGACTGTTTAAATAATAGTTGACACTGCTGTAAAGTCCCATGCCCCCCTCTCTCTCACACACACACAAACACACACCACAGTAATATACATATACATTTCCAAACTTTCCCATAACTGAAGGTGCTAAAATATTCATAGATCCAGATATTTTGGATGAATGCAAGGAGTGTATTCTGAACCCACCAGGGAAGTTATACATATGAATCATGGTGACTAAGATATTATGCACAAGTACCTTGCAAGTTCAAAGTAAAGCAAAATTCCAGAAAAGAAATGCGTTTTTAGCATAAAGTCCCATGGACAGCTGATGATGCATTGTGAACTGATAGTTGCTGTGAGAGGGACAGGCAGTTGTTTTTGATGGGTTGAACATTCTCTAGTGGATTGCTGTGTGTGTGTGTGTGTGTGTGTGTGTGTGTGTGTGTGTGTGTGTGTGTGTGTGTGTGTGTGCCTTCTTTCAACCTTGCTAGTTTGGAATTATTTATTCCATGTATTTTCTTGCTTTAGCTTGGAGTTTACCATCTGGCACCTTTTGTGGGGCTAGATTTGTAGATAGACATAGTTTAATTTGGTTTTATAATGGACTATCCCATTTTGCCATTTGTTGTAATTGAAAATTTTGCTAGGTATAGTACTCTGGGCTGGCATCTATAGTCTCTTAGCATCTGCAGTACGTTTGTCCAGTATCTTCTGGATTCTGAACTCTCCTTAGAGAAGTAGGATACAATTCTAATAAAATAGACTTTATATGTCACTTGATTTTTCCTTTTCAGCTTTTAAGATTATTATGTGTCAAGGGGAATTTCTTTTCTGGTCCAACCATTTGGTATCTGTATGCATCTTGTTTCTTCTGTGTTTATGTTGCAAATTTTTTTTCTGTCTTTAACCTGTGTTTCCTCTCCTTCCTCTATTCCTGTTAGGTTCTTTTGTTTGCTTTGTTTTGTTTTGTTTTCAGTATCTCAGATTTCCCGGATGTTTTGTGACTGAATTTGTTTTCTTTTTAGATTTAACATGTTTTTCTTTGACTAAGGTATACATTTCTTCTACTATTTCATCAATATCTGAGATTCTTCCAACCCTTGTTGGTGAAGCTTGCTTCTGAGCGTCCTGATTATGTGGTAAAAAAAACTGCTTATGAAGTAATAAAACTTGCCTGAAGGAAAGAATGCAAAGCTAGACATACTAGTTATACATAGAAACTGGGCAGTGGTGGCCCATACCTTTGATTCTAGGACTCAGGAGACAGAAGCAGAAGGATTTCTGTGAGTTCAAGGCCACCCTGGGCTACATGACAGTGAATCATTCTAAAAAGAAAACAGAGATGGAAATTTAATCCCAAAGCTCAAGGGAATATAAAGTGCTGAGTGCTATCTCAAGAGCAGTTTGAGATTTAGTGAGGAGCAGTGAAGTCTGGAGATACAATCTGAAATTTGATGGATCAGCCTTTTTTGTGAGCATTGGTAGAAGTGAGAACTCTCAAGTTACTGGCCACTTTGCTTTTCTGGTCTTCAACTTTAACCCTAATATCTCCCTATAGATTTTATTATTTATATTACATAATTGAATTTTAAACTTTCCACTTCCTATTTTTCCTCAGCTTTGGTTTTCTGCTTGTAAGATATGCTACTGAAATGGTGGCACAATGCTAGTGGGAATAACCAACCTATATCTGATTTGATTTAATTCCCACTTCACAAGATGGAACCCATATCTGATACTACTTGGATGATCAAGAACCTGAGAATAGATAGCCTAGGGACCTAAGGGAAAACCAAATATTATTGTTCTGCTGAAGTAACTTACCAATAAAAGAACTCCTCACAACATTCTATTATTATTCATAGATCTATGCCTTGCTCAGCCATTATCAGAGACACTTTCTCCTACAGTAGATTAAAAAAATACAGAAACTCCCAGCCAGACATTTCACCAAGAATGAGAAACCCTGTAATACTCACCACCAAACAAGGTGTGTCCATCAAATCCCTTGCTTAAGGGCTCAGGCAATCCTATTGACACAGGAGCTAAATGAGTGTAAGAGCAAGAGTGGATGAAAAATGCCAAGAAAATGAGATCCTCTGAATCACCATGAACAAAACTCATAGGAATTCACACAGACTGAGAGAGAATCATATGGCTTACACAGGTCTACACCAGGTCCTCTTCGTATATGTTATGCCTTCCAGTTTAGTGTTTTTATGGGATTCTTGAATGTACAAATGAATGGATCTCTGATTTTCGTGCCTTTGCTTGGGCTGTTTTTCTTCCTTTTGTTGGTTTTGTTCAACTCTGATGTGATACATTTTGCTTTATCTTCTATTTTATTTTGTTATATTTTATTATTATCCCTTAGAAGCCTGTTCTTTTCTAATGAGAGATTAAAACAAAAATAATGGAGAGACAGAAAGGTAAGTTGAGAAGAACTGGAAGAAGAGCGAAGGGAAAGTATAATCAGGATGAATAATTCAAAAAACAATCAATTTATAAAATTAGCAGCACAGCTGAAAGCTCTAGAACAAAAAGAAACTCACCCCTGAAGGGTAGATGCCAGGAAGAAACAAAATTGAGGATGGAATCAATAAAGTAGCAACAAAGTAAACAATAAAAAGAATCAGTGTAACAAAGAGTTGGTTCTTTGAGAAAATCAACAAGATCAACAAATCTTCATTCAAATTAATGGAAAAGCAGAAAGAACATGAAAAATTAGTAAAATAAGAAATGAAAAGGGAGAAGTAACTATGGACACTGAGGAAATACAGAGAATCTTTAGGTCATACTTTGGAAACCTGTAATAACAAAATTCAAAAATTTTAAAGAAAATGGATGATTTTCCAGATAGATATCAAAATTAAATTAAAAATGATAAGCAATTTAAATAGACCTATAACTCCTAATGAAATAAAAGCAGTCATCAAAAGACTACCAAAAAAAAAAAAAAAAAAAAACCCAGGGCCAGATGGCTTCAGTGCAGAATTCTACCAGATATTCGAAGAAGAGATAATACTAATACTTTTCAAAGTGTTCCACAAAATAGAAGCAAAAAGGCATTGCCAAACTCATTTTACAAGGCTACAATTATCTTAGTAACAAAGCCATAAAAGGACAGAACTAAGAAAGAGAACTGCAGACCAATATTCCTCTTGAACACTGATATAAAAATACTTAATAAATTCCTGGCAAATCATATCAAAGAACACATCAGATAAATCAGCCACCATGACCACGTAGTCTTCATCCCAAGCATTTAGGGATATTCAACATAAAAATATGTCAATGTAATCCACCATATAAACGAACTGAAAAATAAAAAGCATATGAACATCCCACTAGATGCTGAAAAAGCCTTTAACAAAATCCAACACCCCTTCATGATAAAGGTCTTTGAAAAATCAGGGATAACAGGAACATACCTAAACATAAAACAATAAAAGCAATATACAGTAAACCAACAGCCAGCTTCAAACTAAATGGAGAGAAACTTAATGAGATTCTTCCAAAATTTGGAACAAGACAAGGCTGCCCACTTTGTCCATATCTCTTCAATATTGTACTTGAAGGTCTAGCTAGAAGATTAAGGAAACAAATGGAGATCAAGGGGATATAAATTGGAAAGGAAGAAGTCAAACTATTACCATAGCACATGATATAATAGTTTACATTGGTGACACACAAAACTCTACCAGGGAACTCCTACAGCTGATAAACACCTTCAGAAAAGTGGCAGTATAACAGATTAACTAGAAAAAAATTCAGTAGCCCTACTATATACAGACAATAAAGGGGCTGAGAAAAAATATCAGAGAAACATCATCCTTGACAATAGTCACAAACAACATAAAATATTTTGGAGTAATGCTATAGAAGGACCTATATAGCAAGAACTTTAAAAAAAATTGAAGAATATACCAGGAAATGGAAAGATCTCCCATGATCTTGGATAGTTAGGATCAACACAGTAAAAATCAAAATCTTGTCTAAGCAAAATACAGACAAAATGCAATCCCCTTCAAAATCACAGCACAATTCTTCGCAGAACTTGAAAGAGCAATACTCAACTTTATATGGAAAAACAAAAGACCCATGATAGCTAAAACAATCCTGTACAATAAAGGAACTTCCAGAGCTATCACCATGCCTGACTTCAACCTCCACTATAGAGATATAGTCCTGAAAACAGCTTGGTATTGACACAAAAATAGAAAGGTAGACCAATGGAATTGAATTGAAAATCCTGATATTAACCCACATACCTATGAACACCTGATTTTTGAAATAACAGCTAAAAGTATACAATGGGAGGGAAAAAGCATCTTCAACAAATTGTGCTGCCATAACTAGATGCTGGTGTGTAGATAACTGCAGATAGATTCCCCTCCTCTGTGTGTATGTGTGTGTGTGTGTGTGTGTGTGTGTGTGTGTATGTATGTTTTAATATGACCTTTTTTAAAATTTAAAGATAGGTAAATATATCAAAATTAAATACCTGTTTAAGGATACATCGTTGTTTAATTTTATTCATTTTTTCTTAACTTGTCTACATTTTACAATCATAAAGAGAAAAATATATGTAATGCAATGAGATTTGACTTATCATACCTAGCAGTAGCCTCTTTTCTGACAAGTTATAATGAATATTCTAACATTGTAAGAAAATATATTTCACATACTTAGTGTAAGTCTACTAGTAATACATCAAGATTTCTCTACAGCAGTAATATTACCTGTGCTAGACAAGTATGCTTTAATCATAATTTTTACAAAAGTTAATGTGAGAATGTGTTTACATTATAAATCTGTTCAGGACTGCACCACTAATTGAAAATACGTTGTTTCTCCTTTGAATTGTTCCTTATATTTCTCACTAGGGAACATGTTCAATATCTTAAGTAATTAATACCAAATAGCAAGCATTGTTTTTAAGTTTCTCAAATGATTTAGTTGTAATGATGTGAACGAATTAGGTGAAATTTCCTTAGGGAGCTTTGTCAAAAGGGAAGAAAGCTATAAACTCTCCTTTCACAAAGAATACATGTATAATATTAGAAAGGAAAATCTGATTCTTTATTAAAGGTACGTACAATCTTGTACTTTGATTACTAGGGGGGATTTACTATTATGTCTGACCATAAACACTACACAGATAAGTAAGATATTAATTCCTCAAATGGATCACATAAGGAGTCCCAATTTTTAATTAAGGTTCCCTGAAGTGGTATGGTATTTTAAAGTTCAAAATTGTAAAATAGAAAGGTATGATACTTCACATTTATTTGTGAAAAATGATAATAACATTTAAAATTTTGAAGTGAAGCAGATTTTAGGAATAACTGAATGTTTATCAAAATTTTACTTTTTTTAAAAAAATATTTATCATGAATTAGATTACCTGCTAATATATGGGCTGCTCAATCATGATAGATTCTCAGATAAACATCAGTAAATTTTAATGCATATTCTATGGAATCACTAATATATTGTTTTAGAATAAATGCTTGATGAGCAATGTTTGAAAAATAAATTCTAACCAGATTCATTTTCTTAACACATTACTCACTAATGGAATATTTTATGTAGAATAGCCAGTAAATAATGACAAGTTTAGAAAAATATTAAGAGTTTCAAATACAAATAGACTTCTACATTGAACCCAAGGGGATGGCCTGAGTTTACCCCATGAATACTTATGTATGATGGAAATAAAGATTGGTATCCTGCAAGTTGCTTCTGACCTACCCACTCCCTCCATTGTATTATGTGACTGCCACACACAAATAAATTAAGTATAACTGTAAATCTCAGAATGGTGTAGAGAAATAGCCAGAAGTTTTAAGTGCCTCCTTTCCTCAGATTCTATCTCAAGAGTCAGAAAGGTAAAAGAAATACTAATTACAGATTTTAAGATTGCTTCCAACTTCCATAAGGCAGCTTCAGACTGCTCCTGCTTCAAGCTGAATGCTTTCATCTTATAGTTAAATGCTATTTTTTCCATTTATGACTGGCTTTGCATTATGTCACCCATTATCATAAAATACTTTGATACTCAGTATTCCTCTTTATTGAAATCATGCTTGCAAAGTAACAGGTTTTTGTTGAAGTCACACAGAATAAAACAGAAAATCCTAATGTGTTAGGTTGAGTTAACTATACTATTTGTTACATCTTTTCTAATTATTTAAATTTATTACACAAATAAAATTATAATTAAAACATTTTAAAAACCATAAATTACACATCACAAATTTGCTAGAAAATTTAAGAATTTAATAGATATTAACTAAATAATAAAATTTCAAGTAATAGATTAACTACTTTTTAGAATTTTTTTCAACAGTGAGGAAGAAAATAAAAATGAGTTAAGCATTTGATCTCTTTGGATGTTGACTTCAATCATTAAGATTTAGATTCTAGATCATGTGAGTCTTATATCAATTGGGTTTTTTTCTGTATTTAAAAATTAAATAGATTCATAATTTAAGATATAAATGTATTTCTATATTATAGAAAAATATGCATCTTGAGTTTAATCATTCCTTTTCCTTTATGTAATTCATACATTTTCCCTATTTGGGGAAAACAAAATATATTTTATTCAAGAAGTGTAAAAATGACTTGTTTTGTCTCTATTCTGAATAAAATATCTGTTCTAATTTTGTCTACTACTACTATTATATGGCAATTAAAAGTTCTAATAAATCTTTATATAGTTTTTTCAAGAAGAGTTATTTGTGGACCAACCAAATGGGCCAACAAAATGCAACAATACCAACTGAATTCATCTTGATGGGAGTCACACAGAGTGCTGAGTTGAAAATCCCTCTGTTCTCAATCTTCTTTGTCATCTATGCAATCACAGTGGTGGGAAACCTGGGCATGATTATCTTGACCAAGCTTGACTCTCACCTACATACCCCTATGTACTTTTTCATTAGACATCTGGCTTTTATTGATCTTGGAAATTCCACTGCTATCTGCCCCAAGATGCTTGTAAATTTTGTTGTGGATCAAAATACCATCACCTATTATGCTTGTGCCACACAAATGGCATGCTTCATTATGTTCATTGTCAGTGAACTTTCAATATTGTCCTCTATGGCCTATGACCGTTATGTGGCCATTTGCAACCCTCTGCTCTACAGTGCAATCATGTCTCCTACACGCTGTCAGTTACTTGTTGGCATTCCATACCTCTACAGTACCTTCCAGGCTCTACTGTTCCCTATTAAGTATTTTACATTGACTTTCTGTGGCACTAATGTCATCAGTCATTTCTATTGTGATGTTGTCCCCTTGCTACCTTTGATATGTTCACAAGTACAAGAGACAGAGTTGTTGACTATATTGTTTTCAGCCTTTAATTTAATCTCTTCATTATTTGTCGTTCTTTTGTCCTACATGCTGATTTTGTTAACGATATTTCGAATGCAATCTGCAGAAGGTAGGAAAAAAGCTTTCTCCACATGTGGTTCCCATCTGACAGTTGTGGTGGTATTCTACGGGTCTCTACTCTTCATGTATGTGCAGCCTAAATCAACTCATTCATTTGAAACTGACAAAATGGCTTCTGTATTTTATACTTTAGTGATCCCTATGCTTAACCCCTTGATTTATAGTTTAAGGAACAAGGAGGTAAAAAATGCTTTTCATAGGGTCTTTAAAAATATATAAAGACTATATTCTTCAGTATTAAATAATCCTATAATAATCTTTATTAACTATAACTGTCACATGACAGTATTTCCAAAATAGTTGCATAGTTTAACTTCACAAAAATGTATTATAGTTTATGTTGACAGAATATTGTTTAACTTAAATGCACTCATTTCCCCTTATAGTTTAAATCTCAATTTAATATTGCATCCTTACTATCATTTCTTGCTTCAGAATAAATGTGTCAATTAGTGATATATGAGCTTATATTTTACCAAAGGTGGATAAATGATTAACTCTATGACAATAGCTTATGTTTTTCTCTGATAGGTTTTTTTTTTTTGAGTGGGGGGGGGCTGGGTCAGGGGGACATCTATCTTCACTGTTTTGTAGTATTAACAAATAAACTAATATGTTGAAAATAGTCTCTTGATTGCTTTCAGAGAACATATATAAACTAGTAAACGTTAAAGACTCATTCTGACAACACTCACATTTAATAAAGGTGTTTTTCTGGTTATTCTAATGTTAATAATCATTAATGTTATGTACTGCTGTTATTTTCAAGGTTATATTTTATAACATTTATTTATGTGTATGATCAATTGTGTATGTTTGTGTGTGCATGTACATGAATTTAGACCATCCATGAGATGCTAGATCACAGTTGTTGGAGCTGTGAATTACTCTTTCTTTATAAATATATATAAAGGCAGAAAGTCTCTTCCCGCCTCTCTCTGAATCACTGCTCTTACTTTTTTGAATGTGACATTTTTTCTTGTTCCTCTTTCACTAAAATACACTGAACTATTCATTCTGAATTGTGAATACAACACCATCATATTTCTCAAGGCCACTGCAAAAACAAGCAAGCAAACAAACAAAAAGCTGATACTGAAATGAGAGTGTATACTTTATTTTATGTATGAAAAGTAGCAAATGTCAAGGTCTTATACATATTTTTCTCTATTAAGTATCCCCCAGATGATTGAACATGAAATCCATTTCATTCATTTGTATTTCCTTATATAAACTAGTGTTTTTCTAAGCCAGTATTTAATAACACAAAGTAATTATGAGAAACAACTTTATTCTAATGATCATGTATATCAGTCACATTTGCTGGCTCTATTGTCTTTTTTCCTCACCATCTTTGTAGTTTCTATTTTGTGCAGCATGAACATGATTTCTCTTCTTCTCCAGGGTAAACACCCACTTCTCATTTATCTCAGACTAATATCATTCACTGATACAGGTTATGATTTTACTCCATGATTAAAAAGTCGATAAATGAGGGTGTTTATTAAACTAAACTCTGCTCATGTTTTCATATTACAATGACAGATTTCTTAATATTGATGTCTTTGCAACCCCTGTCCAGTCAGTTTTTAGAAGTGGAGCAATTGGCTTCCATGTTTTATATATTTAACTTATTCATGTTGGCACTTTTTAATTTATGACTTCAGTAAATGATTTATGTCCTTAAAATATTAAATATTAAAATACAGCATTATTTCATAAAGATTTTTAATATTATTTCCAGCATCAAGCATGTTCTGAATGTCTCTTGGATGAGTAGTAATGAAGACATAGTTCTACATATATTTACACTTAGTCTTATACA
Source organism: Cricetiscus sungorus (assembly GCA_030556225.1). Classification (NCBI taxonomy): domain Eukaryota; kingdom Metazoa; phylum Chordata; class Mammalia; order Rodentia; family Cricetidae; genus Cricetiscus; species Cricetiscus sungorus. Next base: position 26,182,201 of record JANBXA010000372.1, on the reverse strand, counting down.
TGCCCCTTTTCTATTTGGAATAAAATACCTCTGTGAACAAATGAATAAGGCATCTGCCTTTATTCAGAGAAATCAACGTTTTACTATCAAAACTGACATGATTCATTTGGGCAGAAGTATTTTATTTTTGTTGTTGAAAATAGATGAGTATTGAAAGTGAATATTCTAAGAGAAAGTATGGGACAGTGTGTTATGAGTAGGTTCTTCCCTGCCAGTCGGTCCTGCCACCACGCCAGCCCCTAAGTAACACACAGACACTCTGTATTTGATATAAGGCTGTTGGTCAGTTACTAATTCCTCATCGGCTAGCTCTGTCTTAATGTTTAACCCATTTATACTTATCTAAGTATTTCTATGTGGTCATCTTATCTGAGAGCGGTGGGCCATCATGCTGTTCTCTTTTGGCTCTCCATGCTGACCCCTCCTTCCTACTTCCTCTCTCCTCCTAGTCTTCTAACCACTATCTTGCTTTCCTATTGGCCAACAGTGCTTTATTCATTAACCAGTATGAGAAACATATTTACAAAATAACATCTCCCATCATCTCCTCATTTCTGTCTAAAATAAAAAGAAGGGTTTTAACCTTAACATAGCAAAATATATCACACAACAGTTATCACATAAGAATCACAGTTAGCAATATTTAGTCCATTAACATTTAGCAAGATTTAAAGAAAATATTTTATTATCTATTCTATCTTGTGAGTCTAAAGTCCTATATGAAACTTATGTTTAATCCTAAGAAAAACTATAACCATAACTATCTGTCTTCAACTACTTCAAATACCATAGAAGAATAATATATAAACTCTAGAAATGACAGAGACAGCTCACAGCCTGTTCAGTCACCCAAAGTTTCTCTGTAATGTTCCATCTTCAAGCACAAAGGCCATAGTGTGTCTGGCAGACTCCTCAACAAAGCAGAAATCTGTGCATCTGTATTAGCAGTTTGTCAGTAATTTTTCTCTGTGTCTTGTAGACTGTCTGGCAGCCTCTTCAATGAAGAAGGAATCCTGTAAAATTGTCCATCTTGTTTCAGCAGTCACTTTTCTATGTGTCCTGCACATCCAGTTTATACAGGATATGGTCAAACAGTCTAGACAAGAGCAGTATCTTGTCCAAATGGCTAGTATTGCCATATTAGAAGCAAACTCCATAACGTGTTTCTTCAATGTCCATCTTCCTTTCTAACGCAGGTGGGGTTACCAGGAGCAGTTGTGCCTCACTGTCAAGAAGAACCCTAAACCATTTTAAATGCCATATTCTGTAGGTCTTTGAAAGTTTTGAAGAATGTCTATTCATCTCAAATACATCTCTGCATATCTAGACATCCTAACTAACTTAACTCCAAGTTTTGACTATCATAAGTAACTCTCTATAATCTGTACTAAATTATACATTACATTTTTCAATGAGCTATATACAATACCGAAACAAGATGAGAAATATGCATATCACAAAATTGATCTTAAATTTGTATCAATAAATGAAAATCCATTCCAAAACAAGGTATTCATATCTATACCATAATCCACTTTTTACCTTTAAAAAGATTGGCTGTGGTCATTAACCATTTATAACCAACCCCATTTAAATGAAAACAAACATTTATAAACAATATTTGGGAATTTAGGCAACGTTCTTTCCAAACTGCTTCCTGCTGGTAGGGGGCGCTGTCATGGGGAATCCTAAGAAAATGCAGAAATCCTGGCTATAGTGGTCTGCAAGGCTGCATTGTCCCATTGATGTTGCTTCAGGGGGGGTCTTGCTTGTTCAAAACCACACTAGTCTGGAAGGAATCCAAACCTTTTTATTTTCTGTGGAAACAAAACAAGAAATCCTTTTCCCCTGTAACTTGTCCTTGGACTTAAATTTTGGAGTCAAAGCATTTTTAAAATATATAAATTGAATTAATCCAGCATTATTTCTTTTACCTGTTGTTATTTCCTCAGCAGTAAAACAATTTAAAGACAATAGAATTGCATATAGTATCCAAAGTTTATCTGTGCTTTCCATCTTTACCTGGCATTTTTATTACTCTATTTCTTTTACTTCTATTTTTACATATTTTGAGACAGGGTTTCTTTGTGTAACTTTTATCTGTCCTGAAATTCACTCTGCATACCAGGTTTACTTTGATATCAAAGAGATCTGCTTGCCTCTGTCTCCTGAGTGCTGGAATTCAAGGTGTGTGCCACCACACCCAGTTACTCTACTTCTTTTTTTTCACTTTTAAACCATATATCCTGTTTCTTTTTCTCTCCCAAGCCAACGTATATTTTAAAACACATTGTAAACCTTCATTGCCACCTCTTGTACACACCAATGAATTGTTAGCAGAGCTATTTAAAAGCAATACGGTTTTTTGCTGCTTATGCTAATTTTTGAAAACCTCATTAAAGCAGCTGCGCAAATCTTGTCACTCACAAAATTAAGTTCAACCCAGAAAAATGTTGCTACCAAGAAGCCTTGCTTGTCTCTGTCCTTTTGTTTCTAAAACTATTTTTTAAGCTTTTGTTAAGTTTTAAGTGGAAGTTCTCAGTTCCACTTTTGACACCATTTGTTATGAGTAGGTTTTTCCTGCCACTGGTTGCCTGGTCCCACTCTGTGTTCCTCCCCGCTGGCTGCCTGGTCCCACCGCCAAGCCAGCCCCAAATAACATGCAAAGACTGTGTATTTGATATAAGGCTGTTGGACAGTTACTAATTCCTCATCTGCTAGCTCTGTCTTAATGTTTAATCCATTTCTACTTATCTAAGTATTTCCACTTGGTCATCTTATTGGAGAGTGGTGGGCCATCATGCTGTTCTCTTTTGGCTCTCCATGCTGGTCCCTCCTTCCTACTTCCTCTTCCTCCTAGTCTCCTAGCCCAGCCTATCTTGCTTTCCTATTGGCCAACAGTGCTTTATTCATTAACCAGTATGAGAAACATATTTATAGACTAACATCTCCCATCAACAGTGCAAGTTATGAAGGAGTCAGTTAAGCTGTAGGGATCAAAAATTGGATTGAATTTGCAGCAACAGTTCCTGTCTTCTGTCTAAGTACACATGCTGCAATTTCAGCTTTTACACATTAGGCTATCATATTTCAGAGTTAGACTTTTTACTTCATGGTTCTGAAGTACTTAGTGACATAGGATAATAAGTTATGAATATGCACATGTAAATCTTTCCCCAACCTTGCAAGCAACTCTTCTTGAATTATTGTATGTTTCAGTGTGTTGGTTACTCTGCCTACACACAACAGAATGATCAGCACCATATAGTTTCTCATGATCACATTATAAAATTAAGAGTTTACAGTGAGCAATAGACTGCCAGGAGCCATGTGACTTCTTCAGGAGACAAGGTCTAAGAATAGCATGAACAAGCTCTCCCTGTGGCAAGGACATGGATAATTGAATCAGTTTCTGGCAAGGCTGACGAATAGTTCCCTGTATAATTATGGGCATGTCCCCAGGAGCCTATGTGCTACCTGTTCTTCTTGTTTCACATATACAAATTATTGCTGGCTCTCCACACTTTATCATTCTTGGAGACATGGATGAAATGGCTTTTACATATGGAAAACTTCCTTCTGATGATTCTCCTCTGGGTGAGCCAGAGGAGATGTTGTTAAAAGTATACAGTGAAGCTGATTCAGCTCCTAAAGCTTTTGGTGATTCAAGTATGATTATGATTCAGGATTCTCAAGAACAGGGTTAGGCTTTGCCATCACAATTTGTGACTAGGCTGAAAAGGGTCACAATAGTTCATGATGTTACAAATCTGTATAACTGCTTTGGAGAAAATTATTTTAACTACAAGAATCTAGGAGAAATGCTAATATCAAGAGTTAATACGAACAGTCTAAAAACGAAGAATGAAGCAGAATCATAAAAGTCCACAAGGCCTTCATCTCTATAGCTGTGCCAATACTGCATGAGCCCATAATATAGGAGCCTGACAGGAAGGGGGACATGGAACAAGAGATAAGCAGTTCCAATAACTAAGAGTAAGCTTTTAACTTATGATCACAGGATAATAGGAAAAAATCTGGTATATCTTCCATAGGAGATATTGTAGTACAGAATAAAGAATGAAATGTTTCAGTCTTGACTAGTTGGTTAATGGTGATAACTTAGATTTGATCAGAGGTAAAGCATTACTTACTAGAGACAAAATTCTCTTTCGTATTGCATAACACTGTAACCGCAAGTGTTGCCAACTGGGCATACTCTATCAGTAGGTGTGCCTAGTTAGAAAACTTCCTTTGATGCTTGCCATACTGCTGATTCTTTCCATATTAAAACTAGGAATCATGTAGGTAATAGTTACTGGTGGCAATGTTTGGGGACAGGAGGAGTATGAGATAGGGGAACAAACTGGCAGTATGGCAGATACATAAAGCAATGTGTCGCAGACAGAGAAGAGATAATTTACCTTTAATTATCAGTTTTGGGTCAGTTACTCATGAGAAGAAAATGTCTGTAAGTAAAAGGAAGCAGAGGATAAAGTATATGTGTATAATGTGTTTCAACCCATCTATGAAAGCATCCTCTTCTCTTGCCCCTCCCAAAAACACAGACATTTTTCTACATATTTTATTAAGAAAAACACATTCAAAATTTTCTGTATAATAACAATCCCACTTAAAAAACCATGACCAATAAAACATTTATACATTTTATGCAAATCACCTACTACTTCAGAGTTTTCCATTAATGCCTCAATACTAGACTCTATAACCTATTAAGTCAGGGCCCATAAACCCTTTGGGTCTCTGTGGAACTCCTAAGATCAGTTTGTTGCTTTGATTCTTTTCAAGTGTTACTTTATGTTTTCTCACGAGGGAAAAGTTTGGATGACATCAATGCAATTTTGTTTTAAAAATCTCTCAGATAATTTAGGCACAATAAACTAAACAAATTATGTGCCATCACCTCTGGGAACATCACAAATAATGAGCAAAACCATAAACTTCCATGCTCTGGATCAAAAAGAAGAATAATTTCAGAGAAGGAAATCAAAATCTTTGTTAGTGGTGAGTAGGAATGGTCACAAAACTTATGGTAACCTGAGCTCCGTAGTCTTCATTTACTCTTAGATCCTACTTAGTTTTTCACTGTCTGAAAGATTATATTACAGAATGTAAATATCTGCTTGAGTAATTGTTATTACCTACATGAGTATTTATGTGAGAGAGAAATGAATTGAAATTCTATGAATTGAACAGCTGTTGCACACTCTTTGAGAGGTGAATATGATATTTTGATATTGAAAGTGGAAAAAAATTTAATCAACTAAAAAATAGTTATTTCACCAGTTAAAATTATTAGAATCACATTTCCTGGTAAAAATATAAGAATCCCAGTTTCATTTGATTTTCCAGTAAATGAAAAAGTATAACTGGCATGTTATATGCAATTTTTTATAAATAACTTTAATTTCAGTGGGAATATATAAACTACCACTTTAAAGTGGAGGATTTTAAGTTTTTCATTGTAATCTCAAAAAGTAAAAAAGTAAAATTCATTTTATTTTTGGATGTCACCTAAACATTTATAGGCTTTTTTTTGTTTTAATGTTTCACAAAACTGCTCAGCATCTGATTTTTTTTTCTAATACCAGATACTGAGCAAATAAAAAAAAAAAAATAATGATTTTAAAGAGCTATGAAGCTTTTGAGAAGACTATGTCACAAAATAATTCCTAATTGTTATCACATGAATATTGTTGAAAAGTCACTGCCCCCTCTTTTGACATTTGAGTTTTGTGAGGCCTATGGTGAGGCTATTTTACTTGCGTAATTTAAGACGCTCAAAAGAAGCCAAAGATTGTCATCGTCAAGAAAGAAAAATAGAACAGTAATGAAATTTAGCCATCTTTAGAAGGATATGGTAACTGACACTGAAAATGAAAACAGACTTAAGGAATGACTTAGCAGAATTTTTGGAACAAGTTACACACATCAAAATAAAACAAAATTGCTGTTCCAATTTTGAATTATTTCACTCAGTCTAACATAATAACATAGCAGGTACTGAGTCCTTGATATATTAGAGGTAGGGTTCTGTTGTTATTTATGAATGAAGAAATTTCTTTAAATAACAGTAGGACTCAATGATGAAGCTGCAGGCGAGTTCAGCTAAGAAGAGGGCCAAGCAATATCTAGTTACCCTCTTCCCCAGGGCACATGATTATCAGAAAGGAAAACCAAACACTGATGAAGTTGATACCTATGATTGCCACTAATCACCACAGTTTTTACAATGCACTGTTACTTTTCCAAATTGTAATTTGGGGTCCTAAAGTTTCTACCTGATGCCTAGGCAATATATTTATCCATTCTATTGTGTAATTTATATGAGAGTATCAATGCCTAGTTTCTTCTTTCATTAAAAATCTCCTGTTGCCTGTCTCCATATATCATCATGGCAATTCTGAGTGTAAAAGAAGGTATGTTAAAAATATGAGTTTCCTTGTCACTAATTAGAAATGATGTTTTTTTACTGATTTTCCATGTTAATAATATTTATTACTGAAATATTAGAAACAATACATTCTAAATTCTCCATTGTAAAATTCTATAAATAATTAAGTAGTTATTATTAAGGGGCTTAATAAATGCCAACAAAAATGTTAAAGTGAGTCATCACAATATCTGTCTTAATAGTGATAAATAATAATAAAGAATATACAATTAAATATTAATGATCCATGTGTAACAACATAGCCATGAATACCAGGAATAAAATGTTCACCTTTGTGAATCTTGAAAACTCTAGTATTATCTTTTTAAATTAGCATTTTTGTCTTACTTTCATTACTCTTGTTTCTTTTCCTTTTTTTTGGATCTTATGCTGTTGTTTTTGTTGTTTTTGAGAAAATAAAGAATAGAAACTTTGATGATTATGAAAGAGGGAAAAATAATGGAGGAGTTAGTTATGAGAAAAGAATGTGATAAAAATATATTACATGAGATGGGCAATGGTGGCACATGCCTGTAATCCCAGCCCAACACTTAGGGAGCAGACGCAGGCATATCTCTGTGAGTTCCAGACCAGGCTGGTCTACAAGATCTAGTTTCAGGACAGCCTCCAAAACAATACAGAGAAATCCAGTCTTGAAAACAAAACAAAACAAATATGTGTATGAATATATATCTATATATTATGTGAAAGAAATTAACAAAGATGTTATACATACATCTGAAGAACTAAAGGTGAATATTTACTCAGAGTGGATAATCTGAAATTCAGTTGTAGTCAATGTCTACTCCAAACAAGACACTCTATTGTACTAATTTTATTAATGAAATTTCAGTTTCATATTTACATACTGAAAGATAAGTATTTTAACATCAATTCTCCATTGGACTATGACTTTGTTTTATGATATTTCTCAGTAATTTTTACACATATAAATGCTTAGTAATCATCAGCTAAAACACAGAGGACAGAATTCAGAATGGTAAGAGAAAGTGAGATTAATTGACTCTCACATATTAGACAACAATATAATTACATTTATCCCTTTCCTTTCTACTCTCCTTGTCTTTCTTCTAGTTCCCTCTCCACTCACTGTTCCCCACTCCCCATATGCTCAGGAGATCTTGTTCCATTTCTCTTCTGTTAGGGACCTTATATGAATCTCTTAGAATCCTCCTTCTCTCCTAGATTCTCTGCTGGTGTGAATTAAAGGCTGGCGATTCTTTGCTTCATGTCTAAAATATATATATGAATGACTACATACCATGTTTCTCTTTTTCTGACTGTGTTACCTCATTCAGGATTTCAAGATTCCATTGTTTTTTGGGTTTTTTTTTTGTTTGTTTGTCTGTTTGTTTGTTTTTTTGGTTTTTTTGGTTTTTTGTTTTTTTCGGCATAGTACTATTCAATTGCATAAATGGGCCACATCTTCTTTATCCATTCTTCAGTTGAGGAGCATTTAGGTTGCTTCCAGGTTCTTGCTATTACAAATAATGTTGCTATGAACATAGTTGAGCACATGTCTTTGTTGCATGGTTGTGGATCATTTGGGTTTATTCCTAAGAGTGGGATTGTCAGGTCCTGTGGTAGACTCATTTGCGTTTTCCTGGGGAACTGCCATACTGATCTTTAAAATGGCTGTACAAGTTTGTACTCCCACCAGCAGTGGAGGAGTGTTCCCCTTTCTCCACATCCTCTTCAGCATAAGTTGTCATTGGTGTTTCTAATTTTAGCCATTTTGGCAGGAGTAAGATGGTGTCTCAAAGTTGTTTTTATTTGCATTTCCTGAGAGCTAAGGATGTTGAGCACATTCTTAAGTGGTGTCTTTCAGCCTTTTTGATTTCCTCTATTGAGAGTTCCAAATCAGTTCTCTAAGCCATTTTTTAAAAAGGGTTATTTGGTGTTTTGTTGATTAGTTTCTTGAGTTCTTTGTATATTTTGGAGATCAGCCCTCTGTCTGATATAGGATTGGTGAAGATCTTTTCCCCCCACCAGTCTGTAGGCTGTCCTTTGTTCTTGTCAACTTGTGTCCTCTGCCTTACAGAAGCTTCTAGGTTTGAGGAGGTTCCATTTGTTAATTGTAGAAATCAGTGTCTGTGCTACTGGGGTTATGTTCAGAAAGCAGTCTCCTCTACCTATTTTTTGCCAATACCCAGCTGTTTTCAGGACTATAGCTCTATAGTAGAGCTTAAAGTCGGGGATGGTGATGCCTCCTGAAGTTCCTTTATTGTACTGCGTTGTTTTGGATATCCTGGGTCTTTTGTTTTTTTCATATAATATTGATTATTATCCTTTCAAGGTCAGTGAACAATTGTGCTGGGATTTTAATGAGGATTGCAATGAATCTGTAGATTGCTTTTGGCAAGATTGCCATTTTTACTATGTTTATTCTCCCTATCCAAGAGCATGGGAGATCTTTCCATTTTCTGGTATCTTCTTTAGTTTCTTTCTTTAAAGACACAAAGTTCTTTTTATATAGGTGTTTCACTTGTTTGGTAAGTGTTACCCCATGATACTATATATTGTTTGTGGCTATTGTAAAGGATGATGTTTCTCTGATTTCTTTATCAGCCCCTTTGTAGATGGAATAAAGTAGGGCTACTGATCTTTTTTTTTAGTTTATCTTGTATCCTGATAGTTTGCTCAAGGTGTTTATCAGCTGTAGAAGTTCCCCTATAGAGGTTTTGAGTTGTTTATGTAAACTATCATAACATCTGCAAATAGAGAAAGTTTGACTTCTTCCTTTTTAATTTTGTATCCCCTTGATGTCCTTCTGTTGTCTTATTGTTTAGCTAGAACTTCAATTACAATATTGAAGGGATATGGAGAGAGAGGGTAGCCTTGTCTTGTTCCTGATTTTAGAGAAATTGTCTTAAGCTTCTGTCCTTTCAGTTTGATGTTGGCTGTTGGTTTACTGCTTTTATATGCTTTTATTATGCTAAGTCTGTTCTATCCCTGATCTCTCCAAGACCTTTATCATGAAATCGTGTTGAATTTTGTTGAAAGCTTTTTCAACATCTAGGGAGATGATCATGTAGTTTTTCCTTTTCAGTTTGTTTATATGGTGGATAACATTGATAGATTTTCATATGTTAAATGATTCCTGCAACCCAGGGAAGAAGCCTATTTGGTCATGGTGTATGATTTCTCAGTTATAGTCTTGGATTCAGTTTGTCATTATTTTATTGAGTATTTTTGCATTGATGTTAATGAGGGATATTGGTCTGTAGTTTCTTTCTTAGTTGTGTCTTTGTGTGGCTTGGGTAACAAGGTGACTGTGGACTCCTAAAAGAGTTTCATAATGAACCTTCTGTTTCTATTGTGTGGAACAATTTGAGGAATATTTGATTTCCTGGTAGAAATGGCTCTTGGGACTTTTTTTTTTTGATCTATTTTTTTAAGGGTTATAGGTCTATTTAAGTTGTTTGTCTCTTCTTGATTTAATTTTGGTAAGTGATAGTTACCCAGAAATCTTTCCATTTCCTTTATAATTTTCAAATTTTGTGGAATACAAGTTTTCAAAGTATGAACTGAAAATTGTCTGAATTACCTCATTGTCCATTGTTAAGTCCCCTCTTTGTTTTTAATTTTGTTAATTTGCATGTTCTCTCTCTGTTTTTTGGTTATTTTGGATAAAGGTTTGTCTATCTTGTTGATTTTTTTTTTGAAAAACTATCTCATTGTTGCATTGATTTTTTTGTATTATTTTTCTGGTTTCTACTTTATTGAATTCAGCCTTCCAATTGAGTTTTTCCTGGCATCTCCTCCAGGGTGAGTTTGCTTCTTTTTGTTCTAAGGCTTTCAGTTGAGATTTTAATTCTCTAATGTGACTATCTTCCCTTTTCTTCATATGGGCAATTAGAGCAATGAACTTCCCTTGTAGCACTACTTTCAAGGGGTCCCATAAGTTCGGGTATGTTGTGTCCTCATTCTCGTTGAATTTTAGGAAGATCTTAATTTCCTTCTCTATTTCTTCTTTGACCCTGGTATGATATAATTGTGCATTGTTCAGTGTTCATGACTTAGTTGGATTTCTGAGATTTGTGTTGTTCTTGAATTCCAACTTTAAAGCATGGTGGTCTGATAAGATACAGGGGTGTATTCTCATTTTTTTTTTTTTTGCATTATTGAGGTTTGTGATGTCATCTAGTATGTGGTCAATTTTAGAGAAGTTTCCATGTGGAGCAGAGAAGAAGATATAATCTTTTGTGTTTGGATGGAATGTTCTATAGATGTCTGTTATACCTAATTGTGATATAACTTCTGCTTGTTCTTTTGTTTCTTTGTTAAGTTTCTGATTGGTGGTCTTGTCTAGTGGTGAGAGTAGGGTGTGTGTGAGGTTTTCTGTGAGTTTTGAGTTTTAGTAGCATTTCTTTTATGAATGTGGATAGCTTTGTGTTTGGGGCATAGGTGTTCAGAATTGAGACTTTGTGATGATGGATTTCTCCAGTGATGAACACAAAATGACTGTCTTCCTTTCTTTTCATTGATTTTGGTTTGAAGTCTAACTTGTTAGATATTAGGATAGCTACACCTGTTTGCTCCTTGGATCTATTTGATTGCAAGATCTTTTCCCAACCTTTTACACTGAGTTGGTGTCTATCTTTGAAGCTTAGATGTGTTTCTTGTATGCAGCAGAAGAATTGATTCTGTCTTTTTACCCATCCTGTTAGCCTGCTTCTTTTATAGGTCTTTTTTATAAGACCATTAATGTTGAGGGAACATAAGGACCATTGATTGTTAGTACTTGTTTGTTTTATATTTGTTGCTGGTGGTGTTATTGTGAATTTATTTTCCCTTCTTTACTCTTGGGCTCTGGTGAAGTGGGATTATCTATTGCCTATGTTTTTGTGAGTGTAGTTACCTTCCTTGGGTTGGAGTTTTCCTTCCAGAACTTTCTGTAGGGCTGGATTTATAGATATGTATTGTGAAAATCTGGCTTTTTCATTAAATATCTTGTTTTCTTTGTATATAGTGATTGAAAGTTTCCTGGGTATAGTAGCCTGGCCTGGCAACCATGGACTCTTAGTACTTGTAGAACATCTTTCCAGGACCTTCTGGCTTAGAGAGTTTTTATGGAAAAGTCACATGTAATTTTGATAGGTCTGTCTTTATATGTTACCTGTCCTTTATCTTTCGCTGTTCTTAATGTTCTTTTTTTTATTCGTATGTTTGGTGTTTTGATTATTATGTGTCAAGGGGTCTTTTTTCTTTGGTCCAGTCTATTTGATGTTTGGTATGCTTCTTGTACTTTCATGAGCATGTCCTTCTTTAGATTGGAAATTTTCTTTAATGATTTTGTTTAATATGTTTTATTCACGTTTGAGCTGGGCTTTTTCACCTTCCTCTATGCCTATTTTTCTTGGGTTTGACCTTTTCATGGTGCCCCACATTTCCTGGATGTTTTGTGTTAAGGAATGTTGGATTTACGATTTTCTTTGGTCGATGAATCTATTTCATCTTCAGTGCCTGAGATTCTCTCTTCCATGTCTTCTTGTATTCTCTTGCTTATGCTTGTGTCTGTAGTTCTCCATCATTTGCCCAGTTTTTCTATTTACAGCTTTCCTTCAGTTTGTGTTTTCTTTAATGTCTATTTCAGTTTTCAAGTCTTGAACTGTTTTCTTCATGTGTTTGTTTTTTCTTGTCTTTCTGTACTTTAAGAAATTTGTTCATTTCTTCCAATTTTTGTTTGTTTGTTTTCCATTTTTTATGTGATTTCTCACATCCTCTTTGAGGGCCTCTATCATGCTTATGAAGATATTTTTTAAGTCATTCTCTTCTGCTTCATTTGCTTTGTGGTGTTCTACTCTAGTTGGTGTAGAGTCTATAGAATCTGGTGGTGTCATGCTTGAATTTCCATTGTTAGATGTTTTCTTGTATTGTCGTCTTCCTATCGTTTCTTCCAGTAGAAGCAGGTGGGGTCTCTCTATCTCTGTGGTAATCCCCCAGTGGTCCTAGTTGGGTCAGAAGTTTGATAGCTGTAGCTCTAGGTGGTCTACACTCTCTAGGAGGTCTTTCCTCAGGCTGGGGCCCGGGTCAAATATCAGGCTCCAGCAGAGACCTGGGAAGGCGTGTCAAAGATTCAGTAGGCACGGTTTCAGGATGGTCCTGAGGGTATAGGTGGATCTCTGGCCCTGGGCCAGAGGACTTGTGGTCAGAGATCAGGCAGGTCTAGTGTACTCAGAGCAGCTCCAGGAAGTTCCCCAAAGGTGGTAAGATTGTTGGACTTACCATCTGCTCCAGTGCAGGGTGTGACACAGGGTGGGGGGAGGGCAGGCTCTTCATGGGGGAGGTTGGATGTATGAGAGCACCATGAGTGCTCTAGCTCTAGCAGTGGCCTGGGGATTGGGGTCCGAGATCTGACAGGAACTCAGGATGGTCCTGCAGGGATAGGCAGATCTCTGACTGGTGCCCAGAACCCTCCTGTTGAGGTTTCTAACAGAGGCCTGGGGATGGGGATCAAAGATCTTGCAGGCAGAGAGTCAGGATGGTCCTGACTGGGAGGGGCCCAGAGCTCCAGCAGAGGATTGGCCTTACCTCATTTTTAAACCAATCATTACAAGCCCAACATAGGAACTTAAAAATCCAAACACAAAACTAATTGGAAATATCATTGTTTTCATGTTGTGTCTACTCTGATAGTATTTAATCTTAACTAAATTACATGAGAATTATGATACATAGAAGAAAATTTATCAAAACAATGTATGGTCTTCTAGCAAAAATAAAATACATCCAATATTTCTATACAAGAATTTATTCATTGCATTGCCAGTAGCTGTGCAAATAATGAGGTCATTTTTCTCTTAACCATTAGAATGCAAAATTTGTCTCATCTTTGACTAATTTGGTAAGAAATTAAAGGATATCTTTGAGTGAATCCCACATTCACTTTTTAGAAGTTAGAGTTTCCCATCTCTTTGTTTGTTTGTTTGTTTGCTTGTTTGCTTGCTTTTTTTTTTGGTGAGGGGAGGGTTTATTTTACTTACACTTTCAACTGAATATCATCATTGAAGGAAGCCAGGACAGGGGAGGAACCTCTGCAGGAGCTGATGCAGAGGCCATGGAGAGGTCCTGCTTACTGGCTTGATCCTTATGACTTGCTCAGACTGCTATATTATGAAACTCATAACCATCAACCCAGGGATGGTACCACCCACAGTGGGATTGGCCCTCCCACATAAATCACCAATTAAGAAAATGCCCTATAGCTGGAACTCAGGGAGGCATTTTCTAAATGAAATACCCTCCTTTTTGATGACTCGAGCTTGTATCACATTGACATAAAACTTGCCAGGGCAATTGACCTCTTTTAAAGTTGATTTGTAAACATGTCTCTGTTAAGCCATATATCTTCTTGTCCATCGACCATGATCATACATTAAAATGATCATAATATAAAGCAGTTTATGAACTTTAAAAGTCCTACAGTCTTTACAAATTAAAATTCAGTCTCTTCAAACCTAAAATCCCATTAATGTTCCTGTCTTTCAATTGTGGTCTCTTGTAAAACCAAAAATAAGTTAAATATTTCCTTTTTCAAGAGGGAAGAACCATGCCACAGTCATAATTAGATCAAAGAAAAGCCAAATTTAAAACAATAGTATTTTACAAGCCAATCCCAGTTCCCACTCCCTCCTGTCCTCCCCCTATCTCCCCATCCCCCCATCCACTCCTCAGAGAGGGTAAGACCTTCTGGGGAATCATCAAAGTTTGTCACATCATTTGGGGCAGTACTGAGGCCCTATCTCCTGTATCTAGGCTAACACAGTATCTTCCTATATTTTATCTTGTCTTTGAACTTGCTTGAATGATACTATTTAAAAGTTGATGGCACATGTCTATCGTTTCAGAAGGTTGAAATGGCCCTGGGGAACTCAACAATACCAGCTGAATTCATCCTGACACGAATCACACACAGAGATGAGCTGCAGCTTCCTCTTTTGGGGGTCTTCCTAGTCAGCTATGGAGTCTCCCTGATAGGCAACCTGAGCATGATCATTTTGACTAAGTTGGATCCTCGCCTTCATACACCTATGTATTATTTTATCAGACACTTGGCTTTCATTGATCTTGGCAATTGTACTGTCATTTACCCAAAGATGATGGTAAATTTTGTGGTAGATCAAAATGTCATTTCTTACTATGCTTGTGCTACACAGATGGCATTCTACATCACATTCATTATCAGTGAACTTTTTATCTTGTCTTCAATGGCCTATGATCGCTATGTGGCCATCTGTAACCCTTTGCGCTACAGTGTGATCATGACTCAGAGACGCTGTCATGTGCTTGTTGGTGTTCCATATCTCTACAGTATTTTCCAGGCTGTGATGATAACTAGTAAGATTTTTACATTAGCTTTCTGTGGCTCTAATGTCATTAGCCATTTCTACTGTGACAATGTCCCCATGTTACTTTTACTGTGTTCAAATGCACAGGATATAGAATTACTGATCATATTATTTTCTGCACTTAATTTGATCTCCTCTCTCTTTGTAGTTTTAGTATCTTACATTCTCATTTTACTAGCCATATATGGAATGCATTCTGCAGAAGGTAGGAAAAAAGCATTTTCGACTTGTGGCTCTCATCTGACTGTGGTAATAGTATTTTATGGGACTCTACTTTTCATGTACTTACAGCCAAAAGCCACCCACTCATTTGAAACTGATAAAATAGCCTCTGTGTTTTATACTTTAGTGATTCCTATGCTTAATCCTTTGATCTACAGCTTTAGAAACAAAGAAGTTAAAAATGCCTTTCTAAAGGTCTTTAAGGGTGGATGTAAACAATGTACTTAATATTTAATATGTATTAAAATGTGATAAAGGAAATGTAAGCCAATTTAGACCTATATTAATATATTCCTTTTGATTCATAAGAAGGAAAAACACATGATACTATGTATAATATTATACTATAACCCTTGTAATTACATAAAATAGTTCTTAAATAATTAGGGAGCCTCATTAAATATCACTTTCCTAGCTTTTGACTCAATAAGTCTTTAATATTTCCATGGAACTAATATTTTAGGAATAGGAACACTCGTTTAGCTCTATTTCTGTAACGTGTGTCTGACTTTTATTTTAAGAGATTTTTGTTCTGTTCTTTTCTTTTATGTATTTGGATAAATTGCCTCCCTAATATTGCTTTCATTTTATGTTTTATACCTAAAATTACTACATAAAACATCAATGTCACATAAACATCATGTCTTTGAACACTGTATAACTTTATTTTTTTGATTTTCTATTTTAAAGAATTTTCATTTTTCATTAGATTGTTATTTATTTTTAAAGTAATTGTAGATGATGGTTGGTACTTAATATATATTGTTATTTATTTTTAAATATCATGCATTTTCGGCAATTTCTTGTCCTATTTTTGTCTTTAAAAGATCTCAGGAGTCTGTGGTTACCTTGTAAATTTTGTTTGTCCATACTGAATATTCATAAAATCTTCAGGCAAGTCACCAGATGATTATAACTTTGAACATTCACAGAAAAATTATACATGCATATGCACACAAACATGCGCGCACACACACACACACACACACACACACACACAAACACACATGCACACATACACATCTACTCTGTTGAATTCAGCTTTGTTTCTATTGCTATTTTTGTTTGCTTAGTAAATTTGGTGACAAAAACTCTACATTTTTCTAGGTCAATGGGAATATTTATGCATTGGTTTGAACATAAACTACATACTGGTCAGAAAATTTTCAAAGTTTCTCCATTCATGAATTAAGTATCCTGTCTTTTGCTGGTTTCTGGTTGTAAATCACACAATCAACAATACTGAGGTCTGACATGTCCCTCAAATTCATTTTTTCCAGCAAAAACTGTAGTGGTTTTAATTTTAGTGGTTCTCAGAGGCTAATGTATTTGAATGCTTGGTACCAGTTGGTAGAACTTTTTTTTTTTTTTATTTTACATAATGATCCCAGTTCCCTCTCCCTCTCTCCCTCTCTCTTTCCTTCTTTCCCATGCTCCCATGCTCCCCCCCCAACCATCCTCTCCTCTTCCCACCACTCCACATGTAGGGTGATTCTTTCCAGTTGGGAACATCTGAATCTGTCAAGTCATTTGGAGTAGAAACTTGGTAGAACTTTTTGAGAAGAGGTTGCATGACTATTGGTCAGCTTTTAGGTTGCAAAATATCATTTGATTCCCAGTTAGCTTTTCTTTCCTATTATGGTTCAATATGTGAGCTTTGTGCTGATTCTCTGGCACCACGCTTGCCTTTCTACTATCATGGTCCTATCATCATGGTCATGGACTGTAAGTCCACAATAAACTCTTTTTGTGTAAATAGTCTTGGTTGGTTATGGCATTTTTTTTACAACAATAAAAGTGATTAAGGCAATAAACAGAGTAAATGTATGGACGTGGGCCCTTAATGATCCCATAAAGTTGGATCTTCCAATAAGAAGAGCACTGACATGTTAGATGTAATAGTTGTAAAATTAACATAGCACATGAGGAAATATTAGGCAATATGAAAACACCTAGCCTCTTGTTGATGAGGGATGGACTTGGGGTAGACATCATACATGTAACATCTCGATCATAAGTTCAAAAACTGCCAAACACATGAACTTCATTTCTGTCCTTTATAAGTTGTTCTGTGACAGGTATTACTTAATGGGTGAGAAAAAATAGACACCTCTTATGGGTTAACATTTCTGTTTAAGCTTTCAGTTTAATACATGTGGGTATTACAGCTAGCCTCACTAAGACAATGGACCCAACAATCTAAACGGTATATCATCATGTGTCAGTTTTAAAATTGAACATCAATGCCAATAAATTGGTGGTGGCAACCAAAGCTCTCAACAGGAGGTAAAGTAATCCTGGTGCTGAAAACATAGCCAACTTCTCAGGTCTAGTGAGGTTATGAACAACTTTAGTAAAGAATCTTATATTGCTACATTGCTACACCAGTTAACCCCTCAGTGTAATCTAATCTTTACCTAATACCTACAGGTAAGTGTAACTACTATCCTTCCTCAATATGACAAACTTCTTAAAGTTCTTTTTAAACATCTTCATAAGTTTCCTATTCAGTTCTTGACCCAAGGTTTTGTCCTACAGAGAGTTTATTATTAAAATCATTGTCAATGATCCTTTCTTTTTATTTTGAGAATTTTAAATGAATACACCACATTTGTATTATTTTCACAACCCTCCTTCTGCTGAAAGCCTTGCCACCATCACCACACACTCTTAAATTCATGACTTCTTTAATTATTATTGTTATATCCATAATTGTGTATGTGTGTATACACAACCTAAAGAACGTTTTTGAAATGTTCTTTTTATTAATCTCAGTTAAAAATATCTTGAATTGAATTAGTCATTTCAGGTGAAGATAAGGACCATGAAAAATATTTCTTCAAACAGGTAATAATTGGCCTTATATCTCAGTCAGCTGCTAGTTCACTAGTTTGTCACTGCTACTGCCTGGTGTCAGTCTTTACTCCATTACATCTTGTCTTTAAGTGTGATTAAGTTAATTAACACAAGTATAAATTTTATTATGCTTTCATGATTTGTCATGTCATTTAATAAGCTGAACTGTGGCAATTTTATAAGTTTTATTAAAAAGTAAATATTAAAGTTTTAAAAATAATTTTCTATTTGTTTTTGAGAAAGATGAATATATATATGAATCATTACACACTAGTGCACACAAGTTCCCCTTGTTAATAGGCATCCTCTAGACATTTAGTTATATTCTGAAATGCTCTGGGATTATCTAAAATATTGCTTGGGAATATCCCAAGAGACAATCTCAAAAGGTGAGAAAAACATAAGTTATGCTCATTCTATTCCACATGAAAAACACATGAGAGATTACATAGAAGCTTTATCACAGGTTAAAAAAAAAGAGTAATGTCAAGTGGTATTATGTTTCATAGATATTGATAATGTTTTGGTGACACATGTATAGTTCCACTTAAATAACGAAGACACGGGAAATTGTTACCATTTATTATTCGGGATTCAGTACTTCCTGTCACTAAATGTAACTGAGGTATTTTACTATAAACTCATAAGAATATTTTTTATATTTTATGTACTTTTTAAGAATAAATTAAAATATATTCTTAAATATTATTCTATTGCTTATGTAAGTATGTGTGTATTTACATGTTTATCTCAAACTGAAACAAAAACTGAGGGTAAATATTCAATAACAATTATGTCTAAGTGGCATGATGAAGTTTTTGGCAGCGTTGATAATTCACATTGATTTCCATATAAATGTTACTTAGTGTCTAGGCTCTGGTGATACTAAAAATGTTAGTGTTTTTATTGGATGGCAAGAATCATTTGCTTCTCAATCAATATTTAAATGGATAGTAGATACTGTCTGGTAAATAGAGAGTAGATACTTAAGAAGCCAGTCTCATGGTAAAATAGAATATCCAAAAGTATGTTTGATTTTCACTAAGATCTGATCAACATAGATATAGTTTCCTTACAGAATAAAGTATTGGTACAGAACTAAAACATGACAGTGACCCAATTGACACTTAAAGTTGAAAGAACAGTCTGATTTTTCCCATAGAGCTCCAAAGCTGGTAAAAGGAAAACCAATTCTGTTTTCACACTTAGCAACAAAACAAATACCCTCCTCTGCTCTCAGATCATGAGCAGGAACAAGTTGTAGACAAAAAAATGATATCCTCCAAAACTGAACCTGGAAATGAAGATACCATAAATAGAAAGGATGACAAATGAGAACAAAGAATAATTACTTATATGCAAGTGTATCCTCCAGTGAAACACATTTATTTATATGCTAGCTTAAAATATTAGTAAAGATAAATGTGTAAATAATGAGGAACTTACAAAAGGTGATTTTTTTTATATTTTCCACAAATGACTACTAAAGATACAAGTTAACATAATAAAGGCTCATATTGCTTCTCATTGGAATCTTTCGGCATATTGATCTCATGCTACTTCCTGACGTATATGTCTAAAAAACAAGATGGATCATACTAGAGACACAGTAGGAAACTGTGAAGCAGTATTATGAATTGAGAAGTAATATTTTAAACAATTTAAGTACAAGTTACATTATTACTTTATTATTTTTTATGTTGCAGTTTTTGTTTATGTCTCATTTAGATGTGACTTTTACTATAATTTTAACCATACATATTACCTTTCTCTTTTAAAAGCACTGGATCTTATCTTTTTCATTAATTAAATAATAGCCCTCATCCATCAATATGAATTCAATTTCAAACTCTGTTCAATATTTTATCTTTATAGCATTATGCTTGGTTCTATTTGATTAACTTTAGGCTTTTCTATCTTATTTTCCACAACTCCATAATGCAGAGAAATTCTTACTGCCTATAGTAACAAAAGGATGTCAATAATTTCCAGGAATTCTGTGCACCTTTTCGAGAAGTATATTTTATTTAGTCCGTGTGGCATTTTTGCAAAATATTATTTGAATATATCATTACACCAGGTAGAGCTTACGGTCAGGTTTTGACACCACATGTGTGTAAATGCAATACTCAGGAGGGTGAGATAAGAGGCATGTTAAATTTCTGAGTGCAAATGAGACATATAATGAGATCCTGTGTCCTAAAAGATAGGAGGCAGAAAAATACAGAGTATATACCCATAAAAATATCCTCTGGCATTTTCTTCATTTCACGTAAATAATTTAGCAGTGTGACATTGTTTATGGCTCTTATTTATATCTGTAATCAATATTTGTGTTAAAGTTTTACAGGTACAAACAAAAAGTGTAAAAATTTTCAGTTGATTATACTTAAATAGGTGGTTTTACACATTTACTCAGCTATACAATTTTGTATGATTAAATATTTTTTAACGAATACAGGCTCTATTATTCAATACAAATGTATTATTCAATAGAATCTCTATCCAAATTAGGTTTTCTATATGACCACA
This sequence comes from Cricetiscus sungorus, assembly GCA_030556225.1. NCBI lineage: Eukaryota > Metazoa > Chordata > Mammalia > Rodentia > Cricetidae > Cricetiscus > Cricetiscus sungorus. The sequence goes on along the minus strand of JANBXA010000372.1, from coordinate 26,161,765 downwards.
ATTGCATCTCAAACATTAAAGAGGATCATCCTTCCTTATATATTGTAAATGAACATTTTCTTTTGGTTCAGTTCTGGTTTGTATAGACAAGATCACAATATGTGTCCCAAAATGATCTCAAATAGTAAAAAATCATTTTCATTCACTCGTGTATGTCACCTCTACCTGAATGTAGAGTATTAATATGAATTTTACAAATGTTTTATTATATTTCTATAGCTGTCATATCTGTCATACTTCTATCATAAATCATAAATCTATATATTACCTATTTATATAAATTTTTCCAAACTATCTAACTATAATCTATATCTATATGTATACAGAATTTATTATGCTTATAAAATCAAGAAGATATTATGTGCTATTATTGAGAAAAGGATATTGGTGAGATGAAGTGAGGCCTGATTGTCCTCAAACCATTGGTAGCAAAAGAAACTTACCTTCAAATAACAAATAAGAAATATATGTGCGATGTAAAAATGTTTTGTGCATGATATCAATCACATTAAAATTCCCAGTCTATCTTTGCATCTATAACTCTATAGCATATATCGTCATTTGAGAACAATGAAGTTATATTTGCATATCATAAATTTTTAAATTTTGAATATATGTTAATTATTTTAATGTTATATACTAAATATCTGTCAGTTGATTGTATAGAATAGCAATTGCTGATATTGGTGTCTCTACTGTGCACAGGTTTTCTGATAAGCCTAGATGGGGAAAAACAACATAACAGTAGTGACTGAATTCATCCTGATGGGGATCACAGACCACACTGAGCTTCAGGCCCCATTGTTTGGACTCTTCCTTACCATCTATCTGATTTCACTGATGGGTAATCTGGGCATCATCATCCTCACCACCGTGGACCCCAGGCTGCAAACACCCATGTACTTCTTTCTCAAACACCTGGCTGTCACAGATCTGGGTTATTCTATATCTGTGGTACCCAAAATGTTAATAAATTTTGTGGTGGATAAAAACACAATATCATTTAACCTTTGTGCTACACAACTTGCTTTCTTTCTTGTGTTCATTGTTAGTGAGCTATTTATTCTGTCTGCAATGTCCTATGACCGCTATGTGGCCATTTGTATGCCTCTGCTTTACACTGTCATCATGCCACTGCTTGTGGCAGACACTTATCTCTATTGCACATATGTTTCTCTTCTAATCATTATTAAGATTTTCACTTCATCTTTCTGTGCCTACAATGTCATCAGTCATTTCAATTGTGAGTGTCTCCTCTTGTTATCTCTGCTGTGTTCAGATACACATGAAGTTGAGGTGATAATTCTAATTTTAGCAGCCTTTGATTTGATTTCCTCTCTGCTAGGTGTCCTTGTGTCTTACCTGCTAATCCTTATAACAATTCTGAGGATGAACTCCACTGAGGGCAGGTGGAAGGCTTTCTCCACCTGTGGGTCACACCTGACAGTGGTCATCGTCTTCTATGGAACTTTAATATTTATGTATGTGCAGCCCAATTCCAGCCATTCCTTTGACACTGATAAAGTGGTTGCCTCCATATTCTATACGCTGGTTATCCCTATGTTGAATCCCTTGATCTACAGCTTGAGGAACAAAGATGTAAAATATGCCTTGCAAAGGACATTGGATAATTTGTGCAAATTATTTTGTTTGAGTTTACATAAAATATAAAGTTCCTTAACTAACAATCTTTAAAAAACATTGAAAACATAATTGTTTCTATATAAATTTTTAAATGTGTTACTTTTATATTATTTTAACTGGTATGCATAGATTATTAACAATACAAAATTTGAAATAAATGAATCTTTTCAACATTAAGTTAATTTTATACAAAAGTAGAGAGAATACACATCAGGCACCTCTCACCTAAACACATGAACACATATACACACTACCTATAAGGTAGTGAAATGATAAGATGAAAGGGAAAATAATGAGGATTTCAAAAATAAAATAACTAAGTTCTTTGTGTGTTTATCACTTGTTGAAATAAAGTTCAATATACCAATTCCTGGTGTATTCATCTATGTACTTTTTTCTCTCAGAATTATCTTTTATCTTTCAATATTCTATTTTTAATTTTTATCCCATAGTGTTTGTTTACAAGAAATAGACTTCTTATTACTTTGCCAAAATGATGATTATCCCAAACACTATTACCATTTTTTTTTAATCAGCACTACCATTTCAACATGTAATTCTGCTACCTGTAACTCAGTAATGTAAATATCCTTGCTCTCCCATGATCATGTGTCACTTAAACAATATTTTTCTTGACAATGAAAGACTTATCATTTAAGATCAGTACTCTTAAGCCCTTCATAAATGTGCTGAGCAGTGCGATTTTATTTCTGCTGCTGGCCCTAATAACTGTCTTGCCAGTATTATAGAGTTTTTAAATTACCAGAGAGATATGACAATATCTAAGTAAAGTATATGTGTTTATATGGTTCTATAAAAAGTACATAGAAATATTTTTGTATCTTTTCAGCATGTTTTTATGTCTCAATAGTAACCAATATGAAAAAATATTTAATTTATTCTCATTGTTTCATCATATTGATGTATTATTTAGTTCATGAGAAGAAAACAAAATGATGGTATATATTTCATTCATTTTTCTTTTGATATATACAAATTTTCTTTGATGGTGTTAAACAATCAAAGGTACAGTGAGGTTAGTATATATAGATTTGCTTTTGTTTTACAAATTTATATTCAATGACATACTCAATATTTTTAAAAATATGGTTACGTTTTTCATGCAAACATTTCATTTTATTGTTCACAACTTGTTGCCAGGATTTTTTTTAATAAATATCATGTTAAGTTAGTTTTTCAAACTTCAAAGAAGTTACCCGATAAATTAATTCTAAATTGTATAAGGACATAAACAACAGCAGCATTAGCAGAAATAATAAAAGGTGTATAATAGGGGCTGGAAAATTGATATTTCATTACTTAGGTGACTCTCAAAACTTATTTCTGAGACAACACCCCATCTATAACTCAAATAAGCATAAAACTCAGTGTGTAAAGCAAAGTTATAGACTGGGTAGCCATTCTCCCTCCTTTGAAGTACTCTGATTAAATGTCTTAGCTCACACACCAGGTATGATTTCTTTAAAAACTGTCTTAAAATTAATTCTTCAATTGCTTTATTAAAAAATATAGGACCTAAAGACATAACACAACAGTTAAGAACAATTACTGCTTGTGCATAGGACCTGAGTTCAGTTTTCATCACTTAAACCAAAGACTTGCAACTGTCTGTAACACCAGTTCCAGGGCCTCTGTCCTCTATGGGAAGCTGAATACATCTGGTGAACAGAAATTCATGTAGTAACACATACATACACATAAAAAATAAATAATTCTTTTATAATTCCATGAAAGTTGATACAGTCATCTCACTGCAAAAAATGTAAAATATTCTAAGAGCATCACCCCCATTTAGGTGAATACTATATTTTATTGGTGTACCTAAAGGTCAATACTTTCAAACCCATGGTTACATCAATGAACCTGGTTAAACTCAGTGTGCCTCAATTGAAGAAAGGGACTTCTTGGGGGTGGGGGGAATTGTAGGGGTGATGGCAGTTTAGTAAAGCACAACGGAAGTGATCCAGGGTGCTGATGTCGAAAGATGTGATCAGGTAGAACAAGAACTAGCTGGAGTTTAATTTTGAGGATCTGTGAGTGGCACCCATAGAGAAAACAAAAGTTGAATGCTTATAGGACTGAGCTGTTGAACACACTTCTGTAAAATATTTTCTTAGAATACACATTCACCTTATAAATTATCCTGGTATCTCTAAAGGCCTTTTTGATAAGGAACCAAACACTTGGCATACACCAAAAGATGCATGCTATGATACATGAAATGTGTACATGTTCAATGACACAGTACTTGGCAAGTAGTTACCATTCCTACTTAGGTTGGGTTTGACATCTTACAAAACAAAAGTCATGCTCACTGACTTACCAATCTCTGAGCCCCTTGTAGTTATAAATGGTACACAGTTTTTTTGCAGGGTCTTTGGCAATTATGGAGCAACTGTTTCTATGACAGCTAAGCATCTCTTTTCTTATGTTGAGATGTAGTGGGTTTTTTTTTTTCACACATTTTCAATACTTTGGTTTATTATAGTACTCATTACCAGTTTTCTGGTTTATTTAATTTCAAGACACAGACTATACACACAGCAAAACAGAATCATTCCACTGTTTTTCCTTTAGTCTTAAGACCTTTGGCTGCTGTGCCAATTTCCTCAATGTTTCAATTCCCTTGCTAACCTTTTTTTTCTACATAATATAAAGGTGCTTAATAGTGGAAAACACAACTGCTTTTTCAGTGAGCTGGGTATATCAAACAAAAAACAAAGGTCTGACTGATCTCTGACCCCTACCATAGGTCCTCTGGGACCTCTGCTGGAGTTCCAGACCCCTCCCTGAGATCCACCTATACCCTCAGGGCCATACTGAATTCCAGCAAGATAGATCCTTGAGCCTTATCACCAAGCCTCTGCTGAAGAGGCCTCAGCTGGAGAGTGCTAGGCCCCAGCTAGTTTCCCCTATCTGCTCAGGAACATCCTGAGGCCCAACCTGTGAGATCTTTGACACCCGTTGCTAGGCCTCTGCTGGAGCCTGATCTTTGACCCCCATCACCAGGCCCCTGCCTGAGGAGAGACCTCCTAGAGAGCTTGGACCACCCGGATCTACAGCTAACGAAAGTCTGACCCACCAAAGCCCACGGGGGGTGGGGGGAGTACCAAAGAGAGAAAGAGACCCCACTGGCACCTACTGAAAGAAGTCATGGGAAGACTGCAATACAAGAACACACTTAACAATAGAAAGACAAGCATAACACCAACAGAATCTAGGGACTCTACACCATGAACTCCCCAAAGCAGATGAAGCAGAAGAAAATGACTTACAAAAATATTATCATAAAAATGATAGATTACCTCAAAGACAAAGTGAGAAAATCCCTTAAAGAAATTAAAGAACAGTTGGAAGAAATGAACAAATGACTTAAATAAAGTACCTAAAGCCAAGAAAAAACAATTAAACAGGTGAAGGAAATGGTTCAAGACCTGAAAACTGAAATAGAGACAATAATGAAAACATAAACTGAAGGAATGCTGGAAATAGAACAACTGTGAAAATGATGAGGAACTATAGACACAATCATACAAAACAGAATACAAGAGATGGAAGAGAAAATCTCAGGCACTGAAGATAAACTAGAGGAAATAAAATCATCGTCCAAAGAAAATCTTAAATCCAACAAATCTTTAACACAAACATCCAGGAAATGTAGGACACTATGAAAAGGCCAAACCTAAGAAAAATAGGCATTGAAGAAGGCAAAGAAGCCAAGCACATGGGTACAGAAACATATATTCAACAAAATCTGTAAAGAAAACTTTCCAAAGTTTTCTTTAGAAAGAAAGAAGGACATGCCCATGAAAGTATAAGAAGCATACTGAACACCAAATAGACTCTACCAAAGAAAAAAGACCCCTTGAAACATAATAATCAAAATACCTAACATACAGAATAAAGAAAGAATATTAAGAACAGCAAAGGAAAAAGGCTGGTAACATACAAAGTTAGACCTATCAAAATCACCCCTGATTTCTACATGGAAACTCTCCAGGCCAGAAGGTCCTGGATAGATGTTCTACAAATGAGTCCACAGATGCCAGCCCAGGTTACTATAACCAGGAAAACCCTCAATCACTATATACAAAGAAAACAAGATATTTAATGGAAAAGCCAGATTTTCACAATACATATCTACAAATCCAGCCCTACAGAAAGTTCTGGAAGAAAAACTCCAAAACAAGGAAGTTAATTACACTCACAAAAACATAGGCAATAGAAAATCCCACTTCACCAGAACCCAAGGGTGAAGCAGGGCTAATATATTCACAATACCACCACCACAAACAAATCTAAAACAAAAAAGCATTAACAATCAATGGTCCTTACTTTCCCTCAACATTGATGGTCCTAACTTGCCTATAAAAAGACACAGGCAAACAGAATGGATCCATTGTTCTGCTGCATACAAGAAAATCCTCTAAGCTTCAAAGATAGACATTACCTCAGGGTAAAGGGCTGGAAAAAGATCTTCCAATCAAATGGAACCAAGAAACAAGCAGGTGTGCCTATCCTAATATCTAACAAGTAAGACTTCAAACCAAATCACTCAAAAGAGATAAAGACAGTCATTTCATATTCAGGAGAAATCCATCAGCAAAAAGTCTCCATTCTGAACTTCTATGCCCCAAATAAAAAGGCACTCACATTCGTAAAAGAAATGCTAATAAAACTCAAAGCTCACATAAAACCTCTCACACTTATAGTGGGAGACTTCAACACTCCACTCTCACCACAAGACAGGATCACCAGTCAGAAACTTAACAAAGAAAGAAAAGAACTAACAGAAGTTATGTCTCAAATGGGTTTAACAGACATCTATAGAACACTCCATTCAAACACAAAAGAATTATCTCTTCTTCTCAGCTTCACATGGCACCTTCTTTAAAACTGATCACATACAAGGCGACCTAACAAATATCAACAGATGCAAAAATTTCGGAATAGTCCCTGTATCTTATCAGACCACCATGCTTCAAAGTTGAAATTCTACAAAAACACAAATCGCAGAAACCCTACACACTCATGGAAACAGAAAATGAGCAATTTCACCATACCTGGGTAAAAGAAGAAATACAGAATGAAATAAAGAACTTCCAAAAATAAACAAGAATGAGGATACAACATACCCAAACTTATAGGACACCATTAAAGCAGTGCTATGAGGGAAGTTCACTGTACTAAGTGCCACGGTGAAGAAAAAGGAGGATAGTCTCATTAGAGGTTTAACAGTACAACTGAAAGCCTTAGTAAGAAAAGAAGCAAACTTCCCCCAGAGAAGTAGACTCCAGGGAATAATCAATTTGAGGGCTGAAATCAATAAAGTAGAAACAGGAAAATAATACAAAAAATCAATGCAACAAATAATGTTTTTTTTTTTTTTGAGAAAACCAACAAGATAGACAAACCTTGATCTAAACTAATGAAAAAGCAGAGAGAGAACATGCAAATTAACAAAATCAGAAATGAAAAGGATACAGATATAACAACAGACACAGAGGAAATCCAGACAAATTTTCAGGTCATATTTTGAAATCCTGTACTCTACAAAATTTGAAAATTATAAAGGAAATGGAAAAATTTCTGGAGAACTATCACTTACCAAAATTAAATCAAGAAGAGACAATCAACTAAAATAGATCTTTAAATTCTAACAAAATAGAATCAGTCTTCAATAGCCTCCCAACCAAAAAAAGCCCAGGGCCAGATGGCTTTAGTGCACAATTCTACCAGAAATTATAAAAAGAGCTAATACCAATGCTCTTCAAATTGTTCACACAATAGAAACAGTTTATTACCAAACTCCTTTTATGAAGCTGCAATCACCTTGGTAACCAAGTCACACAAAGACAAAACTAAGAAAGAACACTACAGACCAATATCTCTCTTGAACTTTGATGCAAAAAATACTCAATAAAATACTGGCAAACTGAATCCAAGAATACATCAGAGAAATCATCCTCCATGACCAAGTAGGCTTTTTCCCTGGGTTGCAGGGATGGTTTAACATACAAAAATCTATCAACATTATCCACCATATAAATAAACTGAAAAAGAAAACCCACCTGATAATCTCCCTAGATTCTGGAAAAGCCTTCGACAAAACTCAACACACTTTCATGATAAAGGTCTTTGAGAGATCAGAGAAACAAGAACGTATCTAACATAATTAGAGCAATATACAGTAAACCGACATCCAACATCACACTGAATGGAGAGAAGCTTAAGGCGATTCCTCTAAAATCTGTAACAAGACAAGGCTGCCTTCCCTCTTCCTATCTCTTCCACATTGTATTTGAAGTTCTAGCTAAAGGAATAAGACAACAAAAGAAGATCAAGGGATAAAAATTGGAAAAGAAGGAGTCAAACTTTCTCTATTTGCAGATGATATGATAGTTTACATAAGACGCAAAAATCTCTACCAGGGAACTCCTACAGCTGATAAGCACCTTCAGCAAACAAGCAGGGTACAAGATAAACTCAAAAAATTAGTAGGTCTACTTTATTCAAACAACAAAGAGGCTGAGAAGAAATCAGAGAAACATAATCCTTTACAATAGCCACAAACAACATAAAGTATCTTGGGGTTATACTTACCAAACAAGTGAAACACCTATATAATAAAAATTTGTGTCTTTAAAGAAGATACCAGAAAAAGGAAAGATCTCCCATGCCCTTGGGTAGGGAGGATAAACATAGTAAAAATGGCAATCTTGCCAAAAGCAATTTATAGATTCAATGCAATCACAATTAAAATCCAGCACAATTCTTCACTGACCTTGAAAGGATAATAATCAAATTTATATGGAAAAACAAAAGACCCAGGATAGCCAAAACAACCAGGTAAAATAAAGGGACTTCAGTTTCCCTCACTTTAAGCTCTAATATAGATCTATAGTCCTGAAAGAAGTCATGTATTAGCATAAAAGTAGACAAGCAGACTAATGGAGTCATATTGAATATCTTGATATTACCCCACACACTTACGACCACTTGATTTTTGACAGAACAGCTAAAAGTATTGAGTGGGAGAAAGAGAGCATCTTCAAAAATTGGTGCTGGCACAACTGTATGATGGTATGTAGAAGACTGTAGATAGACCCCTGTCTATAGCCATGCCAAAAACTCACGTCCAAATGGATCAAAGACCTGAACATAAATATAACCACCCAGAACCTCTTAGAAGAGAAAGTGGGAGGTAAACTAGAACAAACTGGTACAGGAGACTGCTTCCTGAACATAACCCCAGTAGCAAAGACACTGAGATCAACAATTAACAAATGTGAACTCCTCAAACTTACAAGCTTCTATAAGGCAAAGGACTCATTTGACAAGACTACAGACTGGGAAAATATCTTCACCAATCCTACATCTGACAGGGGGCTGATCTCCAAATTATACAAAGATCCCAAGAAACTAGTCAACAAAACACCAAATAAAAATTTAAAAACAGGGTACTGAATAGAATAGGCAACTCTCAATAGAGGAAATTGAAAAAGGCTGAAAGACACTTAAGAAAGTGCTCAACATCTTTAGCTATCAGGGAAATGCAAATCAAAACAACTTTGAGATACCATCTTACTCCTGCCAGAATGGCTAAAATTAGAAACACCAATGACAATTTATGCTGGAGAGGATGTGGAGAACAGGAAATATTTCTCCACTGCTGGTGAGAGTGCAAACTTGTACAGCCATTTTAGAGTTCAGTATGGCAGTTCCTCAGGAAAATGTGAATCAGTCTACCAAAGGACCCTGTAATCCCATTCATAGGCATATACCCAAATGATCCACAACTATGCAACAAAGATGTGAGCTCAACTACGTTCATAGCAGCATTATTTGTAATAGCAAGAACCTGGAAGCAACCTAGATTCCCCTCATTTTGCTCAACTGAAGAATGGATAAAAAAAAAAATGAGTTTTTTAACTCTGGGGTTAAAAAAAGAAGAAGAAAACAAAACAAAACAAACAAACAACAACAACAACAACAAAAAAAAACATAAAACATCTAACCCAGTCACAAAAAGAGGAACATGGCTTGTACTCCCACATATATAGATTTTAGACCTAGAGCAAAGGATCACCAGCCTATGTAATTCACACCACCAGAGGAACAAAGATACAAGGAGGATTCTAAGAGTTTTACCTAAGGTCCCTCACAGAAGTGGGTAGGGACAAGTTCTCCAGAGCACATGGGGGAGGCAGTGATTGGAGTGAGAACTAGGAGAAAGACAAGAGGAAGAGAGGAAAGCATGTGAGACTAAGAAGATTGAGTCAGGGGAGGAATAGAAAACAGGAGAGAGAGAGAGATGGAGAGGGAGAGACAGAGAGAGAGAGAGAGAGAAAAAGAGAGACAGAGAGGGGGGGACATAAAAGAGGGAGCCATTATTGGTTTGAAGAATAAATAAGAAATGTCCAAATACCTACAAGACTGACCCCAACTAACAATTTGAGCAACAGTAGAAAGACTACCATAAATGCCCTTCCCTGATAAAGAGATCAACAACTAACTTATCCACCATCATGGAGCCCCCATCTAGTAGCTGATGGAAACAGAAGAAAACACCCACAACTAAACACTGAAGCTAACTGGAATCCAGATGCAGAGAGGGAGGACAAGACCAGGCTGCAGAAACACATAGAGACAGCTTACATGAACAAGGAGGACCTTATGTGCCCCAAGACTGATAGCTGGAAATCCAGCATGAGACTGATTCAAACCCCCTGAACAAGGGTCTCAGCTAGAAGGCCAGAACAATCTAAGGGGCCTCAGAAATTGGAACCATTATGTATTCCTGGTGCTCAAAAGGAGTTTGCGGGCACATCACCCATGGAGAGATACTTACTCCCTTAAACTAAAGGCAGGAGAGAAATCCTAATCCCTACTCCAAATGACTTCACAGATTTATATGACCTCTCCTGGAGGGCATCGCCCTAAAGTGGAGTGGGCGAGGTGGGAGCAGAGGGTTGTTGGGGTGCATGTGAAGGTGGTAGAGAGGGAAAGAGGAGGGAAGGAGTGGGAACTGGGTACGATAGCTAAAATAAAAATAAAAATATAAATTAATATTAAAAAAACATAAATCAGAGTGCCCTATACAACATTAACCTATATACCCACTTTTCTCCAAACCTTACTAAACGAAATCACTCATTGGCTTCATGAATTAACAGCCTTAGAAATTGTAATTAATCTCAGAATAGCTACATACTGAATACCTAACCTGTTGCATTTTCAATTGATTTCACTCGAGTTAATCTTTTCTTTTTAAAAACAATATTATTTTTGTTTTACATACAAATCCCAGTTTCCTTGCCCTCTTCTCTTCCCATTACCCTACCTACTCACTCTCAACCCCCCCCCCGCCCACTCCTCAGAGATATTGAAGCCTCTCATTGGGAATCAAGAAAGTCTGTCATATCACATTGAGGGAGGATAAAGGCCCTCCCTTCTGTATCTAGACTGAGCAAGGTATTACTCCATAGTGAAAGAGCTCCAAAATGCCAGCTTATGCACTAGGGATAAAGCCTGGTTCCATTGCCAGTAGCCCCATAAACTGCCCAAGCCACACAACTGTCACTCACATTAAGAGAGTCTTTTTCAATCCTATGCAGGTCCCCCAGCTGTCAGTTCAGACTCCATGATCTCCCACTAGCTCAAACAACTGATTTTGTGGGTTTCCCCTGCATGATCTTGACCCCTATGCTTACTTCTCCTTCTCTTTGACTAGACTGCTGGTGTTGGACCCAGTGCTTACTTAGCTGTGGATCTCTGCATTGGCTTCCATCAGTTACTGGATGAAGGTTCTATGATGACAATTAAGGCAGTCATCAATTTGATTACAGAAGACCACCAGTTCAGGCACCACTTTCACTATTGCTTAGAGTGTTATCTGGGGTCATCCTTGTGGATTTCTGAGAATTTCCTTAGTGCCATGTTTCTCCACAGCCCCATAATGGATGCCTCTATCAAGATATCTCTTTCCTTGCTCTCCTTTTCTCTACTTTCACATACTTGACTACCCCGTTCCTTCATGTTCTCTTTCCCCTCTCTTCTCCCCTTCCAATTCACCCTCCACCCTCCTCCCATGCTGCTCATTTACTCAGAAGATCTTTTCTATTTCCCCTTCCCAGGGGAAATTTCTCTATTAGGGTCTTCCTAGTTATTTTGGTTTTTTTTGTTGTTGTTGTTGTTTGTTTTTTGTTTTTTGTTTTGGATTTGTAGATTGTAGGCTAGTTATCCTTTGCTTTATGTCTTATATCCATTTATGAGTGAGTACATGTTGTGTTTGAATTACTGGGTCAGTTATCTCACTCAGGATACTTTCTTCTACTTCCATCTATTTGCCTGAAAATATCAAGAAGTTATTCTTCTTTAATGACTGAGTGGTACTCCATTTTGTAAATGTACCACATTTTCTCTTTCCATTTTTAGGTTGATGGGTATCTAGGTTATGAAAGACTTTGAAGACTCCCTATGGAAGACCTCAACCTCCCTGGGGAGCAAAAAGCACGTGAGTGGGCGTTGTTGAGGGGAACAAGAGGAAAGAACAGGAGGGTAAGGGAACTGGGATTGACATGAAACACAAGTTTCTTTCAAATTTAATTAAAAAATATTAAAAACAAAAATCTGCTACCATAGTTGTCCAGAAAAATAAAATGAAATTGTTTCATATATGGTTTATGCCACTTCTCTAGATTACAGACAAGTGTTGGAACTGTGCAGCATAATTTTCAACTAGTATTAGTGCTTGCTCAATGGGTAAACCTGAGGCTAAGCCTGTGGGGAAAGTCTCACTCAGCAAGACTTTTTTTATGTAGGTACTGGAGTGTTCATACTTGTACAGCAAACAAACTAGGTAACTTTTATCCTTATAAATGCATAGTAATTATCAATTAAAAAACAGAGGACAGAAATCAGTATGGAATGAGAATATGGAAAGAGAAGGGATAATTGCATTTATTCCTTTCCTATCTTAAGTCCAAAATATTCCATATTGCCTTCTCCACTCTCCTTCAAATTCATGGCATTGTTTTAGTAATTGCTATTGCATGACTATATGAATATACATATATGTTTGTGCAATAATTATATAGCAAAAATATATTTGTGTATGTGTTCTTGAATATATCTTGCTTGTTTCATATAATGCTACTTTTATGTATGTTTTCAGGAATGATGGTTTGGTAATAAAAAATAAAACAGCTTGCTTTGCAAGTTTGACACAGTGTCCCTCTTTTTAAAACAAGTCATTACAAGCCCAACATAGGAGCTTAAAAGTACAAACACAAAACTAAATGGAAATGTATGGTATAGATATGAAAGCTTTGTTTTGAAATGGATTTCCATTAATTGATACAATTTAAGGTCAATTTTGTGATATGTATATTTCTCTTGTTTAGGTATTATGTTTATATAGCTCATTGGAAAATGGGATGTATAATTTACTACAGATTATAGAGTTACCTATGATAGTCAAAACTTAGAGTTAAGTTAGTTAGGATTTATAGATATTCAGAGATGTACTTGAGATGGATAGACATTCTTCAAAACTTTCAAAGACCTACAGAATATGGCATTTAAAATGGTTTAGGGTTTTTCTTGACAGTGAGGCACAACTCCTCCTGGTAACACCACCTGCATCAGAAAGGAAGATGGACATCGAAGAAACACATTATGGAGTTTGCTTCTAATACGGCAAGACTAGCCATTTGAGCAAGGTAATTCTCTTGTCTGGACTGACTATATGCTGTATAAATTAAACATGCAGGACCCACAGAAAAGTGACTGCTGATACAAGATAGACAATGCTACAGGATTCCTGCTTCATGGAAGAGTCTGCCAGACAATCTACAGGACATGCCAAAAAGTGACTGACATACTGCCATCACAGGTGGACAGTTTAAAGTTTAATGCTTTGCTGAGGAGTCTTCCAGGCACACTATGGTCTATAAGCTGAAGATGGAACATTACAGAACTTAGGGTGACTGACCAGGCAAGTTGACTCTGTCATTTCTAGAGTTTGTATATTATCCTTATGTGGTCTTTGAAGGAGTTGAAGACAGATAGTTATGGTTATAGATTTCCTAAGTTAGGATTAAAGATAAGTTACATACAGGACTTTAGACTCACAAAGATAGGATAGATAATATTTTCTTTAAGTCTTTCAAAATGTTAATGGACTAAATATTGTTAACTGTGATTCTTATTTGATAACTGTTGTATGATATATTTTGCTATGTTAAGATTAAGCCCCTTCTTTTATTTTAGACAGAAAAGAGGAGATGATGGGAGAAGTCATTCTGTGAATATGTTTCTCATACTGGATAATGAATAAAGCACTGTGGCCAATAGGAAAGCAAGATAGGTGGGGCTAGGAGACTAGGAGGAGGAAAGAGGAAGTAGTTAGGAGGAGTCAGTAGAGCGTGGAGGAAGCAAGATGCCGGCCCGCAGCTCAGATAAGATGACCACGTGGAAATACTTAGATAAGTAGAAATGGGTTAATAATTAAGACAGATCTAGCCTATAAACAATAATAGTAACTGGCCAACAGGATTGTATCAAATACAGAGTCTCTGAGTGTTATTGGGGGCTGGCATGGTAGCAGGGCTGAAGGACCAGACCGGTGGTGAAAACGTGCTTGTAACAGAAATGTCATTAGTTTCAATATGTATCCACTCTTAATCTTAACTAAATTACATAAGAATAATGATACACAAAAGAAAATTTATCAAGACAAATCATAGTCCTCTAGTAGAAATAAAATATATCCAATCTTTCTATACAAGAAATTATTGAATGCATGGCCAGTGGGTGAGCAAATGATAAAGTCATTTTAATCTTAGCCATTAGAATGCAAATTTTATCTTGTATTTGACTAATTTTAGTAAAATTTAAAGGATATCTTTGAGTATATTCCACAAGGACCTCCTTTTTTTGACATTTAGAATCAGATATTGATATAATTTTTCTATGAGCCATTAAATGCATCTTTTTAAAATTACATTATTTTAAATTAAAACAATATTATTTTACACGCCAATCCCAGTTCCCTATCTCTCCTGTCCTCCCACTCTTCCCATTATCTCCCCCTGCCACCATCCACTCCTCAGAGAGGGTAAGACCTCCTGGGGAATCATCTAAGTCTGTCATATCATTTGGCGCAGTACCGAGGCCCTACCTCCTGTATCTAGGCTAACAGAGTATCTTCCTATATTTTATCTTGTCTTTGAACTTGCTTGAATGATACTATTTAAAAGTTTGTGGCTCTTGTCTATTGTTTCAGAAGGTTGAAATGATCCTGGGGAAGTCAACATTACCAGCTGAATTCATTCCGACAGGAATCACACACAGAGATGAGCTGCAGCTTCCTCTTTTGGCAGTCTTCCTAGTCACCTAGGGAGTCTTAATGATAAATAACCTGAGCATGATCATTTTGATCAAGTTGGATCCTCACCTTCAAACACATATGTACTATTTTATCAGACACCTGACTTTCATTGATCTTGGCAATTGAACTGTCATTTACCCAACGATGATGATAAATTTTGTGGTGTATAAAAATGTCATTTCTTTCTATGCTTGTGCTACACAGATGGCATTCTGCCACACCAGCCCCAGTGGAGACAGTGTAGCAAAGGCTTAGAGAAATCTCAATGACTGCCTGTTCAGAGGTTCGCACTGCACATGGTTATGCCTCCTGGGGAAAAGTGGTCCAGGTCCCTGCAGATGCTTGCTTGGCTGGCTGTTTGGAATGGGTGCTAGATGTATTTTTTCTATGTTAACAATAATGCTTTTTGATTATGAATGTTTTGGCCTGTAGCTCCAGTGTTAATCCAAGGAAGCCTAGAGAACATTTAGATATAGTTTCAAGAATTGAAAGAGATGCAGACCAGCGATCAGCAGGTGTATGTCCTCTGTGCCCTTAACCACAAGACCCACGACACCAGTACCAGCTCAAGGCCTGAGAAATTAATAGGGTTGAAGCTGTATGAACTTGCCTGCAATGTGAAGCTTGCCTGAAAATAGCCCACCCACAGCAAAGCTGCTGTGGGATTTACTACAAAACTCTAACTTGTCTTTTGGGAATCTTAGGGCCCCTAAAACAATGCAAGAATACTTGTCAATGCTGTTGAAAGTTTACTGATCAGAGGCAATGACTATTCTCTAAATTCAGTAAAACAGCACAAGAGTTCTTGTCAATGCTGTTGAAAGTTTACTGTTCAAAAACAATGACTATTCTCCAAACTCAGTGAACCAAGTACCTGGCAGGCTGATCACAGGTAGGCCAAAATAGAAGTAGTTCTCCTGGCTATGTACTTGTGATTTCATGCTTCAAGGGAATTATTGATGTGCATTAATTTCTGTAAAATATCTGTAATTTTTTTTAATTATGGCCAAAGATTTTGTCCTTGAACTTTCTGCTTAAAAACCTGATGTTCTAAAGTAAAAATTGCAGCAATATGCAAACCTCCTCAAGTGTGTTTGTATCTGTCTGTCATCCCGAAGCTACTCCTGACCCACTGAGCATTCTGCAGCAGCATTCTACATCACATTCATCATTAGTGAACATTTTTGTAAGCGCCTGCCCTCACCAGCAAGGAAGACGTGACTCCGGGTAGATCTTCTTCATGCAGTTTTAATCAGGATCCTTTAAACATGTTGCTTCTGGCCCGCAGGGAGAGAGAGAGAGAGAAGGGACCCCTGCACAGGCTTAAATACCCTTGAGCTAACCAACTCCAGTGAGCCACGTGGACCCGGCAGATATGCTACTCTAATGCAGAAGCAGACAGGCTGAACAGACTTAACCAATTAAGGGCTTGTTTACCCAGAGAGTCTTTACCAGCAGGAAGGTGTAAGGCATGGCACTACACGGCTCTCTACAGTTCCCCTTTTTGTTTTAATAACGCAACAGGCAAGGATAGTGGTCTGGTCTCCAGTAAAGCAGTGGACATTGTAATGACCCTGAACCTGGTAGTCAGCCAAGTCAGTGCCACACCCGTCCAGCATCTTTTTCCTGGAGGTGGGGCCTCGGACACCATCCCACTTGCAACCAGACTTGCCCTTCTCGTAGTTGCTCACTTCCAGAGCTAACTCGGAGTGCAGTGCTAAGCCATACAACCTGAGCATGAAGGATCAATACTTGTTCATGTCTTTGAGCCATGCTTGGGGAGACTGTCCTGCCTTAATGGCTGTAAATGCCTGGACAACCATAGCTGCATACCGCTTCTGAGCAAACCTCATCTTGCAAAGGCAACATAGGCCCATGAAGGAGATAAGCAACAAGAGGACAGCCATGGCTCCCATTCCCGCCCACTCTTTCAGATGATCCATGGCATCGGGAACCATGATGACAATCCTGCAGCCAGTCTGGCATCCACACGTGTTGAATTCACTGCAATGATGGTCATTTGCAGCTGTACCATCAGGTCATCAATGTCAGCAGACAAATTTCCTAAAAGATAGCTAGACAACTGTGGTGACATATTAGCAGCACATGTAAAGTTCTTATATTGAATGCTGGTAACACACAAACTTGGATATTTCATTTCACATCCCAATTGGGCCACAAGGTATCTATTTGCTCCTGCATCAGATCAATTCTTTGGTTTCCAATCATTAAACCTCCTTTTAGTTGAGCACCAATTGTGGATTGAGTATCCAAGGCAGTAGCCATATTCTTGGACAACTCATTTAGCTTAGAGGCTGTCTGCCCCCGATGTATTCAAAGCCATGGCAGCTGTGACTGAACCCACAATTGCAAAAGAGATAGCTGCAACTATGGCTGCTGTAATGCCAAAAATCTCTCTCTGCAGCCTCTACCAAACAGGCCATAAAATCTGAAAATGGTTCCATTGGGCCTTGCAGTAACTTAGTGAGGTTACCATTCACCTCTCCCTTATTGGGTAATGACTTCCATGCTTTTATGGCAATCTGATTTACTTGTTCAAGACTTAAGTAATTTTGTAAGGCTTTCCAGACCTCAAGGCAAAAGTAATGCCCAGTACCTGGGCCCCGCCCTTCCTCACTGTGATCAGGAGAAGGCCCTGAAGGCATTGTTCCAGGAGGGTCCCTACCCTCCCCACATCTCTATTTCTCCTCTCCCTTCCCCCTCTGCCCCTTAGGGGATTGTTTCTGAACTCCTTTTATGAGGGCTTGCAATTCTTCCTCAGCCCAGCCACTACCTTGATGCCTCCTGAAACTGTGAACCAAGGTACAATGGCATCGCATTCCCTCAGGAATCTTTCTAGTGTGCTTTTCTTTAAGTTTCTTTGACAAAAGTAGCTCCTGAAGAGCCAGAAAAATTGGACTAGGAAGTCCCTATCTTAAAAATTTTACTTTCGGTTTGTTACAATCACTTGCTCAATGCCTGAGACTTTATTGCTGCTTCCCCCCCCCAGGTCTTTAACTGACCTCATTGCCTCATTACCAAGGGCCTTAATTTTGTCCAAACCCGTAACTTCATTGCTCCTTACTGGAGTCCTTAAATAGCCTCTTTACTGAGGGCCTTAATTTTGGTCCCAACTTACCTTGGGAACTTTCCAGTGCTGCCCTGACTGCAAGAAGTTCTGATCTGAAAAATTTCCAGTACCAGCCTCCATCTGTATGTGCCTGCCCTTGCCAGCAAGGAAGACGCGACTCAGGGTAGATCTTCGTCATGCAGTTTTAATCAGGATCCTTTAAACATGTTGCTTCTGGCCCGCAGGGAGGGAGGGAGGGAGAGGGAGAGAGAGAGAGAGAGAGAGAGAGAGAGAGAGAGAGAGAGAGAGAGAGAGAGAGAGAGAGAGAGAGAGAGAGAGAGGACACCTGCACAGGCTTAAATACCCTTGAGCTAACCAACTCCAGTGAGCCACGTGGACCCTGCAGTTAGGCTACTCTAATGCAGAAGCAGACAGGCTGAACAGACTTAACCAATTAAGGGCTTGTTTACCCAGAGAGTCTTTACCAACAGGAAGGTGTAAGGTAGAAGCCAGTGCCACTTTAAGGCGTGGCACTACAAGGCTCTTTACACATTTTATCTTGTCGTCAATGGGCTATGATCACTATGTGGCCATCTGTTGAAATCAGTATTGTTTCTATTGCTATTTTTGTTTGCTTAGTGAATTTGGTAACACAAAGTCTACATTTGGTCTAGTATGTGCTCAATGGGAGTATTTCTGCATTGGTTTGGACATAAAGTAATTACTGGCCTGAACATTTTCTAAATTCCTCCAATCATGAATTAAGTATCCTGACCTTTACTGTACCTGGTTGTAGATCACACAATCAGCAATACTGAGGTCTGACCTGTCCCTCAAATTCATGTGTTTCCAATTAATAATAACTGCAAAGTTTTAATTTCAGTGGTTCTCATAGGCTAATGTATTTGAGTACTTGGTGCCCAATTGGTAGAAGTTTTTGAGAAGGAGTTGGATGACAAGGGGACAGCATTGAGGTTGTAAAATCCCAATTAGCTTTCCTTGCTTATTACGGTTCAAAATGTGAGCTCTGTGTTGATTCTCTGGCATCATGCCTGCCTTTCTACTGTCATGTTCCTACCATCATGGTCATAGAATGTAAGTCTCTTTTGGAGTAAATGTCTTGGTTGGATGTGGTATTTTTTTCCAACAATATAACAGTGACTAAGGCAATAAACAGAGTGAAAATATGGATATGGGCCCTTAATGATCCAATGAAGGTCTATAGGAAGAGCACATACATGGTAGAAGTAAAAGTTGGACAATTAACACAGCACATGAGGAAATATTAGGCAATATGAAAACATCTAGCCACTTATCTATGAGAGGTGGACTTGGGGTAGACATCATACATGTGACATCTTGATTGTAAGCTCAAAAACTGCCAATTACAATGAACTTCATTTCTGTGCTTTATAAATTGTCCTGTGGCAGGTATTACTTAATAGGTGAGAAAAAGTAGACACCTCTTAGAGGCTAAAATTTCTGTTTATGCTTTCAGTTTAATACCTGTGGGTATTCCAGCTAGGCTCACAAAGACAATGACCCAACCCACTAAACTCAAGATAACCATATGCTCAGTTTTAAAATTGAGCATCAATGCCCCTAAAATGGTGGTACCAATCAACAGCTCTCTAACTGGACTTGAGGCACACTCAACAGGAGGTAAATTAGTCCTGGTACTGGAAACATAGCCAGCTTTCGAGTCTAGTGAGGTCTTATCTTACATTGCTACTTTGCTACACCACTTTAATACCCCAATACATTCTAAATCTTTACCTATAACCTATAGGTAATTGTAACCACCATCCTCCCTCAATATGAAAAACTTCATAAATTCCTTTTGAACATATTTATAAGTTTCCTATTTAGTTCTGGACCCAGATTTTTTTCCTACAGAGTGTTTATTATTAAAACAATCAATGATATTTTCTTTTTATTTTGCAAATTTCAAACGAATACACATTTGTATTATTTTCACACCCATCTCTCTGCTGAAAGCCTTGCCAACATCATGACACACTCTCAAAATCATGACCTCTTTAATTATTATTGTTATATCATTAGGTGTGTATATGTGTATATACAGCCTAAATAAGATTTGTGATATGTCCTTTTCATTCATGTCAGTTTATTTATTTGAATTAGTCATTTCAGGTGAAGAAAAGAGCCATAAAAACGATTTCTTCAAACATGAAATAATTGACCTTCTATCTCAGTCAGCTGCTAGTTCACAAGTTTGTACTGCTACTGCCTGGTGTCAATCTTTAATCTATTATATCTTGTATTTAAATGTGACTAAGTTAACTAACACCAGCATAACTTTTATTATGCTTGCCTGATTTGCCGTGCTGTTTATTAAGCACTATAGATTATAGATTATAACTTAACTGTGGCAATTTTATATGTTTAATTAAAATAAATATTAAAGTTTGTAAAACATAATTCTATTTGTTTTGGAGGAAGATGAAATATGTCTATGAATACATATATAGTCATATGTATATATATGAATCGTTACATAATAGTGCACATAAATTCCCATTGTTAATGAGTATCCTCTAGACATTTAGTTATACTCTGAAATACTCTGGTATTATCAAAACATTGCTTGGGAATCTCCCAAGAGACAATTTCAAAATGTGAGAAAAATATAAATTTGCTCATTTTATTACACATGAAAAACACATGAGAGGTTACATAGAGGCTTTATCACAGGTAAAAATAAAAGAGTATTGTCAAGTGGTATTATATACCATAGATGTAGATAATGATTTGGTGACATACATACATATATATATATATATATATATATATATATATATATATATATATATATATAGTTCCACTTAAATAAGAAAAGACACTGAAAAAAGTTACTATTTATTATTTGGAATTCAGTGCTTCCTGCCACCAAATGTAACTGATGATTTTTCCTTTAAACAAACACATAAGAACATTTTTTTATATTTTATGTACTTTTATAGAATAAATTAAAATATATTCTTAAATATCATTCTGTTGCTTATGTATGGATGTGGGTATTTATATGCTTAGGTCAAACTGAAACAAAAACTGAGGGTAAATATTCAATAACAATTATGTCTAAGTGGCATGATGAATTTTTGGCAGCGTTGATAATTCACATTGATTTCCCTATAAAGTGTAAATTAGTGTCTAGGCTCTGGTGATACTAAAAATGTGAGTTTTTTTATTGGATAGCAATGATCATTGGATTCTCAATCAATATTTAAATAGATAGTAGATACTGTCTGGTAAATAGATAGTAGATATTTAAGAAGTCAGTCTCATGGCAAAATATAATATCCAAAATTTCTTTGGATTCTCAATGTGATCTGATGAACATAGATACAATTTTCTTACAGAATAGAGTGTTGGTACAGAACTAGCAGTGACCCAACTGACACTTAAAGTTGAAAGAACAGTCTGATTCTTCCCATAGAGCTCCAAAGCTGGTGAAAGAAAAACCAATTCTGTTTTCACACTTAGCAACAAAACAAATACCCTCCTCTGCTCTCAGATCATGAGCAGAAAAAAGTTGTACACAAAAAATGATGTCCTCAAAAACTTAACCTGGAAATGAAGATAGCATAAATAGAAAGGATGTTTTCCTTTGGTTTAGTTCTGGGTTTTATAGACAAGATCTAGATATGTCAATTTCAGTCAAGGTTGTGTGTCATCTCTATGTGAACATGAGTATTACTATGAATTTTACAAATGTTTTCATTATATTACCCTGGTTGTCATAATCTGCCATACTGTTATCATAAATCTAATTATTTATTATCTATGTATATCTTCTCTTTACAATCTAACTATAATCTCTCTATGTATACATAATTTAAGTTTCTTAAAATTCAGGAGATATTTTATGTGCTATTATTGAGTAAATGATATTGGATATAGTGCAATGTATTGAGCCTGATACTTCTCAAACCTTCAATAGCAAAATAAGCTCATCTTCATTATATATGTAATGTAAAAATATTTGGTGTATGAAATCAAACACAATTAAAATACCCAGTCCATCTTTGCATCTATAACTCTATAGCACATATTGTCACTTTGAACAATGAGTTTATATACACATGTCAATATTTTTTTTAAAAAATTGAATATATGTGAATTATTTGAATTTTATTTCCCAAATATCTATAAGTTGTTTGTATAAATTGGCTATTTTTGATATTGGTGTCTCAACTCTGCACAGATTTTCTAATAAGCCAAGATGGGAAAAGACAACTTTACAGTAGTGACTGAATTCATCCCGCTGGGGATCACAGACCACACTGAGCTTCAAGCCCCACTGTTTTTACTTTTCCTCATCATCGACCTGATCTCACTGATGGGTAATCTGGGCATGATCATCCTCACCACCATGGACCCCAGGCTCCAAACACCCATGTACTTCTTTCTCAAACACCTGGCTGTCACATATCTAGGTTATTCTACATCGGTGGGACCCAAAATGTTAGTAAATTTTGTTGTGGATCAAAGCACAATATCATTTAACCTTTGTTCTACACAGTTTGCTTGCTTTCTTGTGTTCATTGTTAGTGAGCTATTTATTCTGTCCTATGACCGCTATGTGGCCATTTGTATGCCTCTGCTTTACACTGTCATCATGCCACTGCTTGTGGCAGACACTTATCTCTATTGCACATATGTTTCTTTTCTAATCATTATTAAGATTTTCACTTCATCTTTCTGTGCCTACAATGTCATCAATCATTTCAATTGTGAGTGTCTCCTCTTGTTATCTCTGCTGTGCTCAGATACACATGAAACTGAGCTGATAATGCTAAGTTTATCACACTGATTTGTTTTCCTCTCTGTTAGTTGTCCTTGTATTTTACCTGCTAATCCTTACAACAATTCTGAGGATGAACTCCACTGTGGGCAGGTGGAAGGCTTTCTACACCTGTAGGTCACACCTGACAGTGGTCATCATCTTCTATGAGACCTTAATATTTACGTATGTGCAACCAAAGTCCAGCCATTCCTTGGACACTGATAAAGTGGCCTCCATATTCTATATGCTGGGTATCCCTATGTTGAATCCCTTGATCCACAACTTGAGGAACAAAGATGTAAAATATGCAAAGGACATTGAATAATTTGTGCAAATTATTTTGTTTGGGTTTTCATAAAATATAAATTCCATAGCTAATTATCTTCAAAAAACATTGAAAACATAATTGTTTTCAAATGATTTTACAATGTTATTTTTAATATTAACCGGTATGCATAAATTTTTAACAAAACAAAATATGAAATAAATATATTTTTTCAAAATATGTTGATTTTATATAAAAGTAGAGAGAATACATACCAGATACCTCTCACCTAAACACATGCATATGTATACACATTAGCAATATGGAGAGTGATATGATGAGATTACATGGGAAATAATAAATATTTCAAAAGTAAAATGACTAAGTTCTTTGTGTGTTTATCACTTATTGAAATAAAGCCCAAAATACCTGTTCCTCTTGTGTTCGTTTATGTACTTGACTTCTCTCATAATTAACCTTCACTTTTCAATATTGTATTTTTGTTTTATGCCTCATAGTGTTTGTTTACAAGAAACGGACTTCTTATTACTGTGCCAAAATACTGATTATCCCATACACTATTATCATATTTGTTTTCTTGTCAATACTTTCATTTCAAAATGTAACTCTGCTACATGTAACTCAGTAATTCAAATATTCTTGCTCCCCCAAGATCTTGTCTTTAAGGTGTCATATTACCAAGAACTTCCAGGTAAATTTTTTGGGTATCATATGTCTGACTGATTTAGCAGAGATTAGCATTATACAGTTAAAATATACCAAGGTCAAGGAGAAAGTTGAGGAGGTGGTGAAGGAAGAGGAGGGAAGGAAGAAGAGAAGAAGGGGAGGAGAGAGAAAGAGAGAGAGAGAAAGAGAGAGAGAGAGAGAGAGAGAGAAGATAAAAGATAGCATTTCTTGATTTATGATTTCTGTCTTTAGGGGTTCATCAAGTTTGGTCAAAAGAAGAAAGAAAAGACAAATTTTTATGAAGGTTTTGGCTAATGATATATTTGTATATGGACTTCTATAAGGAGAAAATAAGAGATAACTTTCCTTCACAAAAATGAGAGCTCAATAAGAATGTTTTATGCATAATATTTTAATAATTAGACTAAATTAGTTTTATATGAACTTCGCCAACCAGGAAATTATTTAACAATGAGAATCACAATGATGCATTTCACGGAGTAGTGGATATTACATGCTGTCATATTGTCCACTAGTCTATGACATGGGGACTTGCTACATTCTGAAGACTGATATGGATGATATATGTGTTCTTAGTAAACCTGATCCACACAGTGAAGCCTTGCCTTTAAAGAAACCCATCTAGAGAGGTTTAGGAACACATGAGATCCCAGATTTATGATCTACTTTTGTGAGGCCCAGTTTTGTGTAGGTCTATTGCAAGGAGTCACAGTTGCTGAAAGGTCACAACTGCATTTCCCAGAAGACTGAATTTCACAGCCTTTTCCCTTTCTTCTGGCTTTTAAATTCTATCTTCACTTGTTCCCTAGCTGCCAATCAATACTTTCAAACCCATGGCTACATCAATGAACCTGGTTAAACTCAGTTGCCTCAATTTTAAAAGATGTTTTATTCATCTCCAGAAAAGACAATTTCTCTTGTTCCCAGCATTTGTGTAAAGTTTTGGTCTTGTGAGATTCCCCCTTTGATGTTAGTTACCTATTGTTATTATTCTTCTCTGTGTAGGCAGTAACATTGGGAACTTGTGGGTTGAGCATCTGTTATGTTCAGCTATGAAAAAAATGTAAATAATATTACAAAACATGTGCGTAATACTGTATAGTTGAGAATTTTTTATGCTTTAGCCATATATATACATATACACATACAATTAAGGGGGAAAAGATCATGAATATGAAAGAGCAATGGAAGTTTTTGTAAAGAAAGGAATGGGATAAACAATGTAAATACTATCTCAAAGCTATTAATTTAAAAACTATTTTAAATAAACATCAGATTTAATAAAAAAGAAAATACAAAGGATATAGGGACAAACTTTCAGGAAGAGTTGTTAATAAGAGTTGGATGGAGATTACATAATGTCTGAGACCAAAATTTTACAAATCTATGGAATTATCAAAGAACAAGTTTATTTAATGTAGAAAATTCAAGAACAAAATTATAATAATAATAAATTCTGGTTTCTATATTTGCACAGATAGCACCATTACCAACTGAGTCATTTCTAAACCCTGGTTAGAATTTTATTGTAAAGTTTCACATGTGTGCTAAAGTAATATTATTCTATAGATGTGCTACCACTTTTGTTTCCCTGTCTAATTGAATTATACAAATAACATTGATAATTATACTGATGCTGGAAAAATTTACTCCATTTACATTTTAAAAATTGAGAGAAACGTATGTTACTTCATAAAAATTTGGTGAAATTCAGTTGTTAAAACTATGGAAATAATAATCCTGGTAATCTGAAGGATGAAGCAATCTCCTTAACATTGGTTTAATAGTCAGGTTGGAAAGTGTGAAAAGAAATTCTGAATAGAGTTTTATTTTTTTTCTATGCATTTTTAATAGAAACATAATGTTAAAGATCACCAAAGCTAAACTATCTCTAAGTAAAGTTATATAAATGAAAATCCAAAGAGATGCATCCAAACCAGTTTTTCTGAAATCCATCTAATATTAAGTATGTTATAAACATATGAATCATGATTCACCATTATTCACTATGGGTTTATTGTTAAAAACAATATATCTCATGGGATATTTTTACATATTAACTCATTTTTGTATCTTTAATGTATGAATGTATCATTCCTTTTATTTGTAGGTTTGAAAGGATGGTGCAACTTGTAATACTATCATTATAGATGCTGATAAGATATATGTAACATGCTAATAAAATCCTATTCATGATTTTCAATATTTAATAATAATGTATTGTTCATATATTCCATTACACTGAGGCAGAAAGTATTTTAGTTTTTCTAATAGTATATTTACAGACCAATTAAATAAATGTACGAGACACTCTACCTCCCTCAGGAAATCATGTAAAATTTGTTTACCCATTTGCATTTGTACCTCACTACAGTGAGTCTCGTGAGACTATAAATGAAATGTTATATAAATAAAAATTCATTAAACCCATTCAGTTACAACTAAGAATATCAAAACAGCTAGATTCACAATCAGGGTATCCACACAGGTAAGAATATAGAGACGTACAGTGGACTTTGATAGTTTTTAAGGGGGTACTTAAACTCAGCTATTTAAAAAAAAAAAAAACTAAAGTAAGGGCAGACCTCTTCTGCAGTCACTAATAGTCTATGTTCAATAATTAAAGGGTAACTTTAAATTTACTGCCTTGCTCCTCAGTCATCCATTTAACCAGAATTTTTTCCTATCATATCTGGTATCATCTCTGTCTCACATTTCATGTTTACTCCAGTGTTTATGAGACTATGTCCATATGTTAGATAAAGTATTTAAATCTTGACTTTTTACTTATATTTGAGTGACCATATATCATTTCAGACCTCTGAGCCTCAGTTCATTTGCATCCTATAGGCATACAGAAGGCATGGTTACCTATTTCTTAGTGTTTTGTAAAGCGCTTAGAAGTATATCCAGCACAATTTAGTTTTCCTCTTTCTCTAGGCATTTATATTCTTTCTACGTGGCTTCTTTTCATAGCTCTCCACAGGTGTATATGAAGAGTTAGGATTTTCAATCTGGATCTTGTTTAAACAAGAGAGAGATGAATGGTTCAGAAGTTATTAAAAATAGTGATTCATCATGAAGAAAAACAAGTGGCAGAAAATCAGACTGAGATGTTATGAGACTCTGAAATAAGTCTCTAAATCAGGTTTTGAACATTAGAAAACAACCAAAGATGTACTGAAACATTCATTCTTAGCCATAGATGTATATGATAGTGTGTAAAAATGGTATGTAAAGTAGTTGTTATTGCTTCTTTAAGAAAATTATCAACTTGATAAGAAGAAAAGGAAGATTTCCAAATACATACGTGCATACATATATCTGTACATATACAAATATAGATCTGTGTGCACATGTATGCTTATATATGCATGTGCATGTGTTTGTAAAATCTTTATTCTTTAAAACTTGAAAATTTTAAACAACAAATTTTTTTTACATAATTCAAAAAAATTGGCAACAAAAGAAGTAGTTATTAGTTCTTCTTTCAAAATGACTAATTTATTGCTAAATGTGATGGCATGTGGCTGTATTCTGGTTCTCGGGAGATAGAAGCAGCAAGAGAAGAAATTCTAGGTCATCCTCAGCAACATAGTTAATTGAAGCCAGACAGAGCTACAGAAGACCCTGTTGATGCAGACAGAGTATGAGTACAAATTCCAGGTCACTCTGTGCTATATAGCATGACCAAGTCTCAAAACAGAGAACAAAACAAGGAAACAGTATCAAGACCATTGTAACACAGTTTTTATTCTGCCCTTTGAAAGCTCACTGCATCTCAGTTTTGAGGACTATAAGTATTGTCTCCTATACTCCTGAGATGGAGCAGAACTGGTGATTTCAAGTGAAAAAACCATGTCTTCTATACCGTGCCGTAATTTTTCTGACATACATCATTTCAAAAATAACTTATGTTAAACTTACTCCCTACACAGGTTACCACTAACAAATGGAGAAACTCAACCACACTACAAAGAATCAGGTTGCTGAGTTTATTCTCTTGGGACTCACAAACAGCCCCAACCTCAAGGCACCACTCTTTGGAATATTTTTAATCATATACTTGGTCACATTGATGGGCAATCTGGGCATGGTTATTCTGACACATTTAGACTCTAAACTTCATACCCCAATGTACTTTTTCCTGAGACATTTATCAATCACAGATCTAGGTTACTCCTCAGTGATTGGTCCAAAAATGATGGTAAATTTTGTTATACAGCAAAATACCATTTCTTACACTGGGTGTGCTGTCCAGCTGACATTCTTTGAGATTTTCATAATAACTGAACTATTTATTCTTTCAGCCATGGCATATGATCGCTATGTAGCCATCTGCAAACCTCTTCTCTATGTGATCATCATGTCAGGGAAAGTACGCTGGGCACTGGTACTGGCACCCTATCTCTATAGCATATTTGTGTCACTATTTCTCACAGTTAAGTTATTTACACTTTCCTTTTGTGGCTCTAATATAGTCAGTTACTTTTATTGTGACTGTGTCCCTCTGATAACTCTGCTCTGTTCTGACACACATGAATTAGAACTGATCATTTTAATTTTCTCAGGCTGTAATTTACTCTCTTCCCTCTTGATTGTTCTCATATCCTACATGTTTATTTTTGTGGCAATTCTCAGGATGAACTCAAAGGAGGGGAGGTCCAAAGCCTTCTCCACATGCAGCGCTCATCTGACAGTAGTGGTGGTATTCTATGGAACACTGCTGTTTATTTACCTGCAGCCCAAATCCAGCCATACTTTTGATATTGATAAAATGGCCTCTGTGTTTTATACACTAGTCATTCCTATGCTCAATCCATTGATCTACAGTCTAAGAAACAAAGAAGTAAAAGAGGCCTTTAAGAGAACTTTTACTCATGGATTCAGAACATCCACTTAATACCTCAATATTCAGTCACAAAGTTTCCATACTTGTCAGATGACAAGACACCTGCAATCATCAAGTGCAAGAAACAAACAGCAAACTTAAGTCTCTTCATAAAGAAATAAAGAATTATTTCTGTGAAAATTCCAGCTTCTTTTCAAACTCAAAAGAATAGAACACACAGTACTAACAAAAGAAAATCTTCAAAACTATTCAAGATCACACTGGAAATTATAGTATATTAATATGGAAATATGGTAGTATTTCTTGTTTCAGATTAGTCTTGAAAAAGAAAAAATTCTTAATTAAAATGAATAATATAAATTTTTATAGAAGTCATTGAATATTAAAGTTAAATAAGATTATGCCATGAAGAATATACCAGCTAATTAAGGAAGCAAGAAAAAAAACATGACAATTGAAAATCAATTGAAAACAAAATCTAAGCTATGGGTTAAGTAAAGGATTAGACCTCATAATGAAGTTTCAATCAATTTAAGACCATATTTTATATATTAAGGATAAATTGTACATCCAAGAAGATTTTTTTTTATTAGACATCATGGAGACTTTTCATGGATAAGTTTGAGTTTATACCCTCATGATGCAATGCTTTAAGACTGAAAACCTCAAAAAAATTATGTTTATTTGGTCACATATTGCTGAATTGATTATGTAGTACTTCAGAAATACTTGTGTAACCATCCTAGGAATATACTTAGGCATTAATCTGCTAAACAAAAATAGTTAGGCAAACAAAATTCTGTTACGACCTTATCCTAAGTATTTACTGAGTTCATCCCTTAATTCAATAAACATGTATGAAATCAAACTGCAGTCTCAAAGGTTTATTTTCCTTTATAAATACATTTTAATATTTGTTTGTAAAAAAAAATACTACCACTCCTAGTAGCTGATGTAATAAAAAGCAGACATCCCCAGCTGAACACTGAACCAAACTCCTGGAATCCAGTTGCAGACAGGGAGGAATAATGAGCAAATGAGGTCAAGACCAGGCTGGAAAAACCCTCAGAAACTGCTCATCGGGAATTCATGGACTCCAGTCTGATAGATGGGTAAGTACCATAGGACCAACCCAGATTCCCTGAATGTGGTGTTAGTTGGGAGGACTAGGAAGACTATGGGCCCTATGGTAGTTTATCAGTATTTATCCCTAGTATATGAATGGGCTTTGGGAGTCCATCCCTGAGAGAGGGATACTCTCTCAGTCTAGACAAAAGGGGGAGGGCCTGACTCCAAACGATATGACAGACTTTGAAGACTCTCTATGGAAGACCACAGCCTCCCTGGGGATCAGAAAGCAGATAGTGTGTGGGGTGGTAGGGGGAACAGGGGAGGAAAAGAGGGTAGGGGAACTGGGATTGACATGAAAAAACAGGCCTGTTTCAAGCTTAATTTAAAAAAATTGTTAAAATCAAAAAAACTCCTAGCACAGGTGTCCACAAGGAATAAAATGAAAATGTTTCATGTATAGTTTATACCACTTCTCTGGATTACAAACAAATGTTGGAACTGTGTGGCATAGTTTTTAACCAGTATGAGTGTTTGTTCAGTGAGTAATTCTGAGGCTAAGCCTGTGGAGAAAGTCTCACTCTGCAAGAACCAGTCGAGTTTGCTTCACAACAGTGCAGAATACTGATGGGACCACATGGCCTGCATTCTTTCTCTCTCTCATAATACTGAAGATTCTTTATTCAGTCTTAGTGATATTTTTTGAATAATGTATTGAAGATGTGTTAATTCCTGGAAAGGGCATAAACTCCTGAGGCACCTTGAGCAAGTCTGAAGCCATTGGCTGGAACATTCTGCAGTTTTAGCTGGAAAATCTTGCCCTAGACTTGTTATTGGTACTCTTCCTATTTTGCTATTACATATCTACTGGGGAGGAACTAAGCCTGAGAACTTGTTATCTTGACCCTAGGTTGTTTTCCACTGTGCTGTAAGTCAGTACATAAGCCTGATCCTTCCCCTCAATAAACAGTATTCCTGTTGCATAAATGACCTACTGTCTTGTCTCTTAATTAAATCTTTAGGCCTTTGCCTGATTAGTGGAACAGATTGTAGGGCAGGTGCTACAGAAAACCCCAATTTTTTTCTCAAGTATCTTCCCCAAAAATTGTGTGGGAGCTGATGATTCTCAGGCTTCTTGTCTGGGGATACCAGCTGCCACTTCAGACCCTGGAAGCTGTCTGATTCAGTGCTGACATGATCAGAGGCAGACAACTTCATTTTCTGTAAATATGTTTTGAACAAGATTGTTGTTCTTGAGAATGTTTGCCTGTGACAATCAGCATTTAGTTGTAAAGACAGGATATACCTGGTTGATATTTGATAATTTTTGTACATGTCTTCTCTCCTTAATTCTTTTTATATCTATCTACCTTCCTTTTTCCAAAAGCTTTGTGTCACTTCAAAGCTAGCTTCTGCTGTCTAAGTATACCTGGATATGTGGACTTCCACTGCATCATGGGACTACACTTTTTTAAACTCTGACCATTCCTTTACCAGAAGCTGACAGTTTACAATAGATCCACTCTTAAAGGTGGGACTTTATGCCCAATTTCCTTCGTTATGCTAGGATTTGGTCTGTTTGGGATCTGCACTGGTCTAGTACATGCTATACTAACTGCTATGAGTATTCAAAAAACGTCTGAAATTGATTTGTGTTGATTTCTAGACCATGTAATAAATGATATATGTTTTCTATAGTAAATACATTTAGAAAATATGAGAAAAATTAAAAACAAAATAATAAACCAAGGTGTATATTTATAACTTACTCCAAAAATGTCAAAGAGGATTAGATGTCTTAAGAAGTCATAAAGAATAACACTATCAACTGTCTAAAAGTAAATATAACACAAGAAATTATGTTTATAAATATACATGTATAGCTTAAATAAAAGCTTTTCATCTGAACTGACAATGTTCCCTCTAAAAGACAAAGATCATGTAACAAAACCACCATTATGAAACATGAGAAGCCCTCTTTTGAGTTGTTGGTAGGAACTCCCAAAACATACAACATTCATCCTCCTAGGATTTCTTATCAGGAATTAACCCGAGAGACTCCTCCCTGAGAATTAGCTTTCACCATAGTAGGGAGCAGTGTTCTAGCTTCCAAAGGAAAGAAGCAACATGCAGTGTCCCCCGCCCCAAGCAACAATGAATATGAGTCACAACGGCAACTAGCATGAAATGATAACCCTAAGGATACAGTAATGGTAAGCATACATTGATGGACATTGATAGAAAAAAAACAGCTGTCTAATTAAATTCAAGATTATTTCAGCTATAGGGAAACCATGCTTGGCACTGGAAACCTAGGTAATAACTCAGAGATGGTAAAGTTGTGGATCTTGGAGGAGAGCCTACAACTACCACTTTACTAAACTAGCATAATCTGTAACAACAATCTATGTATTTTTCCTTATACACAGAGATAAGTATAATCCCATTCCTTTTCAAAGAAACCACTCCTTGCAACAGAGATCATTAGAGAAAACTACAATCAATCAAAATACACAGTGAATACATCTACAGAACATTCCTGCACCTAATTCTCAGGGAACCTTTTGAAAGAAAGATGAAGAAATTGTAAGAGACAAAGAATCAGGAAATTTGCTGTGAGATTGTGTCTCCTAGTAATGTCATAATGCATACCTATAAAGTCTTATGAGCATGACTATCTAAATATTAATATCAAAAACAACAATAGATATGACAAATGGATAAGGGAAAATTCAACCCTTCAAAAAGAAGTATAGGCAACTAAAGGATCCTGAGAGTCAGAGAAATAGCCTTCTTCAGGAAAGAGCACAGTTAAGTGGTTATCCAATAACAAATGGTCAGGCTGAAAACATACATAAAAATAAAATTATGCAGACTGGGCAAGTTATACTTAGAAATATATGCATGTACATACATGCATTCAATAATAATTAATAAAAAAGCAAACTTGAATCTGAAAGAGAAGGCAGAGTATATCATAGAAAATTAAGGCAAAAATAATGCAATTATAATTCCAAAACTAAAGAAAACAAGGAAATAAAAACAAAAATATGTAAAGATGTATATGTATAATTTATTCAATAAAATTTCAACATTATTTTATCTTACAGTATTTCATTATTCTAAATAATGTTCCTACTATAATTTTTACTTACATATATTAACACCCATATTGCTTTTTTATAATAGATTTTCAATTCAAGTTTCTACATAAGGAATCCACAATTTTTTAAAAATTTTGCTTAAGTCATGGAATTCAGAGTAATTAGCATCATTATTTCATTCTGTTACCATAAATGTTCCATTAATGTCCTCCTTTGTATTCATTTTTGATATCCTTTGATGCATGAATTTGTGTTTTATCTAAAATTTTCTTAATGTATGTATTTATAAATTAATCCCTAATATCAGAATGTAAAGGCACATGGGAATTGAACCATTAAAAGGCAGTTAAATTAAAATGGGCTCATTGTGTTAGGCTCCTCTCATAGCTCAGGGTCCCTATGGAAGAGCAAGAGAGGATGGAGGGCACCAGCAGAGCCAGACCCTCTGAATCAACTGAACAAAGCTATTATAAACTCACAGACTGAAGCAGCAATCACAGGGCTGACACGGGTCTGCACCAGGTCCTTTGTGTTATATGTTATAGATTTCAGCTTGGAAGTTTTATGGACTCCTGAATGTGTGAATGAGTGGGTCTCTGATTCTTGTGACTTCTCTTGGTGCTCTTTTCCTTCTGTAGGTTTGCCTTTTACAACTTTGATATGACGGGAGGGGAGGTGGAGAACTGGGGATGGTAGAGCACATGAGAGAAAACTGTAATCAGGATATGTTGCATGAAAAAGGAATCTAGTTTTAATAAAATGGGGAAAATATCAAAAATACAAGATAAAAATGAATTTAAAAACCAGAAGGCTGTCTGTCATTTAATAATCTTGATGTCTTTGCCTTGGATTTTTGCACATTTACTCTAGAAACAAATGTCTCCTATTTAGCACATATAGTTAGAGATCCACAAAGATTGGCAATGTTAATATTTTTATAACTTTTTCATTTAAATTTGAGACTAGCTTGTCTCCCATGTGTCTAGGCTGAGAAAGTATCTATCTATGTAGAATGAGCTCCCAAAGTCCATTCACATACTGGGGTAAATACTGATCCACTACCAGAGGTCCTATGCACTGCCCAGTCCTCCCACGGACTCTGGGTCAGTCCTTTGTTAATATTTTCAACTTACTCATTTGACAAACTAAGCATTGTGCTTTTTCTACATCAGTTCCAACACAAATCTAGATCTTTTAATTTAGAAATAACTATAGCAACAAGAAGGAAAATGGCAATGAAAATATTTACATCTATTTTTATTAGGGAAGGCAACATAAATATACATTGAAGAGGAAGTTGTTAGATTACTACTCAATAAAAGTCCAACCCCATTTTTTCTTTGTTTTTATTGTAGTTAAAATATTAGTACATTTCAAAAAGAAAAAGAAGTTTGGACAGTGGCAGGAGATATACTCAACACATAATCAGTCCAAGAAAGAGGATGTGATGATTGTTAAGAGGGCAACTTTGTCGAACACTGAGAATAAAGCAAACCAGGCGGACCTATGTGGGTGCACCTAGGTCTTTGAAGTTGTACATTATGAAATAATATATAATTTTATCCAATAAGCCTTTTGTCTGTGGAAATTACTTGTGGACACCCCAATAACAAAAGTACCATTTGTGCTTCTTTCTTTCTTTTTTTCTGTTTCTGACTTTCTGTCTCTCTTCTTTCCTTCCTTCTTTCTTTGTTTCTATGTTCCTTCCTCTCTTTCTTCGTCCTTCCTTTTTGCCTTCCTTCCTTTCCTTTTGAGTGCTGTTGTTGTTTGTTTTGTGTTTTGTAAGAATAGTATTTATATATATAGCTATGGCTGCCTGAGACTTCCTATGGGGACTGAGTTGGCCTCAGATTCACAGGATTTTTCTGCCTTTGTCTTCTGAGTGAAGAGATTAAAGGCCTGTGCAGGCACATTTGGCCTTGTTATTATTTCTTTATCTAACAATCACCACCAGCATGCAACTATACAAAGTTTCTAAATTCTCTGATTCTCACAATCTTTAAAAGTATCTATTAATAGTAATATACAAATATAAGCATTTATAATAAATGCAAACAAATGTATCCAGTTTTACTAATCATCTAACTTTTAATTCCCTATATCAGAAAACATTTCTATTCTTATAAACTAGAATTAGAATTTAAATATATAAGGTGTTCATAATTCTGTACCTAAAAACATTACATATTCCTATATGGATGCTTTCATAGTCACAAAGCATTTAAGCTACACAAAAAAGAATATGTTCATTTCTTAAAATGTTATAAGATGTTTATAAGAATTAAATGTAAAACAACTACACAAATCTAAATACACAATGTTACAAAATGGATTTTCAAATAAAAAAGTGTATAGTCATATTCCAAAGACAAAACTTCACTTTGTAGTACATTTTTAATTTTGTAAAATAGTTGTCTGTTTTAATCTCAACTGAAATGGAAGTTTAAATAAATAGTGAAAGGATGCTTTATATATAAAATCCATATGCAGAATATTTGTATGTGCATTGTGGTATCTGTGGGTGTTAAGTGAAAATGATTGGGTATGGGTAGCTGAAGCATGCAAGAGGGTGTCCAAACGTGTATACCCCTGTACATACACACTGAGACCATAACATACATTAGCATCCTCCTCTATGGTTCTCCATCTGATGTCTTGACTCACTAGTTCAATTAACTGTGACCATACACTTTGACTTGGCTAACTAGCTAGTAATCACCTGGGATCTTCTGTATTTACTTCCCAATACTGATTGGCAGTCAAATGAAGCCATCACCCAGGTTTTTATGTAGGTACTGGAGTCTTCATACTTGTCCTACAAACATTCTTACACACTAAATCATCTACTTAGCCCAGAGATGCTGTTTTAAAATCAATTCATACCATTTTTGAGGTATTTCATTTGTTGATTCTATTTTTGAAGTAAAAGAAAATGAAGCACTAAGACAGACAGTGGAATTGTTAGCATGTTCCAGGGAGATACAACTTGTTCTTACTATATGGTTAGTCTATTAGTTCTTAAAATTTCAATAATCCATGTTTGCAAACTGGAATTATAGCAAAGAAAAGACGTCCTTTGACAGATGTAATTTATCCCCAATGCCATTTAAATACCAAGGATTTGAATTTTATTCAGTTCCTTATTACAGGCTCACTCAAAAAGAAACTAAGTATGTACCCAAAAGTTGGGAGGATAGGGAGTTCCTCCCATCCTGGGGATATACTGTGAGAGCTTGTTATCAAAACGTGAGAAGAAATCTGTTTATGATTGGATCAATTCCTAGAGGGAAGTCTTGTTAAGGAAACAATCCTTGTAGCATCTTCCCCAAGGATACAATGGACTATTTATGGATCCTAACATCACTATGCTTCACATTTTGAATCTCAAAGGTTTATGGAGCTGAATCAATTCATGGATACAGCCATGTAGAGATGTTAATTATGAACTTGAAGTCCAATGTACATTCCAGGTTGGTTAAAATATTTCATATTTTTGAATCAGAACTTTAGATATTCATATTATATTCTAAAACAAATCACCCCCTGAATTTTAGAAGAATATGAACTTAAGGTATTCAAATAGAAAAATATTTAAACTAGCATTTGTTCAGAAGATTTTAACTAGTTTTATTAATATAGGGTGGAAAAATGACCAGCCATTCATGTTTGTAAATTGAATTATCATGGTGTCTTGGGTATTAAGTAAATAATATTCCTTAAACAGCACAGTTTTCTTCATAAATAACTTTTTATTTTACTTTTGTTGTATTATCTAAAAGGAAAATTGTACATTTTCATTGTTACATTTATAAAACAAAGTACATACACAATAATACAAACAAATGACATTCTTGAGAATGCAAATTTCTTTTGAAAAATATAATTCAAGGCAATGGTATATTTCTTCATCTTGGTACATGCCCATAATACAAGTTTCTAGGATGTTGTAGCAAATAGAACACAGGAAACATGGTGGTCAGTTCAGGAGAGTTAGCACTATGAAGTGAGACACCCCCATAAAGACATTAAAAACTTTGATGCCACATATGCAAATAATTATAGTATTTTAAAATATACAATCAATTTTGTAGTGGAACACATTTAAAAAAGTCATCTATCAGACAGTAAATGAATCTGCTTACATTGTAGTTAAGAGTCTATTAAAAGGAAACACTTTGATAAGGTATCAGAATACTGGGTCATATTGGAGTGGGAGTCTGCTAAAAGAGTAGATATTAACTACAGAATCTCAGAACCCTAGTTTATTATGATGAAGCCTGTTTCATAGAGTAACATTCACAGGAAGCAAAAATGCTTTCTGATATTTGCATTTAGTTTATTTACCTGGTATAGAAAGTCCAGAATAAACTTCTCTCTGCCCCTCTCTAGCATGTTTGACATCAAGGCTCTGGATGATTCCAGATAGCCCATCATCCTACCTCTACATAATGCTTGAGTCTAGGTGGTAGAGACCTGTACCACACCTGCCTGTCCTCTTTCTTTTTGAAGTAGTCTCTTGTTGTGTGACAGAAACTAGGCTGAAAACTATCATGTCAATCCCTATCCCCTGATTTAGCATCATAACTTCTGAGATTATTAGTGCCAAACACCAAGTCTACATTTTCTCTTAATATTAACCTAGATTTTTCTAAACTGATAGAAAATGTTGGTTGTCAGTGATGGATATTTGGTGGACATCATATCAAACTTTGTTTTATATTAAAGACAGAAAAGTGTTATTATACCGGTCTAATACTATTCCCCTACATACTTACCACTCACTCAAGCACCTGTAATACAGACATCACTAATACTCGATTCCCTAAATGCCTAGTAAACATTTTACATGCTTGAAAAGCACAGTAAATTAAAATCAGGACTTGGATTACTATATGTCAAATCATTCCCATGAACAATCAAAAAATTCCATGAACATGAACATTGTCATGATTCTCAAGTATCCTCATAAAAATAACTAATAGATGCAAAATCTGTCATGCCCCACTCCATATGATTATTCAAAGATTATGTTCACAACACCATCTTCTGTTAGCTGTCAAATTTGTCTTTCAAACTCTGTCTTCTCTACATTGGCCTAGACAGGTGTTATATCACTCCAAATAAAAGCCCATAAAAATAACTGTTTTTTCTATGCTTTAATATTTACTTTTTGGTCTAACTTCTAGCCCCTTTTCACACCTTGTAGTTCATAATCATCACAACAACAACAACAACAAAAATAGTACTGTGGTTCAAATCAAGCTAATCAAAATTTGTCTCTCTTAAAATTTTTCCATGATTCACAAATAAGGAAAGCAAGTAAGAAATATAGCTCCTAAAGAAATATAATGCAAGAGACTACTAATTCCCCATTTCCTCATAAAACCTGGTCACATTCACTCCTTTTAAGATTTCCCTTCCCACACATGAAAACCTTGTGCTTGCTAAGTCATTTTCTATCACAGAGAATGCAATTTCTCCCATGTTTCTTGTGGTCCAAAACCTTGGAAATTTTTCCCTTTGACTCCTTACATAATCTATATCTTCTGTTTATTTAAGGTCAAATTCAAACAGTGTTTTTGCAAAAACAAAGTTATGATCATTCTGCATCAAATCACTCTTCCTGGTTGTCTCACTGAAACGCTGATCATGCCAAGGTACCCCTGCAGTGATTTTGTGTACAGTTTATTTTACAAATTTTGTTTACTGGGCTTGTACTTGAAATGTAAAATGCATGAGTAAAGGCAAGTGACTTATGTAAAAATTGAACATTTTTTTGGTCCCAGTGTAGAAAATCAGCAGATATGTAATTAACAAATAAATGACAAAAAAAATGATTCAAAGAAACAGTGTTTGTTCTCAGAGACAAAGGTATCAGCTGCTCCCCAATATTAGGATTCAGCTCGGTCTATTTATCAGATTTTATTTTTTACAGTATCACTCTTTTATTTTATTTTCTAACTGTAGCTTAAGTATCTATGTTTCTCCTATCTGTTTAATCTATTTAGAAAAAAAACAGAACTGTCAACAGTGCTTGGATTTTATTAGACATTTTCAGAAACATAATTGTAACATGATACTCCAAATATTAAGTCAAATGCAAATTTGTAGCAGAGGATGACTTTGTGATAGACCAGCACCATCAGTTGTAAATGCTGAAAGGACTCAATCTGTCTGATTGGGATAAATGGTCATCTTAAACAACTCTAGCAACTTAGTGAAAGTATGAAAATGATAAGAAATTCTATTACAATATGCATATTATTTCATAAGAATTATATTAAGATATTTATTATTAATTATAACAAAATATTAAAATATTTATATATATATCATTAAATTGGGAGAGAAATTTCATGCATTATAAAATATCCAAAATTAATTTAATATGATTACTTTGATTAAAATACAATAGAAAGAATACAAAGAATACAAAGCTTGCAGGACAAAAATGGAAAGTGTAATTAAGGTTAGGCTGTCATAGGAATAATGTTGAGGTGTTGCAAAATGATAACATATTAACAATCCTTTGAAGAGATTCAACATTCTGAATAATATGCCCAAGAGCATAGGGGCATATCTTCATGTGGTTTTGTATTAGGTAATAAAGCAGAAAAATATTTAAAAAATAACAGGTAGCCAGAACATGACTTTAATCCCAGCACTCCGGGGACAGAGGCAGGAGAATCTCTGAGATTGAGGCCAACCTGCTCTACAGAATGAGTGTCAGCACAGGCGCTATAGTATCACAGAAAAACTGTCTCATGTAAGTAAATAAAAATAAATAAATAAATAAATAATATAAAAATGCCAGGCTACGGTGGTGCACAAGCCTTTAATCCCAGCACTTGGGAAGCAGAGGCTGGCCTGATCTATACAGAGCTAGTTCCAGGACAGCCTCGAGAGCCACAGAGAAACCCTGTCTTGAAAACACAAACAAACAAAATGTAAGCCGAACTTGCATCTGGTGACTTTATATGACAGCCTATAGAAAATGGGAAGGACATCAGCTGTAAACATGTATGCCTCAGATAAAAACAAAAAGCCTCAGTATAATGATATTTTTGGTTATTGAAGATCATACAAATCCTCTTGCTTTAGTCTTACTCAACAAGGTATATAATGTGAATCATAGCTCCAAATAATGTAGCCTAAGAGCATCTCTAAACTACCACATGAAGAGAAAGAACTCTTACAAACCTTACCTGATGTAGCACCATCTATTTGGTTTGTTATTCTTTCTTTTAAATTACATCTCAGCATCACAAGTTCAGATAGCAAGCCTTGATTCTTATTAGTGAATGTCAACTCACTAATAATTCAAGCAAATTCTCAGACCAGGATCCTCCTATCAAATGGCAATTATAGAAAATGCTTTTTTTTTTTTAACTTTGGATGAAATTCTTTCCTTCCCCAAACAGGAAATTCACAACTTTTACATGGCTCCTAGAAACATAACTCATGTCACTGAGTTCATTCTTGTGGGTGTTTCAGATAGTCCAGAACTGCAAGTACCACTTTTCTTTGTCTTCCTGGTCGTCTACATGCTGACAGCAGCAGGGAACCTGGGCATCATCACCCTCACCACTGTGGACTCACGGCTTCAGACACCCATGTATTTCTTTCTCAGACACCTGGCTGTCATCAACTTTGGTAACTCCACTGTCATTGCACCTAAAATGCTGGTCAACTTCCTAGTCAGTAAGAAAACCACCTTGTACTATGAATGTGCCACCCAGCTGGGAGGATTCCTGGTTTTCATTGTAGCAGAGATCTTCATGCTGGCTGTGATGGCCTATGACAGATATGTGGCCATCTGCAACCCTCTGCTCTACATGGTGGTAGTGTCTCGGCATGTCTGCCTTCTGCTGGTCTCCCTCACGTACTTCTATGGCTTTTGCACAGCTGTTGTTGTTTCATCTTGTGTGTTCTCTGTGTCTTACTGCTCCTCCAATAAAATCAACCACTTTTACTGTGATAACGTCCCTCTGTTAGCACTGTCTTGCTCTGACACCTCCCTTCCAGAAACTGTAGTCTTTATATCTGCAGCTACAAACTTGTTTTTTTCCATGAGTATAGTGCTAGTATCTTATTTCAACATTGTGTTGTCTATCCTAAGGATCCGTTCATCAGAAGGAAGGAAAAAAGCCTTTTCCACCTGTGCTTCACATATGATGGCTGTCACAGTTTTCTATGGGACACTGTTATTTATGTATTTGCAGCCTCAAACTAACCACTCACTAGATACTGATAAGATGGCCTCTGTATTTTATACACTGGTGATCCCAATGCTGAACCCCATGATTTATAGCCTCCGGAACAAGGATGTGAAGGCTGCTTTAAAGAGATTTGTGACAAATTCATGAAATCCTTTCCAATTAATGTAACTTTAAGACAGCATTGGTTAATAAAGACATAGTTATAATTATTCACCTCCGTGTAATAAAAAGTTAGATGGCTAACCTACATGTTTGAAGTCAGTCCTGGGAAACAAAACTATGAATCATTAAAGCAGAACTAAGATACAAAATAAATAGAAATTCTTTTGGTTGTAATAATAACCTACACACATACTTGTGAATAACTGCTTATCAGCAATCTGGTAAGTAATTTGGAAGAAATGTTTCCTAGAAAATAAAGATACTGAATTTTTTGTTCTATTTATTTATTCTTTGATAATTCACATTATATTTAGATTCTACTTAATCTTTCTAACAGTTTCAATTGGATCATCTCTCACATGAAGTCAATTTCACTTTCTTCTCCCTTTTCAATTAATTGTTTATAACCCACAGAACATTTTGAATTTTATGTTAGATAAACTGGAATGTTATCAGGAAATCAAGAAAAGGAAGGAGAAAGGAGCAAGGGAACATAATAATGAAAGAGTTAAGAAAGAAGGAAAAATAGAAGAGTATAAGGAATAAAAAGAGAAAAGAGGAGGGAGAAGCAAAGAGAGAGAGAATATGAGAGAAAATAAGACTGAGATATCAAAATAGTGCAGAAGGTCACTCATAGGTGTTTCAACAGATAAAGCCAAAACAATCTGACCTCAGGGAATGGATTGATAAGTCATTTTATGTGATTTTATCTCATCTGTTTCCTTCCAAATAGTGCAATATGCACAGTAAAGGTACCACATGACAGTGGAAAAAAATGACAAGCACTAACCCAACTAGATTAGTATGACCAGTGATAAGTCAATTCTGCAATGGATCTTTCATCATAATGTAACCAGATAGCAACTCACTGGTTATATTCTTTACCTAACGCTGTAATTTTAAGCATGAGTAAGACTGAGATAAAGCCCTACAGATTTAGCCAGTATACTTCTGAAACACCCATAACATACAGAGAAACTGTAACATCACAGAGGACATTAAGGAGCTAGATTAATTACATGCCTATTTTGGATGAGATGTCTGAACCTAATGGATGTAAAACTAAATTCTGAAGAACAGACGTGGTCTATAAATAGTAACTAAAATATTTGATGTTCATCAAACATTCTATTGAGACATAATGTGGCATTCTCTCATTTCTCCTGTTATCATATAGACTTTTATTTTAAAATACAATATGGGGCCTAAGGATGTCACTGTGCTGGTAAAGTGCTTATTGAGTATGTGTAAAGCCGTAGGATTGACCTCAGCTTTGCTTTGGATGTGAAGCACAGTTTATGAAGTAAGACTTGGATTCTGAATATGTTTTCTTCTTTCTTTTAGATGAGACTGCTGACAACTCAACTCCACATTAAAATAAACAATAGAACTAAAACAAGTAGATCCATATTCAAACAAAAAATAAAACAAGTAGTGTAAAGTCATCACTCACACACCACTACACACACACTTGTACAAACCACATCCTCCTCCCATTCACATACATACACACCATATACACACACACAACATAAAAATCTTTTGTATTGTACTTTATACATGATTGACATTTCATTAAAAATTCAGAACTTCTGTTTGTGACAGCTCACATTTCTCATCCTTAGAATTGGAGTTCTGAAGAGAAAGATCAAAAGTTTCAGCCAGCCTCATACAAGAAAAAAAGAAAACTACTGATATGTCAAATTTGTGACCATTTAATGAGTGGAATATTCATGATACCTCAAATCAATAATTGTACCACTAAAAAGGAAATAGTTTTATGTGAGAAATTTAAAAACACAGAGTTCACATTTCTTAGCTATGTTGGTATGTATTTTTTATTTCTAGATGACCTTTAGTGTTTTTATTTTTCATTTATTTTTCAGTGATTTACCTGATGTTTACTTTTACCAAGATAAACAGATTTGGAATTGTGCCAAATACATAATTAATTAGTGGCATTATAATTTGCTATATTTATAAAGTCTCTAAATTACTTAACATAATTACTTTATTTAAATTGCCCTATCATGAAGTTTTCCCATATTATTATCCAGTAATAACTCAGAAGGGAATAACAGATTAATAACATTGTCTCATTGCAATTTAGCATAGCCAGTGGGAGAAGACATGTTTATTATTTTCATTTTAAGAGCTTCATAATTAGAATTAATGAGGCAAAATTTACAA
Organism: Cricetiscus sungorus; assembly: GCA_030556225.1. Classification (NCBI taxonomy): domain Eukaryota; kingdom Metazoa; phylum Chordata; class Mammalia; order Rodentia; family Cricetidae; genus Cricetiscus; species Cricetiscus sungorus. The sequence continues at coordinate 26,118,259 of JANBXA010000372.1, read as the reverse complement.
ACTTAAATCATGCAAATAAAAATTAAAAAAAAACTATAGAGTAAGTATAGATTCATCTTTAAAGTGAATAAATACTGGAGTTCCCTGGAAAATGCCAAAAATAACTTCTCTGTGCCTATTAGACAGGATTCAGAACCCCAGCAAAGTGGTTTGAATAAGAATATCTCCCTGGTTTTGGGCATTTGAACACTTGGTGACTATTTAGTGATTCTGTTTGGAGCTGTGCTGAAGGAAGTAAGTTACTAGACTTGTCCTTTGATTTTAAAAGTCTTGTGCTGTTTCCAGTTTGATCTTTCTTCTCTTTTTGTATATGCCTTTGAAGATATCTGTTATCAGCTTCTATTCTTGCAGCCATCTTGCTGCTGTATCTGCCTACCTTGATGGAGTTTACCCTTCTGGAGCCATAAGCCCAAGTTTTTTTCTTGAAGATTCTTCTTATCATGGCTGTTTTAGCACATCAACAGGAAAGTAGCCAATACACCTGGGCACAACACTCTATAGCTCTACCCATTAATGGCATGGTTGTAAGAACAGATGCCGCTTGGATAATTACTTACTGAAGGAGTCAAATCTGTTCCACTCACTAAAATATCATTCTTTATGCCAAAGTTAGTTCTGATAATTGCATCATTGTGATACAAACACAAACAAAAACATACATTTCAAAACAAGCTCTATTTACTACCAAATAAGAGATCACAACAGATAGACACACATCTCAAATTTCATATCTCATATTCAAAGCCTGCCTTTAAAGCACATAATTTTTTTTGAAATATAAAAAAATTAAAATTATGAAAATAACTTCCAAACTTGCAGGAGCTCACAGACTGTAGACTAACAGCTGGAGATCACGCATAGAACAGAAATAGAATCTCTGCATGTGGGCAAAAGTTTTGTAGCCTTGTTTGTGAGTGGGACCCCTGGCAGTGGGAAAAGGATCTGTTCCTAGCATATGAGCTGACTTTTTGAAGTCCATTTCATATGGTGGGAGTACTTTCTCAGTCTTGATGAGGGGCTGGGACTGGGTCATGCCTCAACTGAACATACCAGGCTTTGTCGACTTTCCATGGGAGGTTTTACCCTTTCTGAGGAGTGGATAGGGGTGGGTTGGAGGATGGTGGTGAGAGGGAGAGAAGGAGAGAGAGAAAAAATAACTGTGATTGGTATATGAAAATAAATAATATATAGAAAAAAGCAAACAACATGTAGAAATTTCACAGATAAAGTCTTTTAAATTATAAAAACAAGTAGAATAATGTTCAATGAATATCTTAGATTTAATAAATGATTGTCAATGCTATTGTATAATTAAAACAAAACTAATAACAAGCTTTTTGATATAAAATTAAGCCATGAAGAGTCATCTAAAATGTGAATTATTAATTTAAATTTCAGCAGCTATATATACTAAGAACCTGGTGAGTGAACATTGGTTATTAATTAATTTTTTCATCTATGTAATAAACTACTTCAGGAGTTAAAGAGGTACCTAAGCAGTTAAGAATACTTGCTGCTTCTCCAGGGGATCTGGTTTTATTTCCTACCACCACACAGGGATTCAAACATTGTACATGTGTAACACAGTTCCAGAGGATGTGATCCCTTCTTCTGAAATCCTTGAGTATTGTACAAACATGGTACACATACCTACATGCAGGTAAAAACACCTATACACATAAAAACAAGTATTTTCAAAGACAAAATCCTCTTTAAAAAGGCAATATAGTACAGGTTATTTTCAGACTAAAATAATTCAAAAACACTTTACTATTCCCTGTGCATAAAGTATTACTTTAGGTTCTATGATAAAATCATAAACAAAAGTACATGGACCAATAGTCCATGCTTCAATGAAAGGGTCCTATAGTGAGAAATCCATAAGTGTCTGTTTAAGGGGTAACAAGGATTTATTAAGATATGAAGAAGGGGAAACATACTCTCATGAGTACAGGATATAATAAATGCTGTTACAGAGTCCTTAAAAAGCTAAAGACCAGTCACATGCTGCTTCATACCATCTGACCCAGTCTTCACCACCCAAGATGAAGATTCTTCTGATCATGCTGTTTTAGCACATCAACAGGAAAGAAACCAATACACCTGGGCACAACACTCTATAGCTCTGCCCATTAATGGCATGGTTGTAAGAACAACCTTGAGCCTTGAGCCTCTCTGCCTCTTCTTTTAAGAAATCACCTGAACAGACAAAAAATCATGGAAATGCATAGCCTCTATCAGGCCAGATGGCTCAAGGTCCATAATGGAGCAGGGTCATAAGTGGGATGGCAAGGAAATGAGAAGAGAAGGAAGACAGAAAACTGGGATCAGAAGGTCTTTCATGAACTGTCATCATATGACTAGCAAGTTTATTGAGAATACAACTTATTATATGTCACTTACAGTAGAAAAATAGGGGAGCATCATACAGTAGAACAAAATTGGTAAGAAAACAATGTTTCACACACAAAAAAATCAAACAATACAATGTTGTACATGGGGAACAGAGGATAATTCTGTAAGAATTATTTGTTGTTGTTTTGGTTTTTTTTTTTTTGTTTTTTTGTTTGGTTTGTTTTTTGTTTTTGTTGTTGTTGTTGTTTTTGTCAAAGAGCATCTTTGCAATCAGTTAGCCAGGGAATACTATAAAGTTCCACCATATGACAAACCTCACACTAGAAACTTGTTGGAGAAAGACAGAATGGAATGGTGACTGCCTCTGAGCAGCAAATAGAGACAGCAGGGGACTGGGCAGAGTGACAGCCTTTTATAGCTTATTGGAAGCATGTGATGAACTAAGGGATAGGTACACTGCAGTCACAAGTATTGGTAAGCCTCCATTCTGAAACAGATTTTGGGGAATTTAAAGCTGAGTCTCCCTACAGGAGATTTTCAAGTTTCAGAGCACAGGTTAGACCAGGAACAAGATGATTTTCAGCAACCTATTACTCTACAATTTCAAGGGCATAGGACTGATAACCATAGTCCCTTATGGTAGGATCTCAGAATCTGAAGCCAAAGCTCCCCCAAGTTGCAGTTCATTACTGGGTCTGCTAAGCATTTTCTTGGTTTTAAAGGAAGGACAACATTCTTTCTCTACACAGGAAAGTGTAGGGTGTATCTAGCCCTGACAAAAGGTTTCATTCTTTTGCTGTGATGGAAAGATTAATGAAAGACTATGCAAGATCACATGAGGAAGTTATCAGGTGTTATGACTATGGAGTGGTATTAGTCCTACAAATTGAATCAGGTACACCAAATAAGAAAAGAATGAAATTCCAAGTGTCCTATCAGCTATTAGAATAACAGTATGATTCTGATAACTTGTTAGAACAACAAGTATGAGTGATAATCTGGCCAGGAGCAACAGCTTTGTTATACTCTGCCTTCCACTTGTTAGTAATCAAGATTATGCAATTGTCCTTGTTTCCTTCAGTGACCCTAGGCATATCACTATAATCCTGAGTCATTGTGTCCCAAGTTTCCCTATTGGGTTGAAATGATTCCTCTGAAGAACACCACTGACCACTAGTGCTGCTTCTTTAGAAATCAAGGTTTTTGGAGTTAATAATTCCTTCTCCTCATTCTTTTTTCCCACTAAAATAGCTTTAAATATGAATCAGTGTACAGATAATGGGAGAAGATGGAAGTAGCAAAAGGCAGATAGTGGGACCAGGATCTGTCCCTGATGCATCAGTTGGCTCTTTGGAACCTATTCTCTATTGTGGGATGCCACATTCAGCCTTGATGCTATGAGGAGGAGCTTAGTCCTGCTGCAACATGATATGTCATACTTTGTTGATTCCAATGGAGATAGAGGAGGAGTGGTTGGGGAGGTCGAAAAAGAGAAACAAACAAATAAATGAAACAAAGTCATAAATTTTGTAATGAAATACATCTGTGAGGAAATATAAGGCACAACATACTACTACTTATAGATAATGCACAATGGTTGCTACAGCTTTAAATTCATCATATTAGACCTTTTGCTTTTCAATTAGCATATAACTTGCTAGATACCAATGTGACATTTTCTATCATGTACTTTGGTAGTTCTTCTTCCTGCCCTCTCCCTAAAGCCCTGATAGACTCCTTCATTGAGTTCTTTTCTTCTTTTCATACCCCACATGTCCTCTTGCCTACTCCCTCATTATTTCTCATATCATATATAAAACTAGGCCATCAGGTGAAATATATGCAATACTCATTTCATAAAAATTTTATGATCCCAAGTAAAAGGTAAACAACTATAGTGTGTACCTGCACATCCTTCTATCAAATATCATCTATTAATTATTAATAATTTAATATTTACTTCATGTCATACTATAAAATAATATGTTAAAAGCATTAAGAAATGCAATTCCATTCAGTCCTATTTATTTTATGTTCATAATAAAATTTCAGTCTTCCTGCGGGAAGACTAACAGAGGGAGCAGATGCTGTCTCTGACTCTATTGCCTGCTTTTGGAACCTTTACCTACTACTGGGTTGCTTCATTCAGTGTCAATAGCAGAGGAGGTATCTAATTTTTCTGAACTTGATATGCCATGATTGGCTGATATCCATGGGAGGCCTGACCTTTTCTGAAGAGAAAGAAGGAATCGTGGAGTGCGGTTGGGAGGCAGTTGAGGTTGGAGGGAGGGACTGGGAGTTTGGGGAAACTGTGATTGGGCTGAGAAAAAATAATTAATTAATTAACTAATTAATTATGATTTTAAAAATGACATTTCTTCCTCCTTGAAAATTAGTTATCAGACTCTTTGTAAAAACACTATATCAACGGCAGAACTACACTTAGGGAGAGACTTCTTTGAATGTATCTCCCATGGGAGTATAAATTCTCACTTTTCTGATAATCTTATTCTCTGGAGTAAGACCCTCTGGGACAGAGACACTACAAAGCCGTGCAGCCAGCTTATCTGTGCACACACTATGAGGAGACAAAGAAGCACATCCTGTCTGGGTAGGTTAAAAGAGAATCTCTGTGACTTAGAAAACTACTATACTAGTTTCAAGTACTTTCACGATGAAGCTTAAGTACAATGATTGCAATATAACTGGGAATCATTTTGTTAGACAATGGCAGTGTTTACTCTGGTTTGTATAGTCATTTATATATGGTTACATGTTATCATGAAACATTTTAAGTGTAAACTCATCAAATAAATAATCCAGCTTATAAAATACATTTAACCAGAATATAATCCATGTGCAAATTGTTTTTTTATTTTTGCAGTACCAATAGATTTTCACTGAAAATTAATGATGAGTACATTAGATAGACAAATGTCACTGATATGCCCCTAGATACGCTTTGCAAAGAAAAGAATATGCCTTCAGAGTATATAAAAGAACTATTATAAAATTCTTAGTAAAATTCACTTTCATTTCCTCCATTCTCTATCATTTGGAAATAGTTATGTTGAGAAATTAATGAAAATGCTCTTGCTCTCAAATATGAAGTTAAAGAGAGGAAAAATGTGGGAACAAATGAGAAGGTAAGAGACACAGATTCAACAGGGTTTCTATAGAAAAAATGTAAAGGCCAGTGCTCAACAGGAAAGGGGAAATCCAGATATATTAGTTAAAAGCATATTTCAATATAAATAATAGTGATGATTGTTTCTTTCAATGCCTTCCTTTTTTTGTAGTAAAGTGAGCTTCAATTATAAAGACAAAAATATTAATAAATATATAAAGCAAAGGAAATGTTATTATTGACAAAGAGAAAACTTGCAGCATTTTGCAACAGTACTTATTTCTTTAATTTGTCACTAAAGAATTGACACTCAGAAGACTATTTAAAAATGTATTTTCATTTACCTTCATTTTTGCCTATCTGTTGCCTGTAGTTCAAAATTATTTTCTTAATATGTAATAGAGATTTGGAATGTATGTGTCTCCAGGGGATTATCCTAAAAATGTTATTGCTGCTGTCACTGGAAAACAGAACTTGATTGGTTCTAATATGTTTTAGGGTCTCAAAATGAGAACTAACTATAAGTTTATTTAGTAAAAAGAGAAAATTTGAAGCAGTTCATTATTCCTTGAAAGTTACCAATTTCTACATATACTGGCTAGCTTTTAATTAACGACACAAATGACAGTCATCTAGGAAAAAGTAATATTGAATAAATGGCTTCATAGGATGAACCTGTAGGCAAGTTTGTACTATTATTAATATTTTTGATTGATGATTGATGTGGGAGAGACCACATTCCCATTGTATTGTATTGTATAACAATGCAAGTTGAAATAGCTATGAAGAGCACACCAGTATGTAGACACTCCCACTTGGTCTCTGTTACAGTTCCAGCCTCTAGGTTCCTGCTCTGATTTCGTGATGGACTGTGATCTGCAAAACATGATGAAATAAAACTTCTCTTCCAAAGTTGTTTTAATTTGGGTATTTTATCACTACAATATAAACTCTAACTAAGACATAAATGTTTCAATATACATACTGTTTTAAAATAATGAGTGAGTTGAATAGTAGCTGTTACCATTGTGTATTCTTAAAGAAACATGGACTTTTTTTTAACTAATGTATTTCTTAGAAGAATTTTAGAAAGAGTAAAACAATTTGTAGGTTTTCATGAGAAAAATTTTACAGTTTTAGATATAAAGTTAATAGATAAGGGAAGTATGAGGAATAAGAAATGACAAATAGCAATAGAAAAATATGTGATCTTATTTACATATGAAAAAGTTTAATTATGAAACTTAGGCAATATTAATAAAGAAAACAAAGATTCTCAGCTTTATCTGCAACAGGAAAATAATAAGTTCACAGCTTAACTATTTTTTTAGAGTAAGATATTAAAAACCATAGGAAAGGACATCACTTGTAAATTGACCTGTAATGAAATGTCCAAAACAAATACAAGTGCTATTCCAGATTGTATGGTTATAAGATGTTGGTATATTCTATATAAATAAAGGCAGAGTAGAAAACACATCTTTTTTTAGGAGATACTAAAGTAACTTGTGTCATGTAAAGTGTAAATACACTCTTTGAATTTTTCTTTATTCCTACAGATGTCCTGAAGACTCATGGATCAGAAAAACTGCACCCAAGTCACACATTTCATTCTTGTTGGTCTCACAGATCACCAAGAGTTGAAGATGCCTCTCTTTGTGGTATTCTTATTTATCTATCTTTTCACAACAATAGGCAACCTAGGACTGATTCTTGTCATTAGAACAGATGCAAGACTCAACACGCCCATGTACTTTTTCCTCAGCAATCTGGCTTTTGTTGATTTCTGCTACTCTTCTGTCATTACACCGAAGATGCTTGGGAATTTCCTGTATAGCAAAAATTTTATATCCTTCAATGCATGTGCTGCCCAGTTAGGCTGCTTTCTCACATTCATGGTATCAGAGTGCTTGTTACTGGCTTCCATGGCATATGATAGATATGCAGCCATTTGTAATCCTCTACTGTATATGGTCACAATGTCCCCTGGAATCTGCATTCAGCTTGTAGTTGTGCCCTACAGCTATAGCTTCCTGATGGCATTGATTCACACTCTGCTCACCTTCCACCTGTGCTATTGTCATTCTAATATCATCAATCACTTCTACTGTGATGATATGCCTCTTCTCAGGCTAACTTGCTCAGACACTCACTACAAACAGCTATCTGTTTTGGCCTGTGCTGGAATCACATTCATTTCTTCTGTTTTGATTGTTTCTATCTCCTACATTTTTATTATTTCTGCCATTCTTAGGATGCGCTCAGCTGAAGGAAGACGCAAAGCCTTTTCTACCTGTAGCTCCCATATGATAGCTGTGAGCATCTTCTATGGAACACTTATTTTTATGTACTTACAGCCAAGCTCTGATCACTCTCTTGATACTGATAAGATGGCATCTGTCTTCTACACAGTAATCATCCCCATGTTGAACCCCTTGATCTACAGCCTTAGAAACAAGGATGTGAAAGATGCCCTGAAGAAAGTCATTGATAGTAGAAACCAGACTTCTGTCTTTAGAACACTAATAAAATAATTTTAATTAACAAACATATGCATTCACTCTTGGTCTTTTTCCCCAATATTAGTAAAATAAGTATAAAGTCTTATACTTAATTGATGCTCAATGAAGATCTGGTCATTATAAAATGAAACATTTCTGTGTCATTTATCATTATTTAATTTTTTTCATACAATATATTCTAATTACAGTTTCTTCTACTTCAACTTCTCCCGGTTCTTATCCACCTCCTCTTCCATCTGGATTCTCCGCCTTTCTGTTCCTCTTTAGAAAGCAAACAGGCAATTAAGGGATAATAATGAAATATAATAATATAAAAGAAAAGCAAACAAATTAGACTAAGATATAACAAACCAACATAAGAGAAAGAGTACAAGGAAAGGCATAAGAAACAGTTACAGATGCAGAGACTCACTTATTTTTTCCATGGTGATGATTTACCTTCTGAATGTTTATCTTAATATACACAGAAAAATGCTATATCCTCCCTAGTGAGACTATAGAAGTTATGTCTCCCTGCAAAAGATGTGCAGAAGATCAATTTAATCAACATTCAGAGAACAGTTCACTAGGCTATTGGATGCTGATAATTACTTTTAACAATAGATTTGCACACACATGCATAATCATTAACATATTACATTGTTTCTTCAGATAAAAATAATACAACCATTTATACAGATCATACAGATATTTTACCTTCAAAGACATTTTTTGAAATTATAATTACAACATTTCTTCTTTTTCTTTTCTCTTCCCAAAACTTTCTTCTTATTCCTCCTTTCTCTCCTTTAAATTCATGGCCTCTTTTTTTCACTAACTGTTACTACATGCATGCATGTATATTCCTAAATATAGCAATCAGTCTATACAATGTTATTTTCATGCATGATTTCAGGACTAAAATATTGACTCTGAAAAATCAGATATTTCATAAAAATACAAAGTCAGAGGCCATAATAAACCTGTAAAATTAAAATGAAAGTCTCTATCAAACTCCTCCCCTCAGGACTCAAGAAACCCCACAAAAGAGAAAAGGGAGAATACCACATAAGCAAGAGCTTCTATACACAAGAGAGCCTGCTCATAAATCTCTATTCATATCTGAAGAGCTACTGACAATTAATGACTTCTTGTAAGTGCATTTCAAATCCAATCACTGAGTCAATAGTTAAACCCATAACAGTTGTTTTTCTACTCACCAGAAAATAGAGCATACGTAGTAATTTGGTCTTTTAGTTTTTCTGAAATTAACAGATACAGATAGAAAGACTCACTTATCTTTGAAGGCTGTAGCCTACCAGGACCTCTGGTTTTGAATTATTGACTTTCTGGAAGTACGTATTCATACAAGTCATCATTTCTATATTTCTGAAGTGTAATGTTCTACTTTTTATAAAAAATGTAAGAATTTTCCACAGTTCAGCTAATTTAATTGTCAATAATAATACAGATCACATATTTTCATCATGAAGGCAGAAAAACAAATGTATATATCATAATACCTCTATTATATATGTCTTCTTAAAAGACTAACGAGAGAGAACAGACTTAGACAGGAGAGTAGAGGAGAGAAAAGTAAAAAGATTGATTGAAAATATATGTTCTGGCCTGTATTTTTTTGAAAGGATACTAATCTCATCATGAAACCACCAACTAAATCCATGATTTCTCTAACTGTAATTGCATCTTATAGGTACCATCTTAAAATACTATTTTATAAGGGGTGAAAGTTTTAGCATGTAATGTTCAGTGAAAAAAACAGTCTATTGGGGGATAATTTAATCTAATATATTAAAATCATATTCTTTCCATGGTGTTTCCATGATCTGGTCAATAAAACACTCAAAAAGATTATGATTTAAATCATGTAGTTAAGGAAGCAAATCAATATCTGAAACCAAGTGTCTTGATGAGCAATGCATACTTCTTGAGTATTTTAAAACAGCAAATAAAAAGAGAGCATTATGTTTTATAATCATCTAAAAAGGATTCTTTGAACTTAGTCCTTCCAAATTATATGCAAATGTTAATAATTATCAGAAGGTAATTTTTTGTTCTACATAATATTTTTATTTTGGTTTATTTTATTTGTAATGTTTTTCTTGCATTTTTTTTTACTTTTATTGATTCTTTGTGGATTTCACATCATGCATCCAAAATGAAGTATCTACCCATTCCCTTGCATCTGTCCTCTGCCCTTGCTACTTTGACCAAAATCAAAACCAATTTAAAAAGAAAACCATGAACTAAACAAAATAAGAAACCTTTCTTATATTTTTTTATTTTTAGCGAAGATAAATATAGGCACTCTTACTAAGCAATAGAAATAATATAACAATGGAAACCAGGAAAAATGATAATCCCCAAATCAGAAAATTAAAGTAATAATGTGATAAAAGAGTTTAAGATCTGTGGTTTCTACAAACCAAAGAGTTATATTAATTATGTCTCACCTACTTTGGGGTGTCTATGGGGCATAGCCTATAATTTTTGTTGATAATCTTTCTTACATCATTAATCTAAGTAGATCCTTTGGGATAGTGTCACTGATAAAAGCCCATAGTTTGTTGCTGCCCAAATATTGCATGCAGAACAAATAGAAACTCAAGCTTTTCAAGTAAGTTCAGCTAACAGGTTTTAAATTGAATACCATAATGGTATTTAGACTGAAACGTCTTTCGTGACATTTCTGAAATAGAGCTAAAGTTTCTTCTTAATAGTATATACAATGTATAACTAGATTAGAGTGAGGAAAGATATGAGAATTCTAAAATCTATTAAGTTATTTTGAAAAGGGTAGATACTCAAAGGAAATATTATAACATACATTACAACCTCATTTCTTAAAATTCTGCCTTTCTATAGTTAAATTTGATTAGAAAAACAATTGTACTTAGGGAACCAATATGTATGACTAGACTTGAAACTCCTTTCTATTCATTTATACTTTCTATTTTAGCATGAGTATTCAACCCAGAAGGAAATTTTACATGGATGATTGAAGGAGGAGCTTACTTTTATTTTGTATTTTAATACCTTAGCCAAGCAATTCCAAATAAGGATAAGGGACAAAATCACCAGTGCATGGCAATGCTCTAATTTAAACACTAGCCTGAATTTTAATGTTATCATTATGATAAAAATAAAGAAGACGTGCCAAAGCAGACAGAGGGAAGCCACCAAGGACTCACCTCTATAAAAAAAGTACAGGTATATAAATAATTTTGAGAGTAGAGACATAGTCTCCCTATGAAACATCACTCAAATTGGTTGTCCAGTATCAAATGCTCAGTCATGAAAACACATGCACAAATCATTTTATACAGATTAAGGAGATTGTATTTGTGTATTTAAGAATAAAAGTGTATAATTATATGTGTATATAACAAAAATTAATGAAAAGGAAAAGCTATTAACAGAAAAAGAGCAAGGAAGTTTATATAGGCGGTACTGGAAGGAGGAAAGATAAATTGGAAATGGTTTCATAATGTTATAATACAAAATATTTAATAAATAATTCAAAATAAATGAACTATCATGAAGTAGTCATAGAGTGTCAAGAATGTCCACTTATATAGAAAGAATTAAAGATTTGTCTAACTTATATGCATTTTGTGAGGAACTACTAAGCCTCTATGTTGTGGAAAAACTAGGAAAAGACAGGACGTGTATGGCTTTCTCTGAAATGATAGAGTCTTTTATGGCTTTGATTCACTATTCAAAGTTGCATGATGTTCAAGCAAATATATGCACAATTATGTAAATATATGGACACACACATTTCTTTTGTACAGGACTATAAGGTCAAAGCAATTGATGGAATTTCTGGGTATAAGGAAATGTGATATGGTATTCCAGAAATGCATGTGTTCCTAGAGTTGATGGAACTTGGGTGGAGAAAAGAAAATGCTAAGCAAACATAATGAAATCATATGAGATGGTGAATATGCTGCACTTTTTTTGGCAAAGAAAAATGTGTGTTCAGTGAACTTTCAAAATTTGGACGACTATACTTCTATCTATGAGTGTACAATTTTGGATGTTTTCATTTGTTCTGTGGTAGCTTTATTCAATTTTTCAAGGTGGGGTTTCCCTGTGTAGCCCTCGCTGACCTAGAACTCAGCTTGTAGACCGGGCTAGCCTCAAACTCACAAGAACCTGCCTCCCCCTGCCTCCTGAGTGTCAAGATTAAAGAAGCATGCCACTACTGCTTTGACTGTGGTGGCTTTTAATACATTTGCAATACTTGATTATGGCAAAAATATGCTACTGTCAGGCAGATTTACAAAATAAAGCATAAGTTTCTTTCTCTTATTTGAAAATGTTTCCCTAAATTGAAGACTGATCATCATTTATTCATATCAAAGCAAAAATATATGAGACTAAAATTTCATTACTTTGTATTTTCTTCATGTACTTAAATTTTTATATTACTGTGTTTATTAAAGATGGTACAGGATGAAGTGTATGTTTGTGTGTGTGTGTGTTTATGTGTGTGTGTGTGTTTATGTGTGTGTGTGTGTTTATGTGTGTGTATGTGTGTGTGTGTGTGCACGCATATGTGTGTATGTATGAGATGTGTGTGTGCACATTTGATGAGTACAACTTGTGCATACAATTGTGAATGTAAGAGATCACAACTTTAATTTCTTTTCACCTTATTTCAAGACAGATTTCTCTAAAGATGTACATCTCTCAGATTAAGCTACATTGACTGGCCAGTGAGCTTCAGACATCTTCCAGTGTCTGTTCACCCAGTACCTGGATTAGAAGTAAATGTTGTCACTGTTCCTGGCTCTAATATGGGTGTTTGAGATTTGAAGTCAAACCTGTCTACTTGCTTGACCAGCAAGTACTTTAAGCATAGAACCATCTCAAGAAATACTATAATGAAATTCTTTATACAAAATAAATTGAAATTGAATATAATTACCCAAATATGTAGTACTTGCTCTATAAACGTATCAAACTAAAAGCAAGAAATAATTTCTTCCCGTGACTCAGTCTTTCTGGTCTCCCATGGAAGACCTCACCCTCCCTGGGAAATGGATAGAGGGTGGAAAGGGGAGCTGATGGGGGGACATAGGAGGATGGGAGGGAGAGAGAACTAGGATTAATATGTAAAATAAGATTGTTTCTAAATTAAATAAATTTAAATAAACAAAGAAATAATTTCCTTATCTGAGACATTTAAATATGTTAGTTGAAAAGAAAATTGTTGTATACTATTAGTTAAAGATATAAATAATAGTTGTATACTATTACTTGTGTATGTTGTGGAATATTTGTTTAATGATAAAGATTTGATGCATTCTTTTATGTTGCATTTCTTTAACTCTGTGACCCTGTGCTACTTTACCTGTCGGAAATATCTGATTGGCCTAATGAGGAGTTGAGTGACCAATAGCAAGGCAGGAGAAAGAATAGGTGGGACTGGGAGGCAAAGATAATAAATAGGAGGAACAATTTTGGAAAAGAGGGGAGAAATGAGAAAAAAAAAAAGGAAATGAGACACAAGGTTCCAGCCACATAGCTACATAGCAAGCTATGGAGTAACAAATAAAGAAAAGATATACAAAAATAGAAGAAGGTAAAAGCCTAGAGGCAAAAGGTACATGGATTAATATAACTTAAGAATAGTTGGGTAGAAACAAGCCAAAATAAGACCACTCATTCATAAGTAAGAATAAGCCTCTGTGTATTTATTTGGTAGTTGAGTGGCATGCCACCAAACACCAAAGAGTAAAAGAGTAAAAAAATACCCAACTATAATAACCAGGAACTGCAAGTAGCTTTTTTGGTATAATGTTTCATGAAATATGGTATCTATAAAGCTATTAATGTTTTTAATTTTTCATATAGAGAGAAATATATTAAATGATGAGATATGGTAACAAGAAAAATTGATTATGGTGTATTACCTTGTACATAGGAAATAGTCTAAAATGACAAGCAAATATATGAAGACACTGTACTTAAAGTACAATACTGATGAAATAACATTGATGTACTGTGTTTGTGTGTGTGTGTGTGTGTGTGTGTGTGTGTGTGTACAATAGTTACAAAGGAAGTGATGGTATCTAAGTAAATTGACATAAATTAATTGGAAAGCAATGCTACTTTTTAATTAAAGTTATTTTTAAATGTATAAATGCAATGAGTTTGAGCATGTAATGTGTCTTACATAGGAAGATTACATTATAACTGTATCTCACACAAAATCAAATAGAAACATTTTAGACATACAATGGAAGCAGTTAACCAACCTTTGGATTATTGCCTATTCTCTTACCATATTATATTACTCCCTTCTGTGTATCTTTCTTATTATTTTTGTTTGTTTTTTTGTTGTTGTTTACTGTTCTGTTTTATGAGACTGAGTGTAAGGTAAACGTGCTTGGCCTTTGGCGCACATATATATATATATATATATATATATATATATATATATATATAAAATCAGGATGCTTTTCGATTCCTGATTCTTGCTACCTTCATTTCTCAAGTTCTGGGAATACAGGCATGCATTACCAAACTTGGATCCTTCCTTCTGATTATCTTTGTTTACATTTGTATATCATTTACATTTGTATATCACCTTCTTAAGGTGTGCTCTCCTGAGTAAAGATATGCTGCCATAATGAATATATATATATTCATGAGATACTCTGGACCTTGAATAAAACCCTTTTTTTTTTTTAATTCCAGCTGTCTAACCTCACTTCAGATAGTAAACCTTTTCAAGAATATTCTCTTTCATTTGTAAAAGGTATGTTTCACAAGAGGCCAGAGTTAAAAATAAAAGATAGAAGTAAATACGCCTTAAAGCTCATTATGATGACTGACCTCGTGCTATTCAGATGCATTTATAAGACTATTACAAACATTTGTAGGTGACTGGAACCTGTAAGATGAAGGTCCTAAACAGTGAGGTGTCAAGTGGGATGATCCAGTATTGAGAGATAAAAAGGCCAAAACAATAGCTAGGACCAGGGTCTCTTGCAAACACTGATGATTGAATATTGAATCCAAGATTATTAAAACATACAGAATCCTGTGAACTATTTGCTATAAAAGGAATGAGCCAAATTTGCAGAAAACTAAATTGGACAAATTGCAAAAGAGAACCCTGTATGTTTCAGACACAGTCACCTTACAACTGATAACCACAACCCCAGGTTAAATGTCCGTTTCCAGAAAGTGTAGCCTTTAATCCTTCCAGGCAGTGACTTCTGCTCTATTCTGGCCTTGCTGAGTCTGCTTCTGAATAAGAACAAAGAACTAAAGTTCACTTTGTCTTTTTATTAGGGCCCTTGTTAAAGCACAGGATCCATCTGACTCCCAACATGTAATTAGCTGTCATAATTTCTACAGGGTATATGGTAGATATAGAAATGAAGGAGGGAATTCTGTATGTTTTCTGCAGAAGCAAAATTTAGCTTATGTCAAGTAGATATGGTGATGGCATTGGGATGGATTCATTTTTTTATTAATGTTAACATTTTCTCATAAATATCTGTTTTAAGTATTCAAACAATTAATGTTGAGTTGTAAATAATAAGTAACAACTTCATGAAAAGACTGAATAAGTCAATTGGATCTTATCTGGCTATCAGTTTAGAGTAAGAGAATGTCTCCAAGAAAATGCCGCTGCATAATCATCTCTTGTTCTGATTCCAAAATGGTTGATCAGTTTACAATTCAACTATAATTTTGTGTTAAAAATTTAATTGCTTTTCACTACATTAAGATAAAATATTCTTATCAAATATTAATCACATTCTTTTATTTTGATTTGAACATAGATTTCATGAAGATTCATGGCTCATATAAACTGCACCCAGGTGACAGAGTTCATTCTTGTGGGTCTCACAGATCGCCAGGAGTTGAAGATGCCCCTCTTTGTGGTATTCCTATCTATCTATCTTTTCACAACAGTTGGCAACCTGGGTTTGATTTTGGTCATTAGAACTGATGCAAGACTCAACACACCCATGTACTTCTTCCTTAGCAACTTAGCTTTTGTTGATTTCTGCTACTCTTCTGTCATTACACCCAAGATGTTTGGGAATTTCTTATACCAAAAAAATGTGATATCCTTCAATGCATGTGCTGCTCAGTTAGGATGTTTCCTAGCTTTCATGACAGCTGAGTGTTTGTTACTAGCTTCCATGGCCTATGACAGGTATGTGGCAATTTGTAACCCTCTACTTTATATGGTCCTAATGTCCCCAGGAATTTGCCTTCAGCTTGTAGCTGCCCCCTATTGCTACAGCTTCCTTGTGGCACTTTTTCATGCCATTCTCACCTTTCACCTTTGTTATTGTCACTCTAATATCATCAATCACTTCTATTGTGATGACATGCCCCTCCTCAGGCTAACTTGCTCAGACACTCACTTCAAACAGCTATGGATCTTTGCATGTGCTGGCATTATGTTCATATCCTCTCTCCTCATTGTTTTTATTTCCTATACATTCATTATTTCTTCCATCTTGAGGATGCGCTCAGCTGAGGGAAGACGCAAAGCTTTTTCCACATGTGGCTCCCACATGCTAGCAGTGACCATTTTCTATGGAACCCTAATATTTATGTACTTGCAACCCAGTTCTAACCACTCTCTAGACACAGACAAAATGGCTTCTGTCTTCTACACAGTGATCATCCCCATGTTGAACCCCTTGATCTACAGCCTAAGGAACAAGGAAGTGAAGGATGCTGTGAAGAAATTAATTATCAACAGGAACCAAACATTTCTTTCATGAAATTAAGAAAATGGTTTGAATAAATAATAATGAACTGTGTATGCTCCATCTTTTACCAATAAAATGCTATTAACATATGTACTTATTATTACATTATATGCATGTATAGAAAAATGTCTTTCCTATATAAGGAAATTTTAAATATATAATGAAATTTCATAGATAAAACTAGATGCAATAATTTTAAACCTATTCTTTCATGTCTGAAATGGGAAGTATACCAAAAATTTATTTTGATGGTAAGATTGGTAAGATTATATTGTTTTTTGGTCTGAGGAGTCAGAGAGATTCACTGAATTTATAATATAAGATGAAGATAGAGACCCACTGTACTCCCCAAGCCCAGACAACAAAAGCTGCACTGCTAACCATCCCTGCAGTAATCGAATCCCCACCCTGCCAGCTCACCAGCAACCACCAGACCATTGCCTGCACCTGAAGTGACAGCAACCACAAGAGTTATAGATCCCACTTGTATTGATAGGAGAAAGAGATGAGTAGATGTCAGTGTAAGATTACATTCATCAACACAAAGAGGAACGTGGCACTACCAGAAACCAGTGGTCTTACATCAGCAAAATCTGAACAGAACACCACAGATGAAGCAGAAGAAAACTATCTTAAAAATAAATTTAGGAAGATAATAGAGGGCCTTAACAAAACAGTAAAAATTTCCTTAAAAATAGAGGTAAATACAAACAAAATTTGGAAGAAATCAATAATTCCATATAGAAAGTCAAGATAAAAATCAATCTTACAAGTCCAAGAATTGAAAACTGAAGGTGAGGCAACACACACACACACACACACACACACACACACACACACACACAAACCAAGGGAATTCTGGAAATGGAAAAGCTGGGTAACAAACACAAACTACAGATGCAAGTATAACAATGAGAATACAAGATATAAAAGAAGAATCTCAGGCATTGAAGATTTAATAGAGGAAATAGATTAATCAGTCAAAGAAAATGTAAGGGCTGGAGAGATGACTCAGCCCATCACAGAGCCCTCATTTAGTAGCTGAACGAAAGAGAAACAGACACACACAGCTAAACAGGGATCTGAACTGGAATCCAGATGCAGAAAGGGAGGACAAGACCAGGCTACAAAAACCCACAGAGACAGCTGACCTAAACAAGGAGGAGCAAATGAGTCATCAGACTGATAGCTAGGAAATCAGCATTGGACCCACTCAGACCCCCTGAACATGGGTCTGTGTTAGAAGGCTAAGAGACCTCTGACTGGAACCATGATGTATCCCTGGTACACAAAAGGACTTTGGGAGCACATTTCCCATGAAGGGATACTCTCTTAGCCTAGAAGCAGGATGGAGGGCCTAGTTCCTACTCCAAATGACTTGGCAGATTTTGTTGACCACACCTGGAAGACACCATCCCCCTGTGGAGTGTGTGTATGTGTGGGAGGAAATGGAATGGGAGGGTGGCGGGGGCATAGATGGGAGGGAGAGATAAAGGGAGGGAGGGAGAGAGAGAGAGAGAGACAGAAAGACAGAGAGAGATGAGAGAGAGAGAAAACTAGGATTAAAATGTAAAATAAGAAAATAAAAAAAATAAATACATAAAAAAATGTAAAATCAATTTCTTAACATCAAACAACAAAAATTTCTGGGACACCGTGAAATGACCAAACCTATAAAAAAATAAAAATTAAAAATAGGGACAGAAAAAGAATCCAGCTCAAAGCCACAGAAAATATATTCAACAAAATTATAGAAGAAATCTTTCTCAACTTAAAGAAGATTATGCTTATGTTTGTACAGAAAACACACAGGAAAAAAAAATACTCGACCTGCAAAGGAAAAAGGTCAAGTATCCAAGTATCATATAAGGGCAGACTTCTCAAAATTATGCCCAATTTATTAATAGGAAGAATATAAGCCAGAAGGTTTTGGGCAGGCAATATGCATACACTAAGAGAACATCATGGATGTCAGCCCAGGCTTCTATACCCAGTGAAGTTTTAAATCACAATAGATAGAGAAAACAAGATATCCCAAGACAAAATCAGATTTAAACAATATCTATTCACAAATCCAGCCCTACAGAAATTACTAGAAGAAAATACCTCTACCCAAAGGATGTTAGCTATACCCACAAAAACAAAGGAAATAGATAACCTCTCAGCATCAAATCTAAAAGAAGGGAACCATAAATCCTACCATCAAGAAAAACAAATGCAAATATAACAGGAATATTATTTATAATGTCTTAATATCAATAGTCTCAATTTCCCTATAAGAAGACACATGCTATCAGAATGGATAAGAAAACAAGATCTATCATTTTGCTGAATGGAAGAAACACACCTCAACCTCAAAGACAGATATTACCTCAGAGAAAAGTGTTGGGAAAAGATTTTCTAATTGAATAGACCTAAAAAATAAGCAGGTATAGCTATCCCAATAGCTAATAAAACAGACTTCAAACTAAAATTAATCAACGGAGATGGAGAAGGTCATTTCATATTCAGCACAGGAAAAATCCATCAGGATGAAGACTCAATTCTAAACATCTAAGCCCCAAATGCAAGAACATCCACATTTATATATATAAAAAAACATTATTAAAGCTTAAATCACACATAAAACCACATACACTATTAGTGAGAGATTTCAACATATCACTCTCACCACTGAACATGTCTGTCAGACAGAAAATTAACAGATAAATAACAGAACTAACAGATGTTATGACTCAATGAATTTTTAACAGATATCTATAGAACATTCCACCAAATCATTGTAGAATATAATTTCTTTTCAGCACCTCATCGAACCAAAACTAAAATTAACCATGTACTCAGTAACAAAGCAAATTTCAATAGATATAAAAAAAATTGGAATAACTCCTTGTATCTTATCAGATCATCATAGTTTAAAGTTAGAATTCAACAACAACATTAATTGCAGAAAGCCCACAAACTCATGGAAATTGAACAAAGTTCATCACCCATTTGTTGAGGAAGAAATAAGAATGAAACAAAAAACTTCATAGAGTTTAATGAATATGAAAGCACAATATACCCAAACTTATGGAACTCTATGAAAGGAGTGCTAAGAAGAAAGTTCATGACACTAAATGCCTACATAAAGAACATGGAGAAATTTCACACTAGTGACTACACAGCACACTTGAGAGCTGAAATCAATAAAATAGAAACAAAGTGGATGATACAAAGAATAAATTAAACAAAGATTTGGCTCTTTGTGATATTCAATGACATAGACCTACCTTAGTCAAAGTAATCAAAGGCCAAAAGAGCAAATATCCAAATTAACAAAATCATAAATGAAAAGGGGAACATAACAAGAGTCATTGAGAAAATTCAAAGAATCATTCATAATACTTCAAAAACCTGTACTCCACAAAAGTGAAAAATTTACTAGAAATGGACAATTTTCTTAATACGTAGCACATATGAAAATTAAATCAAGACCAGGTAAACAATTTAAATAGACCTATTATTTCCAAGGAAATAGAAGCAGTCTTCAAAAATCTCTAAAAATAAAGCCAAGGAACAAATGATTTTACTGCAAAATTATAAAAGGAGTTCTTAATAGTTCTAATAAATATAAACACAGAGGAAAATGCTGAGAATAGACAATGATGTGGGATAATGCTGTTCACCGTAAAAATTTGTCACTTGTATTTGTAGAGAGCCGCAAAGTGCCACAACTTAAAGTGGCGCTGGCTTCCACCTTACACCTTCCCGCTGGTGAGGGCTCTCTGGCGTAAACAGCCCCTTATTTGGTTAAGTCTGTTCAGCCTGTCTGCTTCCGTGTTAGAGTAGCCTATCTGCAGAGTCCAAGTAGCTCACTTGGGGATGGTTAAGGCAAGGGTATTTAAGCCTGTGCAGGAGTCCCCCGGGTCTCTCTTGCGGGTCATGTTTCAAGGATCCTGATTAAGACTGCATGAAGAAGATCTTCCTGGAGTCGCGTCTTCCTTGCTGGTCAGGGTGGGCGCATACAGTATTGGTTTAATAAAACATTTACTGATCATCAGCCAGGGAGGAAGTAAAGGTGGGCCTATATGAATAGGAGAGTTCTGGGGAGAGGAAATCAAGCATGGAGAAAGTCACTGGCCAGACACAGAGGAGGCAAAATGAGATCGCTACACTGAGAAAAGGGATCAAGCCCAGTGGTTAACATAGATAAGAAATATAGGTTAATTTAAGTTGTAAGAGCTTTCAGTAATGAGTC
Organism: Cricetiscus sungorus; assembly: GCA_030556225.1. NCBI lineage: Eukaryota > Metazoa > Chordata > Mammalia > Rodentia > Cricetidae > Cricetiscus > Cricetiscus sungorus. The sequence goes on along the minus strand of JANBXA010000372.1, from coordinate 26,097,262 downwards.
TGAGCAATAAGTCAAACAGTTTATAATTATAAGAAAAAAAAATAAGAGGAATACAGATATAATTGGATAAAAATGGTACCATATCGAATCTACTCTGAAAAGAAAAAAGAGAGGTTAAAGATATCATTAAAAAGGTAGATTATTGAATACTCTCTTAAAAGCAACTAATAACTTTAAATATTGTATGTTGGGTTAGATTGTTATATATTGGTACAAATTTGTGATTAATTTTGCTAAAACATACTATACAAACATTTCTAATATTGTTCAAGGTTGTACTTATAGGGCTCATTTAACAAAGTAATATGAATTTCTAGTCCTTGAAAGTTAAATTATTATCAAATATGTAAGATAATAAGGAAATGTAATTTAGCAATTAGTCAACTATTACAATTGAACTTGTAGTCACATTAGCTGTTTACAAGATTAAAAGGAACTTTCAGTAAGACAGTTTGTCTTTAAATGCTTCAGAGATATACAGAATATAGCATTTAGTATGTTTTAATAACATAGGTTTATTTTTTATGACAATGATATATGTCTGCTCCTGGAAGCACCAATCTACTTCAGAGAAGATGATGGGCATTGAAGAAACTCCACATGGAGTTTACACTCTTTTTGGTAAAAGTAAGCCTCTTGGCAAGAAAGTGCCCTTGCCTCAACTGTTGGCAGTATGCTGTCCAAATTGGACAAACAGAACACCAAAAAGAGTGACTGAAAATATTGCCAAGACAAGGTGGTCCAGTCTTTCATAATATCCTGCTTCACAGAAATGTCTCTCAGATATGCTAGGCCTATAGGACATAGATGGATGCCCCAATATTGTAGAGCAACCTGCCGTGACTGTCCAAGCAACCAGCTGTTACTGTCATTTTCATATATTTTTTTTTGAAGATGCTTGCTTGCATTTCCTGCTTACTCAATTAAATTATTTCCTTCTTAGATTTCTGAGGAAGTTGAAGACTAGATAGTATAGTTATAACTTTCCTTGTTTACCAGATTTAAAAGAAAACCTCATTAAAGAAATGTAAAGTATACAATGTTCTGATAAATAAAAATATAATTTGATAGTGAAAATTAAAACAGAAAGTAAATTAGGTACAAGACTTTCCACTCACCAAGATAGAATAGAAAATGGAATATTTTCTCTGAATTTGTCAAATGCAAATGGGTTAGACATTGTTGAGCTATACATATTGTATAGCTCAACATTATTGTACTTATTGTATATAGTTTCTCTTATGCTAATTGTACTTTTCCTTTTTGTTTTAGAAAAAAGGGGAAATTGTGGTGATATATTGTAATTATTTATATATTATAAAGGCACCTGAAATCACATGCCTTTAATACCAGCACTAGAGAAGTATAAAAGATAGGAGCAGGATCTTCAGTAGTCAGTATCAGACATTGAGTATCTTGCCACATTGGAGAGAGAATAGCAGAGTGACTCTAACGAGCAGTAAAGCTGGGGAGCAATCTTAGAATTTCCCTTTCTGCACCTGAGGTAAAGATAAAATCAATTGACTTGGTTGTTTTGTTTCTCTGTTCTTCAGCTTGAAACTTGATCTCCAACATGTCTCTGGGTCTTTTATATTTCATCCAACACTGGATGCAGCTCCTTTTCTGTTTTTAAAGACCTTGACCTTCTCCTATTTCTCTGATTGGATCACTTCTACCATACAGTGCTATTCTCTTCATGATTGTAAATGTTTTTATGGACAGACCTAGAACTCGCAGATGCTCAACTACCTTTCAACTTCAGTACTCTTATTCTCCACTAGTAATATTCCACATGAAAAGCAACACCCAAATTTTCCCCTTCTTCTAATTTATTGAATACATACATGAAATTCTAAAACTGTCCTGTCTTTATGAATTTAGCTAACTGTTCTTATTGGTGGCATATTACTACATTCTAGTTCCAATTATGTCAAGGACTGGATAAAACTCAATATTGTCATAGGTGTCTTGATTGGTCCTTACAAAGTAAATCACTAAGTAAAATATTTTATTATGACTTTTAGCATATGCTATACAATTCTTATGCCATTTTTCAGAGTATTATTCAAGGATAGAATCCCTAAGGAAGGACATCATTTCTTAATAAAATATACTCATAATAGTTAAAACAATAAAGACCATGGAGCCAGTAGCAAGGAATTATCATACCCAGGTGAATCAACCATTTCTTATTAAAGTATGCTAACAAAGTGTAATAAAGTAGCATAACAAAATGTAATGTGGCTTTGTGAAAGACCATCATGTTTCTGTTAGTAGTCTTCTATAATACTAAGGATAAAGTAATTTTTAAAACTAAGAGATTAAGCATTGAATTTATTTATTTTAAAGAATAGTCTAGTACTAATGGTAAGAGGAGACATAGCAGTCATGCAGACAATAAATTAATTACTAACACTTGTGAATATAAGCTCTGAACTCACTCCATTTTCCATTGTATTGAAAGTCCCGGAAGCATGCAAATGAACCTGATTGCCATATAAACAACGAAGTCATAAAGACTCTGAGCTAATGCAACACAAGTCTTTTACAATGATCTACAAGCAAACCTGTTCACTATTTGTCAAGAGATACAGACACAGAGAAAGATATTACTCTTATAATACTGAACAGTAAACTTCCTTTTCTAAAATTAATACTGCCATCCCCTCTTGGCAGCGCATACATAATGTGTGAAAATATCTCACTATTAGGCAAAAGTCTTTTTTCTTTTGTCTCCATATGAAGAAAACCTGTACAATGGAAACTGAAAATTCGAGTCATATCATCATGCTTTCGGGATAAATCCATGCCCAGTGTCACTTAGTGGTAATGTATTTCAGTGTGTTCAGCTCTTAACCTCTGTAAGTCAAATACAACTTAGTTTGTAATGAACAACTTAAGTATCATGAATAGCATGGTATCATGTGCCTAAGTTCTCAGCCTCTCCAAGGGCCTAATACTTAGTCAGAACATACACTCTCAGAAGACAAATAATTATCTACTCAAAAAAAAAAAAAAAAAAAAAAAAAAACTACCCCTTTCCTTCCAAATCATAATAAGTTCAACTGCAATTCCCTTAGGGTTGTAGCAAACCTTCAAATGAACTTGCTGGTTCTACATTTCAAGATTTACACACATGCTGTAAGATACAGGCTCGGTCTGTCAAACCAACTGGAAAACCTGGATTTGTAGCCTTTTCTTGAAGATTTGTTTGATTATTATTCTGGATCACTAATGAATCAGGTATTTTTTTGAATTACTGAACAGGTAGCAAGATCTACATAGAACAAGAAAATATAAGTAACCACCAAAATCAAATACAATGTTTAAAGATTAATCGATATGTTCCTTATCCCTAGATCAAGAGAAATCTCAAAGGCTGACATATATGCAAATGCTAAGATTATTAAACTGCACTTGACATTAATAAATTTTTACTTTTTACTTAACAGTAGAATTTATTTTTTCTCTTGGTACAATTATTACTTAATTTGTGGTATATTAATTATATTAATGATACTTAGCACTTTGTCATAAGATTTGATTCACAAGAATTTAGAGGGTTTAAAATCAAGAGAGTGGCAATGCTGAAAGAATAATGAACTTTCTTCTGTGTTTCAAAAATAGGATGTAAATTTTCTGTGACTGTTCTATTGGGAAGGAGTTGGATAAGGTTTTAAGACTATAACAGAATTACATTTTACAATGAACATTCTTACATTTATTTGAATGCCAAACATTTATAATGAATGTGTGGTTATACTGAATTGACAGATAAAACAGATGTTCTAATTTGTGCTTTCATTTTGAATCAGAGCTTCTAACAGGATTAAGAAATAGTGATTTTTTCAAATCCCTTTCTGTCAAAGTTCTAACTCACGTTTATGTGTGGGGAATGTGTTAAATCTGAAAAACCCAGTCAAATTGGAGGCTATTTTCACAGCATAAAGGAGACAGACATTGAGACAGATGACATTCATAGTGTCCATAGTTTCTGCAGATATCTCTGAAACCTAACACTTTGTGGACACTGTCAACTCCTATATTCACCATATTCAAAGAATTAATCTCCTAACTCTCTCTCCCCTCCCTCTATGTTCCTAATTTGCTCTGAAGATCTTGTCCATTTCCCCTTCTCAAGGGGACCATGTCTGTTTCTCTTAGTGTCCTCCTTGTTTTCCTATCTTTTCTGGTGTTGTAGATTGTAGGCTAGTGATCCTTTGTTCTATGTCTAAAATCCATATATGAATTTATCTTCATACTTTACCTTCAGGTTGGTGTTATACTCTCTGATGGACCAGCTTCAAACTTGTTGCTTTACTTTTCTGTATCTTATAAAATTGTATCAGTCTTACCAGTCATTTATATTTCTTAATTCAGAATTTAAGTGGTCATGTTTTCTTTACTGAAGTAAGAGGATACAATAATAATTATCTGGAAAAGTATCTGTTAAAGGATTCTTAATGTTTATAAGGATGAATCTATCTTCTATCTATTTGACTATCTACCTATTATCTATCAACTCTCATCATTTTATAATATATTCATTTATCTCTAACCTATATATATAATGTGAGGGACCATTGATCATTTATGCATATATAATTATATATATGATATATGACCATTTAGCTAAGAGCACTAAAAATTGCTTGTAATAGAGACATGGAACATAATAGTGTAAGAGAAGATTATCTATAGATTACCATAGATCAGATAGTCTCATATTGAATAGTATAAGATGAACGAAAATGTTGGAGATATGACAGTGTTTAATGATTTTAATACCTGTGAAAAAATTGTACAGCACATTAATAAAAGCACAGCAGAAGGATGAAACTTTCTGTGAGGCATCCCAAGATGCCAAAACAGTAATTTATATATTTATGAAAAAATAGCAATGGAGTTTATCAAGTATATCTAGGTTTCCATGACAAAAATATCATTAAGAATATTAATAATTGATCATTAAGCACTTAAGTAACATTTTCATTTTTCCAGAAGAAACAAATGATTTTACTTTTACAGATCTATTCATACATACTGAAGTATCTATACAATGAGCAATTGATATGCAAGATGATAGTGTCTCTCCCTAGCATGATGAGTATTACAATCAGAGCAGTCCTTTAAAAATACAAAGAATATTATACAGCGAGAGAGAGAGAAGGTTTTATATATATATATATGTATATATATATATATATACATATATACACATATATATGTATATATATACATATACATATATATAAATGCCTTTAACATATGATAACAATAAATAAAAAATGTCATGAACTTGAGAAAGAGCAAGAAAGGGTACATAGAATGGTTTGAAGAAAGAAAGAAAGAAAAAAAGAAAGAAAGAGGAAAATATGTAATTATAATTTCAAAAGAGTAAAGTTAAGCAATTAAAATATTAAGAAATTGTGAAAAAAAGACTTCTAACCTACTGGTATCTTTATAAATTATTTTCAATTTTTAGACTAGAGGAAGGTACATAGTTAACTGTTATACCTATGCATTCAACCTGCAGTGTGTGTGTGAGTGTGTGTGTGTGTGTGTGTGTGTGTGTGTGTGTGTGTGTGTGTGTGTGTTTGGCCTAGAAGCTGCTAGGCTGTGAGACAAACAAATGTTCTTCACTTGGTTATTAAGGAAGCTCCCCTACCACTTGGAACATATGAAACATCAAGAGCCCTTTAGGTTACCAAGCAACAGCTACTAGTCTTTAACAAGTCCTAATAAAATAAGAAAGTCTCTGAGTTTTGGAAATGATTCTTAACTTTTTAAACATTTTCCAGGTATCATTTCAGTTAATCTTTTCCTTTGTAATCCAAAATTTCAAAGCAATCAAACCTTCAGGCCTTTCCAAAAATCAGTGATTCTTTTCCTCTCAGGTATATACAGGGATCAGGTGTAGTATTGATTATGATTTCTGCTATAAGTGTCTTCATGGTCACATATTCTCTCCTAAGCATTGTAGATTCTGTATTAGTAAATGCACCTACTATATGCACTGTCAATCTACAAGGGTGGTGAGATGACTGTTTCAGATGATGCTGAGAGTAGGACAAATGGAAACAGTACCACATCTACTGTGCTTAAAGTAAAAATTTTAATCCGCCATGTTTCCACTAACCAGAGAGCAAACTAGAAGAACAAAACTCCAAAAATACTGATTTTATTGTTTTTCTTCTGATACTTAGTGCTTGAATATATAGAGTAAACTAATTTTACTGAGTTAAGTAAAGCATATATTTATCTATAATAAAAAAACTACTTATACATATTCATTTGTGTGTACATTTATAAATATTGGGTACATGGTCTTCATATAGGGTATCTTGTTTTCAAACAATTATTATCATTTTTTCCTTTTTGAAATTCATAAATAACACATAGGAAAAGGAAAATTAAGCTTTTAGATATAAAAAGGAGATATTCTATAAATGTTCCTAACTATACACCCTAAAGAGATACCTAGTTAATACTTTGTCTCAAGGCCTATTCTCTGCTAATTCTTATTGATATTTCTATGCAAAGAAATTTAATGTATTTTTAAGGTTATTACCTAGATTCTCTATAGAACAGTATTTTCTTCATAGATTTGCTTTTTCTGATTTAAAGTGTATACATTACTGCAAGATTATTATTTCCAGTAATAAATCAATAAAAGTAGTGTTGAACCTATGCTTTACTCCCTGAAGAATTTCTAGCCTCTGAGTTCCTATTTAGACCATGTAAAAATTAACATGCAAGTAAAACCCCATAGAATGCAAACCAGAGTTCTCTTTTGAGTAAAGGTAGTATGTTTCATTCTTCTCTTTTAATATAAACTTGGATTGCTTCTTACAGAATCAAGATCACTTAGAAGGTACCATCTGGAGGTTGTGATCATAAAACATACTACATGTACTGAATGGCCAAAGGCAACCATTCAATGGTGACAGAGTTCATCCTCCTGGGGCTTACAGAAGATCCTGAACTTCAGGTCATTCTCTTTGTGATCCTTCTCATCATTTGTTTGTTTAGTGTCATGAGTAACCTAGGATTGGTTTTGTTAATCCAAATCAGCCCTCAGCTTCAGTCTCCCATGTATTTTTTCCTCAGTCACCTGGCTTTTGTTGATTTTTGTTATACATCTTGTGTCACTCCAAATGCTCTAGTAAATTTTTTACGTGAAATTAAAAGCATAACATTTTATGGATGTGCAGCTCAAGTGTGTTTCTTCACCACATTTTCTGTGTGTGAAGTTTTCCTGCTGTCTGTCATGGCTTATGATAGGTATGTGGCCATTTGCAACCCTTTGCTCTATGTAATTATCATGCCAAGGAGACTCTGCTTCCAAATAGCCACAACCACATACTTGTATGCATTCATCACAGCACTTATTCAGACAGTGACAACGCTCCTTTTGTCTTTCTGTGACTCTAACCTAGTGAACCAGTTCTTCTGTGAGGACATTCCTCTCATGGCTCTAGCTTGCTCCAGCACTCAAGTCAAGGAACTGATATTGCTGAGCATGGCAGGGTTCAACATATGCTGCTCTCTCCTCATCGTCCTCATATCCTACCTATTCATTGTGTCTGCAATCCTGCAGAAGCACTCAGGGGGCGGGAGGCAGAAAGTCTTCTCTACCTGTGCTTCTCACTTGTCTTCTATTACCATATACTATGGAACAATAATTTTTATGTACTTACAACCTGAATCTAGCCATTCCCTAAATACAGATAAATTTGCTGCTGTTTTTTATGTAGTGGTAATACCCATGCTAAACCCATTAATTTATAGTTTAAGGAATAAGGAGGTGAAAAGTGCATTAAAGAGATGTATAGGTAAGATTCCTCTGAGAATTAGTAAATGATCCAAGTTGCTAGTGAAATAACTGAAGCAATAAAAACTAAAAGCAGTGTGTCTAAATTTGCCCAGAATCACAGTGATAATATCCACTTGGAGAAAATAATGTTAAACACTTTTCCTTGTGCTAAATATCTATGTATTTATCATACATATATATATATATATACATATATATGTGTGTGTGTGTGTGTGTGTGTGTGTGTGTGTGTGTGTGTGTGTGTAATGACCTCACGCTTACTTTTAAATACTATAACAGAAGGAGGCAAAATCCTTGAGTAGGTTTAATTGCAATTTGTGGAGCATTTCATATATGTGTACACTGATGTTGCATTAATATCATTGCTAGTACTCTTTCTTCATTCTTCATTTCATCCCATGGAATGTATATGTTAGCTTAAGGAGTTTTACAAAATTATAGTCAATATGATGATAGCAATTTGATCTACTGGTGTTTTGAAATGACCTGGTTTCAGTGCTTTAGTGTGAATTGAAAGAAATAATCTATGAAATAAATGATGCTGAGAGGAGCTGGGGAGACAGGTGTAGAACATTTATTCTAATAACTCTGTCATTAAATTTTGTTAATAATTAATTGTCTGACTCTGACTCTGGTGTTTAAAACATGGAAGAAGATGGCTGGGGAAATGGCTCATCCATTAAAAGCTAGGCTCACAACCAAAACTTTATAAAAAAAAAAAAAAAAAAAAGAAGAGAAAAATCTTGTATTTTACTTTTCTTCCTTGACTTTTGTAGGCCATGATAACTAGAAAAACAGTCAACTTGTCACACAGCTGTTTTGTGATATATTTTGTTTCATTCAGTCTGCAGGAGTAACACAACACATTTGCCCTAGTTTTACTTATTTATATGACTGTGGGTAAAGCATTTGTTTCTTAATAAAGTGATGTCTAAACTCATTTGCAGCTATAACCTCACTGAGTATCAAAGTAGATGTTGTAAATAATGTAAAACAATCAGTAGAAAGTTAAATAAATTATTTTATAGCCACCATTTAAAATATAAGAAGCATCAAAACACTTTAAACTATTAAATGTGGAAGTGTTTCCACAGCTGAGAAAGAGTGGTTATACTCAAATTTGATTGTCTCTATATTGCATATCACTTAAAATGAAGAAGCAATATATTTTATGAAGACAAATTTAAAAATCCTGCAGCTTTCATGGTTGTATTGTCAAACTTTTGCAAATAGTAAAAACTAAATTCCACTGAATGTTTAACATGTATCTGATTCTGGTGATAGTTTTATTTCTCATCATTTTCAATTTTGTCATATAACTTCACAGTGAATTTATAAATTTCTACAAATAAATTAACCCATGAAATATGGATTAAAATTTAACAGTTTATTATTGCCTTAAAAGTCAATGAAGTTTCTAAAAGTGTCTACAATATCATAAATATTTACAAGGCATTGTGTAGCAGATCCTTAATTTGTAGCAGAGACTTACATCCAATAATACTGCAATATAATTGATAATATTATACCATCAAGCTCACATGAATTCATGTGTACAGCCAGACATACATCAACCAATAATAAAATGTTGCAATAAAATATTTCCTAAGGTCTGCTCTAATGTTCTTATCATTGTATTGATGATTTCAAGCATATTGTAGACTCTCCCAGTTATTCAGGGAAACCTAGCTAGCCTGTCAGTCCATTCAGTAGAGCCACATTCCAAAGGAGCAATGCAATCTTGAGAATTATATCACACCACAATTTCTTCAAGGCATTTAATGATTCTGACACATACTTTTAATCAGTAAAATACGGCATTTTATCCATTTTATAATCTGTAAAAATGCTCTGTTTTTTCAGATTTTAGACTCTTTCCTAGAAACCTTGAAACCAAAAATACAAACAAAGTTATATTTCTCCATTGGAATTTCTTCTACTTTCGTAAGTTTTCTACATTTACTATTTTTTTAAAATAACAATGTTATGTGTATGGAGGTGTTTTAACTGCCTATATGTCTATGCACCCACCAAATGTGTGCCTGGTGCCTACAGAGGCCTGAAGAAGATTTTGGATCCCCTGAGACTGAAATTACAAGTATCTGTGGCCACCCTGTAGTTGCTGAGAATCACACAAGGATCCACTGTAAGAACAGCCAGTGCTTTTAATCCTGGGCCATCTCTTCAGTACCATCTTCCACTTTTTCTTAATAAAATTGTTTCTAACTGAGACCCACGTTCAGGGCATCTGACTGAATTGGTACAGAAAGGCCTGGGCATTCTAAGTGACCTCTGACAGTAGAACCAGGATGTATCCCTGGTACACAAAAGGACTTTGGGAGCACATTCCCCATGGAGGGAATACTGCCTTAACCTTGAAGAAGGATGGAGGGCCTAGACCCTACTCCAAGTGACTTGACAGATTTTGATGATCCTTCCTGAAAGACATCAGCCTCCCTGTGCAGTGGAGGTGGGATGTGAAGGGGGTCAGGGAGCATGGGAGGGAGGTAGAGAAAACTGAGATTGATATGTAAAATAAGAAAAAATAATAAATATATATAAAAAAGAATCGACATGATTATAGTGTCTCCACACAGCAATAGAATATTGATTAAGATGCAAACTGAGGTATTTCTGTTATTCCTTCACATGGAATCATTTTAGATTGCATTTGAAATTTGGTTGTGAATTTTTTCCCTATGGAAGATTTGTCTCTATTAGAACAAGGCACACATCTCCTTCTGGTCCAGTTAAAATCATTTCTTTAATGAAAAAAATAAAAGTACTTTTTCCTTTTTTGCTTAACAAAGAAGGAATAGCACAAGATAGAAGAAATTTAAACAAGATACCAGACTCCAAGATCAAAATGTAGAGCATTGTTCCTTACGGAAATGTCTCTAATTAATTTGCACAGAAACATAAATCTTGAGAGCATTGCAAATGTAGTGACACAAGATCCTTCATGTGTAGATTGCTAATATTCATTCATCTATTCAACCACTCCATACTAACTTGCTTCATCCTCAGCCCACACTTCAGTGAATTGTTAGATTTGATTTTCCTGGTGAAAAACACTAGACTTACACCATGTCATCTGGCATTCTTTACAGTGTTATCTTTGCTGAAAATGACAATTAATGAATATCTGTGAGTTTGCCAATAAAGTGACATGCCATGGTGTATAGTTTGCCAATAAAGTGACATGCCATAGTGTATCCTCTAACATACATTTGGGAAATCCCTATCAACATTACATGGTAAAACATTAGTTCTTCATGTGACTGGCTCATTATCCCACCAAGAAATAATCTCCTCTCTTATCTGATTTAGTAGCAAATGGAATAAAAGTTATCAATGTGGCAGTCATGCTTTTCAATTATAACACTTCTGTGTCCCCAGGGAAATTCTGTTCTTTGTGAACTAAAATGCTGATCAAGAAGCATTTGGGGCTATAGATGCAGAAAGCACAGAATCCTCACGTAAGCCATTAATGTGAAGAAGAGATATATGACTCTTATTTTATTACTTTCTCAACTTCTTTTTATTCCAGCTGTGAGTGAGGAACACATTTTAGGTATAATCTTCTCTGTAACAGTGTATATGACAAGTGATTCACAGTTACATGAATATATACTGCTGTGATTAACATCCCTCTTCCCAAAACAACACTGTGGAGAAAGGGCAAAAATATTGCACAGAGTTGGCCTCCAGGTGGGGATGATCACACAGCTGAAACACTGGTCCTTACCAGGAATGAATGCTGATTTTCATAACAACAGACAGATTATGTCCTTAAATATGAAATATATTTGGTGATGTCTACTCCTCACCATCTTGGTGTAGGTATCATTAAGCAATTATGTCACATTACAGGCTAAGAAATTGACTTTGCTAATGAAAGGTCATTGTACAGTACACATCAGGAGCTTCTTATAGTTTGGTTTTGCTTAGAGGTATGGATACCTTCTCTGCACTCATGCACAACTAGAATTTTTCCACATTACCAAGTGAATGAATGATTTCTATTGACCCAATAATAATGCAAAAGTAATCAAAATTTAGAAAATTACCCAGAGTTTATTACTTGTCATGATTCATATATAGTTTCTGTTGTGGGCCTTGTTCCAAAGCCTTATATGGCTCCACTTGTGAATTTGTATCAACTAATGGCTTAACTATGAACTGCTGATCTAAGATAATTCTTCCTTGGAATATTGGCACAGATCCACTTGATGCCATTGACCAACAGTATAGCATGACTCTGTTCCTGGTAAAAGTAGACAAGAAAAACAAGAATTTGAAACATATTACTTTTTTCTGTTTTATTTTTTCTTATTTTACTTATTGATCACAGTTCCCTCTCCCTCCCATCCTTCCACACCCTCTGAATCTCACCCCACACACTGTTTTTTGTTTTAAGACTAAAATCTCAAGTTTCTCAGGGTGGTTTCAGACATAATATACAGCAGGAAACAATATTCAGTTCTTAATCTCTTTCTCAATCACCAGAATGTCAGTATTAAAAATGTGCACTCTCACACTGTTCTTTATTGGTGCCAGAGATAGAACCTAGGCTCTATGTATGGTAAACAAATATCATGTCCACATATCTATACTATACTATACTAGTATACTCTATACTATGCTCTTTCAATCCCCCATTTGTGTCAAGTTTGCTACCAAGACAATCTCTAAAAGTAGAGAAATGGATGTTGTCATTTTTCAAATTATAGAAAATAAAATGGGTTATAATGGTACCTTTAGTCACAATTATTAACTCAACCAAACCACCCACTGTAGTTGTTTAGAATACTATTTCTCAAATGTATACAGCTTCATATCCACATACCCTTACATGAAAAATATTGTGCATTTTCCATTACATCATATGCATCCTTAAATACAAGACCTGAAACTACAGAATCTAACATTTACCATGCTTACTTTTGGTATTTCCTTATTCTCATTCCTCTTTTTTAGACTTTATTTGTTCTGGAGTTGGAATTCTTAATCTGTGACACTGTACATTAGTAGTCTATAGATTTAAGAAGAATTATAAAGGTGCCCACAGCTAATACTTTACCCTGACTTGAGTCTTAGAGACTTTGGTTTTATTTGCATTTAAAAATTAGCCTTATTAGTTATTAAAATAATGAATATCATCATGCTAATTTTATAAACATGTGTGTGTGTGTGTGTACTTAGATCATACTATTCAACTTGAACTTTTGTGTTATGCTGGGACTGTTAAGACTATGGGATCTCTGAAGATAAAATGGATGTATTTTGCTTTGTAAGACGGGAATAAACTTGTAGAGAATAGAAGCAGAATGTTAAGTTTACATCTTAAAATGTCCCCCAAAAGTTTGTCTGTTACAGAATACCCTTCAAGCATGTGGCAATATTGAGAGGTGGTAGAAACTTTAAGGATGAAGTCTAGTTAGAGGAAACAGAAACACTGGGTACATGCTCCAATCTACTCCAGAGAAGATGATAAGTATCAAAGTTCCTCCATATGGAGTTTGATTTCAATGTTGCATAGTTAATCACTTGGCAAGGAACTGTTCTTGCCTCTACAATTGAAGTATGCTATCCAAATGGAATGAGGATGACAGAAAAGAAGAAGATGGCTGAACTTTGACAGAATAAGATAGGTAGGCCCTTCAAAATCCCTACTTCAAAGAATTGTCTGTCAGATAGTCTAAACCAATAAGCCAAAAATTAATTCCCTACAAATTCTTAGGAATCTTCTATGACTGCCTAGGCAGTGAGCTGTCTTTATCATTTCTATAGTTTTAGAAGTTGCTTGTTCTGCACTTCCTGTCTACTCAGTTAATATTTTATTCTTCTTAGGTCTCTTATAGGGTTGGAGACTAAATACATATAGTTTTTATTTTCTTCAATCAAATTTATATTCAAATATATAAGCATACCCAAGAAGACCCTCACAAAAGAAATGTAATTTTTATAATGGTTGAGAGAAATGAAAGCTTAAGTTGTTTATCAAAGTAAATGATTTAAGGTCTAAAAGGATATTTTTAGTTGGGATAGAAACTGTTTAAGTTATAAAACTTTGTACTTACCAAGAAAGGATACATAACAGAATGCTTTCTCCAAATTCGCCTAACATAAATGGACTGCATGTTGTGAATGTAATTTTTATCTGGTAATTATTATTATTGTATAAGTTTACCATGTTAAAGTTAAAGCCTCTCATTTTTATTTAGACAAAAGGGGGAAAATATTGTGGGATAATCTTTTTTGTATAGTGTGAAGATGTGTATTTGCCAAGGTACCTTATGATTGGTTTAATAAATAAGGGAAAAGGAGAGGTGGAATTTGAAAGTGGGAAATATGAACGTCTTACATAAAATATGTAGGAGAGGTGACAAACCATAGAGTAGAATGTAGATCAATATAAACAGGTTAATATAAGTTTTAACAAAAAATTGGTAACAAACCTAAGCTATGGTCAAGCTTTTACAATTAATAAAAAGTCTCTATGTCATCATTTGGAAGTTGGTGGTCCAAAAAAAGACTGATGACAGTGGCTCACAACTGTCTGTAACCTTAGTCCCTGGAGATCCAAAGCCCCTTTCAGTCTCTATGGTCACTGCCTATACTTGGTGCACAGACATGAATGAATGAAAAACACACATTTTCATAAAATAAAATGAATCATAAAATAAAATCAGTTTCAGAAAAAAATGATGAAAAAATATTTGTTACTTTGGGAAAGGAAACAAATTTTAAGTGAGGCATGACTACAGATTCCTCGAATCCCAGTACTTGGGAGGATAAAGGGAGAGACAGTCTGATTTATATAGCAAAGCTCTGTCTCAAACTCTAAGCAAGTAAATAACATGAAGCATTCCTATTGAAATGATTATATCATAATTGATTCACAGATTCTCAGAGCCCTATCTAATTTACTTAGAAATGTTATATGCAAAAGTATCTCTCAAATTTCTCATTCACAACAAAACATACTCAAATTCGTTAAAAGTACACCAAAAGTTGATAAACATTGGTTTTTGCTTGTTTGTTTTACTTATTCCCCACATACTTGAATGATATTTACTTGATAGTGGTTGTTATTCTAGTACTTATTGTTTCCTATTAAGTAAATTGCATCCCCAAAGATCAACCATACCATAATTGCTTCAGTGGAAAACTGTCATTATATTTCTAATTTAAAATTTTTAAATGATGCAATTTAGGAAAAAATATTCTAGAGGGAGCAAGAGGTCATACAAATACAGTCAAATGTGAAAGCAATGGCTCACTAGACTTCCTTGGACTTACTGTGGATTATGCAAAAGCAATGAGTGGTGGTGACAAAAATAATCCTGAAGTAGTAACAGAGTTGTTCAGTAATGTTAAAACTATATATCATAGCACATAGCACAAACTATTGGAGTTTGATAGGTATGTATTGAATTAAGCATATTGTAACTACTGTAACTAATATATAAGGCAAGTATTATTAATGGAAACTTTTAATAATGATAGAAAATGTTGGCATTAGTCCAAGATAAGAATCTCACGTCAGAAACTACATTCAAAGTACTACACTCACAGAGTGGGACAAACTGGAAGCCAATGTAAAAGTGATTATTCCCACTTTTATTTGTGGCCTAATAAAAGAAAATGTTATATGCCAGAAAAAGACATGTTTCTTGGCAAAATTTAGGCTATTGCACAAAATATGCCAGTAACTTTGATATAAGGAAGATTGTAAGGATGGTGCCATCATTCACTGAATCAGAATAGAAATACTACAATTTGAGTAATTAAAGAGAAGGGTATTTATAATTGATGAACCAACCCTCTTTGACTATTTAACATTTACTTATTTATAAAATGTCTGATTGCAGTGGCATCAGAGACCATAACATATGGGTGTCCAGAATTCAGAGAAGAATATTGACTTAGCTTGATTGAAAACAGCCAATAATGTGCTTTATTAATTCAATAATATGAGTTTATTAATGTAAGGGCAATTATTTGAATATAGGCAAAGGAAAGAGAGGTACCAGAGAAAGTAAAAGTGAGAAGATACGTAGGAATATCCATAAATTCTTGTTATTTCCCAAAAAAATAAGATGGCCTTGCTCATAAAAGGTGATGACAATTGTCTCATGCTTCGTAGGAGTCAAATAGGAAAATTCCATCCTATCTGACAGAAGGAGAATGATTATGAACATAGAATAAAAACATTGCAAGAGAGATAAAGATGGCCTCTTAGTAGGCTGGCAAATGAGGATGAAAGAAGAACTGAGTTCCAGGAAATTTGCCAGAATGTCTGTTACTCAAGGAACACAGAGCAAAGCAGATGCAATAGGCAAAGACTGTAATAGAAACCAAAGACCATTTGAGGGCTTTTTACATATCTTGTTCTAGGTTGAAAAGAATTGAATAGTTTAGGAAAGGAAAGGAATGTAATACATAAAGAAATGCAGTAATAAAATATAACTTTAAGTACTGAAAGTGAAATCCTATTCACATCCCCCACCTTGTCTATGGGCAACTAAAATAAAAATAAATTACTGATATGAGTGTAGATTTTTTTGGATCCCATAGCTAGGAGTAAAATCTGTACTTGAAATAAAATTTCATGACTATACATTAAATCTGTCTCACTCCAATCTCAAAAACATTAACTTTTAACATGATTTTACCTTAACCTACTTATTTTTAAAGCAAAAGATTACATGCTATGATTTCCATTTTCTACTTAATTTATAAATACAGTACCTGAACAGAAAGGAGACAGTGGTTATGGATTTATAAAAGACCAAGGTGAAAAAGCAAAATTGTCTGACTATAATGGGTAGAGATATGTATCCAAACTCTTGCTAGTGGTCTTGCATACATTTCCCTCAATTTTAATATTCATTAGATCAGATTATTAAAATTTTATAATTTTGCAATATTTTTCTATAAATCTTTCCAGTGATTACAAAATCAGTTTGTTATTATTCAAAAATCTAATCATTTTATGCTCTCTCTTTCCCTCTCATCATCCCTTACACCTCTATCTTCATTAGAAGATTAGAATTAGAATTCATTAGAATATGCATGTGTTTTAATCATTCACTTGGACAAAATTCTGAAAAAAAAATCTCTATTTTTTTAAATAGCCACAGAGTACCATATTTTGATAAATCTGCCTGTGACATGTGCCATTCTGAAAGCTGAAGCCATGCGAAGGTGTTCTTATGACTGTTCAAAATGATGATCAGTCAGTGAGAATCTGTTTCTGTCTAAAGCTCTACATTGTGTGCTCTGAGGACTTTTAGTACAGGTAACATCTGCCTGCAATGGCTAAGAGCAATCACTCAAAAGTGTCTGATTTTATCCTTGTGGGATTGACAGATGACCCAGAGCTTCGGATCAGCCTCTTTGCTGTGTTTCTAATCATCTACTTAATTAGTGTTTTGGGTAATATTGGATTGATTGTGTTAATTCAAGTGAGTCCTCAGCTTCACACTCCAATGTATTTTTTTCTTACCCATCTAGCTTTTATTGACTTCTGTTTTACCTCCTCTGTCACACCAAATACTCTGCTAAATTTTCTACGTGAAGTTAAAAGCATAACCTTCTATGCATGTGCTACACAATTGTGCTGTTTTGTCACATTTGTAGTTTGTGAACTGTATTTGCTATCAATCATGGCCTATGATCGGTATGTGGCCATTTGGAACCCTCTCCTCTATGCAATCCTCATGCCTAGGAAGCTCTGTCTTCAGATGATCACCAGCACATACATTTATGGATTCACTGTAGGGATTGCACAGGCAGTGGCAACCTTCCGTTTGTCTTTCTGTGGCTCCAATGTGGTCAACCACTTCTACTGTGATGATGTTCCTTTAGTTGCTCTGGCCTGTTCTGACACTCATGTCAAGGAACTGATGTTACTAATCATTGCTGGCTTCAACACCCTTTGCTCTCTGGTGATTGTCGTCATTTCTTATGTCTTCATTGTCTTTGCCATCCTGAGGATTCATTCTGCTGATGGAAGAAAGAAAGCCTTTTCTACCTGTGCATCCCACCTGACATCAATCACCATATTTTATGGAACAGTTAGTTTTATGTACCTGCAGCCCAAGTCGAGCCATTCTCTTAACACTGATAAATTTGCTTCTGTGTTTTATGTGGTAGTGATTCCCATGTTAAACCCGCTGATCTACAGCTTGAGAAATCAGGAGGTTAAAAGTGCCCTGAAGAGAATAATAGAAAAGTTACGTTTAGCCATCAAATAATTTAAGAAATACTAAATGAAAATGTCAGGTATCTTTTAACTGTATGCCAGGTAAAGTCACAGTGCTAGATAAAGACACAGGCCCATCTCTATGATGAGTTCTCTGATGCACTTATTACATGTATCATGTATCCCCTTTCCTCTATCATTCTCAGTATATGATATATGAAAGGGATATTTTGAATTTTGTAATACTCAATTTTTTAAAAAGGAGTGTAAAGAGAGAACATTTAGCATAAAATCTTCAATATTATAAGAAACGCTTGGAAATTTGAAGTTGTGTTGAGGCTGTGTCATACTGAATAATTTCAGTATTTTATAAAATATAAGTAGTTTTCTTGTATTTCAAGTTTGTTACATAACACTATAATTTAACGATAATAATTATATTTTTTTCAAATAAGGCAGGATTCCCCAACATTTCTATTTTATTCTTACTACTCTGAGAAAAACTGAATTACCAGAGTAATCTTAACTTAGAACATTTGATGGACAACACTGTGTCAGATTGAACCACTGGAGTGCTCATCTTTTTGAAATTTACTGCATGATGATGACAGTGTACTATTATGAATTGTGAGCTAGACTCTGAACAATTTACCTAGCAATTTTGCCATGAGCAGCAATTGTTATAGTGCATACATTCTTTCACATTTGTATACCCTTTTTTCTCAATTAAAAAAGTAGTAATATCCCTTGGCTGATTCAATGATTATGAATGGTATAAAATTTCTTTTTGTTGTACTGGTATTTTAGCCCAGAACCTCATGCAACCATTCCAGCAATGAGCTGTAGCCTAGTCAGTGAGTGTTAAGGAAGATGATAAACATGAAAGAATTGTCTGTCACTAGCACATAGTAGCGCTATTATACATAATATATAGTTTCTTTATTGGGTATATTGCTATAACAGAGATTCTTTTACTGTAGGTCATTGTGTTTGAAAAGTTTAAGAACGGTCAGGTTGTCCTAATCTCTTAACTCCGTAAGTCTCATCTGAGAGTAAGCAAATGACTTCTCTAGAAAAGGTGTTTTACACCAAAGAGACATACTTTCCTACTGAGAAAGGCTCCTGATATGTAAAAACCACTAGATTCCTCTAGAGGAATTAGCTTATATGAATTTTTACAAGATAAAAAGTTACATATAGAACTACCTTGGCTATAACCAGGTATGATGTGACATCATCCTTGTTTACTTTAAAAATACTACCCTCCTTTCTGTTACCACCAAGAATCTTCCCTAGCCAGGAGCTCTTGGTCAGAGAGCAAGAGTACTCAATTGGCTTAATAAAATGTGATAATTTTAATTCAGTTTAACAGTAGACTTTTAGGAAATCCTTGGTAGTATGATATTTTTAATATAAAAGGCACAAAATAAAAGTACATAGGCCCATGAATTATTTCATTCTTATAAGCAATTTAATTATTTCTGTGTGTTTTATGAAAATAATTTTAGGTCCCACCATCACAACCACTTGAAACCTACATAGAGTTTTGGAGTAAAAGCAAGAGGAGAAGGGAGAGAGGGAAGAGGAAAAAGAAAAAAAGAGTAGGAGGAGGAGAAGAAGATGATGATGATTAGGAAGAAGAAAACTTGGAGTTGGGATGGTAGGAAGGTGACAATGACTCTGTTAGGAGTTAGGAAAAGGATGGTGAATAGCATCACAAGACATGAACTTCCCCAAATAATTTTTTAAAAAATCAGAACAAGGCCAAGTAAACCTCATTTTGACACAAAAATTTACTTCTTTATGTTGCAAACATTTGCTTTGTAGAAAGAATACAAAGAAAAACCAACACTTAAAAGGCAAATTATTTTTCACTTTGTTATTAATTGTATTAAGTTCAATTGTTTATGAGACTGATTCTTATGTCCAATAGTCAGAATCGTATGTGATCCTACTATGTCTAATTGTATTTCATTCCCTCCCTTTGACAGCACTAAATATTCATTGCTGCTATGTTATGCCTTAATTTAAAATATGGGAAATGTTCCCTTATCCACTCTCAGAAACAACCTCCTCAATTAAATTATGAATTGGGAGAAAGTACCTTTAGTGGTCCTCAGCATACATAATTATTTATATCATAAAATACTAACCTTCTGTCTTTATCTAACACACTTTCAAATACAAGTGACTTCCAAAAATAAGGCTTGAGAAAAATCTATGAAATCTATAATTACATAAATACTAATGGGTCTCCATAATAAAATATGTGATTTAATGTGAATACTTAATTAAATAAAATATGTGAGCTGATCTGAATTAATAGTTAATAAATAAATTTAAGGATACATGAGAGAATTATAAAAAATCATGCAAACTTATACATTAACAATGAAAAGACCAGGCTACGAAACCCACAGATACAGCTGACTTAAACAACGGGGAGCTCATGGACCCCCAGACTGATAGCTAGGAAATCAGCATTGGACTGACTCAGAACCCCCTAAACTTGGGTCTCAGTTAGAAGGTCTGGGCAGTCTAAGGGCCCTCTGACAGTGGAACTAGGATGCATCCCTGGTGCACAAATGGACTTTGGGAGCATGTTCTCCATGGAAGGATACTCCCTTAGCCTAGAGGCAGGAGGAAGGGTCTAGACCCTACTCCAAATGACTTGACAGATGTTGATGATCCCTCATGGAAGGCATCACCCTCCCTGTGGAGTGGGGAGGGGATGGGATAGGAGGAAAGTCAAGAAGCATGGGAGGGAGAGGGAACTGAGATCTATATATAAAATAAAAAAATAATAAATATATAAGAAAAAACAATGAAAATACAATATGCATGAAATCTAAAATATTTTATGCTCTAAAGCAAATGATTTTTGCACTTAATTGATTTGACAGATAAAAACTATGTTTTTAATATTTCTAAATTATATGCTTAAGTGTTCTCAGAATCCCACAACTAGCATGTTTATACAGGTACCTTTCCAACTGAATTGAATTTATTTCAGTTATCCTGGAAAATAATTATAGCAGGTATAAATTAATTAGAAGTAAAAGTGAAAATATATGGAGTTGTAGAGACAATTTTTCTTTTGGGTACCAGCTCACAAAAAAAAAAAAAAAAACCAATAAAATACAGAGACTTACATATAGTGGGGCTTAGCTAAGGCTTGTTTCTAATTAACTCATAACTGAAATTAACCCATTTATATTAATTTACTTTTTGTCTTGTGCTTTATTAACTCATCTCAGTACTTCCCCTCCACTTTGCTCTCCATCTCCTGTCATCCCCCCTTCTTCTTCCTAGTGTCCTTTCTGCTCAGGAATCCTACCTAGCTGCTGTTCATTCAGCTTATTATTAAACCAATTAGAGTGACACATCTTCACAATGTACAAAAAGATTATTCCACAAGTACTTTTCATAATAAACAACTAAGGACATTTTAGGGTTATTTTATGCTCTAATAAGAACAATGATGTGATGAAGGATTCATTGGATGGTGATTTAGGTTGAAATATTCATATTCGACCACATTAAATTTCATGCCTTTTAGGTAAATTAGGAAGTTGCCAGTTGCATTTTTACTTGTATATATTCTTATGTATCACTCATTCTATACCTAGTTTGACAGCTTCAAGACACAGATTGTCAAATTTTAACCAATTTTTATATATTTACTTTTCAGTATATTTAAAGGTAGAAAAAAATGTCAATTTAAAATAATTTTTTTCTCTTAGACTAAAACCTTAAGGAAACTGTTTCCTGGTATTGAATTACATGAGCCTCCAGGGCAATGAAGAACTCATGGCTTAATTTTAAATTGCTTCCTTGTCAGGAAATTGTTTACTTTCAAATAAAGATTTTTATCATTAATAAAATGAATAGCCAATTTTTTATATTATTAAAAAACATATAGTGGCCACGTTTATGTAAGTTTCTAGACCTACTATTAAGAGTCACAACTTTTTTAAAAGTATTTTTGAAGAATTGACAAATAAGTACTATATATCCATCATCTCCTCACTTTCACTTTCTGTTCTCCAACAACAATTATCCCATTCAAATCCATGGCCTCTTATTTTATTATTATTGTTCCATATATATTTCATTATTTACTCCATGTTGTGTTGTAAAAGTGTTTAGGGCTTACTAATTGGTACTGTCTAACATTTAATAATACCTGTAAAATTTAAAATGTACAAGACATTAATAAAAACAAGTTTGTTTTGTGTTATTTCTCTTTTGTTAATCAGTGTTATTGTTTTCTATTATATTCTTACACCTGGGATGAGTATGCTGATCTATCAATTAATATGTTATTTTGACTATTTTAAAAATTAGCTCCCAGCAGATCAATCATAGCATAATTACTGTTTGTGGAACAGAATTATGTTTCCAGCTCAATTAATAAAGAATTATGCCATTCATGGAAAACATTGACTAGTGCCAAGATATTCATAAAATGCATTCAAATAGCCAGTAAAATTAAGAATTGATGGCGTACACTCAACTTGCCTCAAGGTACATGAGACACGCTTATTGGGGAGTTTTAAAAATATTATTTATAAAGTAAACCATTCAAAGATACCTAGATAGGCAAAGGGGGTTTAAAGGAAGAAACATTTTACTCACTGATTAAAGAGGTCCAAGAATTTATTTAGTTTTTCTATTGACTGCTTGCTACATGTTAAAGAATATGTTGTATTCAGCTACTAAATTTTATTAAATTTTCTTGGTAGAAATTAGATGTATTTCAGAGTTGCACACCAAGTTTAGCAAAATCTGTGTGTATCCCTGTGTATACTCTTGTGGTAGGTTTATTTTCAAGTAAATGCTTGTTTTTTAATTTACTTAAGTTTAATGGAGGTACCCATGGAATATAAAAATTGAAAAGTACATGTGGTCAGTTAGATAAGTGTTCCTGGATTTGGAGCAGGCTTTTAGTATAGAAATCTATACTTTTGCATCACTAAGAAAAAAGTAACAGTTGTTCCCTAGTGCTACATGACAATCTCTAAATGAATGTAGTGCTATGATGAGACTTGGTAGGTGAGATGAGGATGCTAATCAAAATGCAAATAAAGATTCTGAGGCACCAAACAAAGATGAAGAGAAAGATGTGAAAATGCAGGAATTTGGGTGAAGAATAACCAAAATAGTCATTGTTTCAAGTTGAAAGGTGATACCAATGGCCTAATAGTTCTGATAAGCTTCTAGAAAGAAACCACATTGCACATGGGAAGAAGGAAGGTGTTGGTGAACTTAGAGATGACAGTTATTTGAACTGCTGAGAGAAAATGTTGGAATATAATAAACAGAGATATGTGGTAGATAATCTCTGCTGTTGACTTGATTAGAATTTGTGGCTGGTTATTAGAGTATTTTCAAGGTGAGGAATCTAAAGAAGGAAGATCCATCTCTAATGTAGTGATATCATTCCATAAAATGGTATGCCAGACTGAATAAAATGGGGAAAATGTAACAAAAACTTGCCTTTTTTTTTAATGTGCTGCACAAGAAAAATAATGGCAACAATGCACAAATGTATATGAGAGGTATAGATTTGAGATATATTAGATTTTGCTAGAAGGCTGGAACTAGAAGAGTGAAAAGAAGAACATAGCTGGTGAGTATAAAGGTAAAAAGATGCATGGTAGGGAACACGGGGAATATTTTGTGCACAGTTTAAGCTAATGCATAAAAAAAGAACTGGAACAGTTTACAATAGAAGAAAAATATTTACAGGGACAAGTATAGGATTAAAATATAGGTGCACAAATGAATTTTGTTTAAGAACACTCATCATTCCCACACATGAAACTAGAAAAAAATCAGGAGGAAGTGGATAGTTTGTGAAATGTCAGATAGTAAGATGAAAGGACTGAAATGTCTTTTCTCTTTTCAGAAGTGATTCCATCTACTGAGACATCTAGTGAGACACCAGGAACTCACAATTACAAATTTTAAGGTAAAAAGTTTACTTGAATAGTTCACATTTGGGCAAGTGTTAAATGATATTCTTGCTACCTCATATAAAATTTGAAAGGCATGAACAGTTATGTTGAAGTTTCAATTTAGTAGAGTTCAGGTCAAAGACCTTATCTGAAACAACATCTTTAGACAGTGTCTGTCAAGCAGGAAGTAACAAGTTTTTCAGGGTCTGCAAAGCATAGAATCTTCTATTTTTATAGCTTGTGTCAATGCTGGCTACCCATGGGGTTATAATATATTAGACAATGTGAAATTATTTATATATTACCCAAGTTACATGCAGAATGATTTGATATTTTCTAAAATGCAAGCTTTACAAAATGTCTCATAGTAAGTATTTAACTAGAAGATTATAGCATTTTTTGTTTCTCAGTTTTGATATAGGGGCCTGTTCTTTTTATACACTCCCAGAAAGGAAGAATCTGGTATCTCATTCATTTTCTATCATTGTTTTTATTCCCTCTATATAGGCTCCAGTATAGGCCAGTGGGTATACTTCTGATAGCTTGTATCCAGAGCTGAGCAAGAAATTTCTCAAATATACTATACTGGCACCATAATCTTTGGGGGACATGGAAACCTCTTTCTACTGTGACTCTCCTTTTAGGCTATGACCCAATTTCTTCAAAGTTTTCTCTTAGGAACACGAATATATTTCCCCAGAAGATACATAAGCAGAAAATTCCCCATTACACACACAACTTCTCCTAAAAGTGAAAGCAGAAAATCCATGCCTGTCAAGCAGCATCCTCTATTGAGGATTCAAGCCATCCCTTCTGCCATGGCCTGCACCACAGTTCACATATCTCACAAGCATCGAAATTTGATAATCTTGTAGATATGAACACAGGACAGTTTTATATATTGAAAAGGGTACTTGGAAGTAATTAATCATGTACTTAAGCTGTGTAGGGAAGCAACTATTAAATAAAATGTAATTAGTGGAGTTCAAAATATGAACATGAGCAAATGAACAAAAATATACTTCAATATGGAAGAAGAAAGAGAAAGGCCAAGTATCATGAACATAAATTAATATTTTAATTTTGAACATTTATCATTTGATTATTTTTTTCAGACAACACATTTCATGATGGAGCTGTAGAGATGCAAAGGTCAGACAGAATTGTTATGAGGGTGCTCAGATGAAGGTATCAAAAGCCTTGGTTTAAACAAAAGCTGTGTGTGGTGCAGATTATAGACTTGTGAAGGAATAATTGACCTAGAAAGAGGTAAGTGAAAAAGCAAAGAAGAATTAGGTGTAAACCACCTATACACTATAAAATAATAGGTGTGAAATAATGCCTCAAGTCCTGGTAACACATTAGTTTACCTACTGAAAAACCTGACATAAGTAGACAGTTTGAATTACAGCCTTTGTGTAAAGGAATCTTTCTCATCAACTTTAAGTTGGAATTTCAGAACCCAGATGTGATGATTCTTTTTTAGACGCTTTGGATAGGCAATCCATGAGGTTGTCATTCTGTACACCATATGAATATATATTGCTATAATTGTTATAATAAACAAGCTGACTGGCCAATAGCAAGGCAGAATAAAGTTAGGCAGGACAATCAAACTGAAGATATTGGGATGAAGAAGTACAGAATAAGAGAAATGCCAGCAAGCCTCTGAGGAAGCAGGCCATGTTGAAAATGAGGTAACAAGCCATGAGCCATCTGGCAGAAATTATATAAGAAATATGGGTTAATTTCAATGTAAGAGCCAGATAGTAACAAGCCTGAGCTCTTATTGGCTGAAAAATTATAATTAATACAAGCCTCCATGTGTTTAATTGAGAGCAACTAAGCTACAGGATAACTCCACCTATATTAGGATGAGAGTGCACTTATAGCCTCTGTGAAACAGAATCTTTCTTGTCAACTTGGTTAGAATTTTAAAATCCAGATGTTATGATTCTGTTTTTTACAATAATCTAGTCAAGAAACTTGAAAGCTATCAGCTCTGTGTGTTGTACTATGAGTGTGTGTGTGTGTGTGTGTGTGTGTGTGTGTGTGTTGCGTTCATATAGAGGTGGTTGTACAGTCCTTCAGTGAACATTCATTCAGAAACCAATGTGGATATCAGGTATCTTTGTCTATCTCCTCCTATACTCTTGAGGCAGAGTATCTAATGGAGCTACAAGATCACCATGTATTTTTTCTGCTAGCTTGGCTAGGCAAAACCTCTATGGATATTACTGCTTTTGCTTCCTAATTCTGTTGTTAGAGGCCTGCACCACTGTATCTACTATATCTGTTTTTGTTTTGTTTTATTTTTGTTTTTGTTTTTGTATTGTTTTACATAGGTCCTGTGATTTGAATTCACTGAGCAATTTATTTAGCCCAGCTTTATTGTGAAGAGTCAAGTATCTGCTTCTACAATTAAAAACTCATTAAAGCTGTTTTTAGTTGCAGCTTTGTGACACATACACATTGTATAAATATATCTAAAGGAATGCACATGCACACATACATATATAATATACATGCACACCTACATTTATGATAGATATTCATACTATCAATTTAATTCAGAAATTATGCATAAAGGCTAAAGAAAATTTGAGGATAATAATTACAAAAATAATTTTTAAAATTAAAAAAATTATCCAGGATATATGATACTGATATCATCAGTAACTCTAAATCTATTGAGAGTCTTTCATACAAGCATTTCTAAAGTCAATATTTGAAATGTTGTATCTTCAATTAAAATATTCCATATGAAGGAATGAAAATTTCTGAAAAGTATTCAGATTACAACAATGTCATATACTATATTGAAATAATTGTCAGTTTTTTCTTACTATGAAGATATAGATAGATGATATTTAAATAGATAGATGCTAGGTAGATGGATAGATATCATATCTATACAAAATTATAGAAGACCATCTTCTATCTATAAAAAAAAATATCCCTTTAGATTCCCACTTGGAATTTCTAAACTGGAAATATAATTTTCTGTAAAAGATGAATCGATGTGAAGATAGTCCTCAGAATGTCTCCAACATAAAATCAGTGAATCAGAATTAACTCTTGGCTTCTAAGTGATTATAGCCAAAGGAAAACAGTCTGGAAGGAGTGCTGTGATGGCTTTTTAGCAGGAACGTTTTCACAGTCTATGGCTGAAGGAAACAGTTCTGCAGTGTCTGAGTTTGTCCTTGTGGGGCTGACAGATGATCCAGACCTTCAGGTCATCCTCTTTGCTGT